>LPNX011093520.1:1137132-1345118 GCA_001517045.1 Pseudotsuga menziesii | reverse complement strand
AACAGATCAAGATCTCCATAGTGGCTGGAAATATCTGACATATACTAGAATCAAGTCACGAGAGTTGAAATCTCATGAACACTGGCACGATCAAGGAGGTAGCATATAAGAGATGCCACCAATCTGGAAAATATTCTACACAAAATGCTATGAGTACATGTCCTACTATGCGAATAGAGGTGTCGAGGTCGAACATAGTAGTCCATCGTTTGATTATTGGTCATTAATGTATACCATTAACAGACGCGAGATCACCCACCTATGATGAAAATGGGAATCAAGGTACTAGAGTGCAAACTAACAAGTGTGAATAAATGTGTTGAGGTTGAACACTTGAGAGGATCCATCGATCAGGGGACATTGATGTATTCCCCAAAACTGTCGATGGCAAGAGAACTTGCCACTGATGGCAGTAAGTCTCAAGGCACTCAAAATGACTCTAGATTCCAATCCCAGAATAAATGATCTGAAGTCGATGGGATGAAATCTACTGAAAGGAGGGCATTTAGGCATCCCCCATCATCCACCACGAGGTACTCAACAAAGTTGTATAATGTAGAAGAACTCGATCATAAGGTGCATGAACCAGTAACTGTACCGGGAATGGCCTACATGCAAAGTCAAGAGAACTGAGGAATGGCCGACTCAGGCTTCAACTTCCTTCGAACAAGAGCATAACAGTGTATGGTGACTGAATAAAGGTAGCACAAACTTGATATACAAACTGGGACATCTCTGGAACACAGGAAGCATCAACAGAGACTCCATAGGGACTTGAAGCTTAACCAGTCGGTGGAGATAAATCAGATAAACTAGTATAGCTCCTAAAGTCAAACTATAACCCAACCAATGGATGTGATATACAGTGCTCTGTTCGAAGGTGACACGACTCGACAGCTGCCACAGATAATATCTTTCCTTGTCCGTCTTTTTTTTTTTTTTATTTTTTTTTTTTGGACTTTTTTAGTTATTTAAAAAGCTTGAAAAAAGAATAAAATAGCTTTATAGTTACATACTAGGAGGAGACGAGTGTCATAAGGGAAAACAAACTAGTTCCAAGCAGTGGAACATACCTATGCTCAATGCAAGGATACATGTGTAGGATATCGACACTTGGGGGAAAATCCCCTCTTGGTAAAAAGGGAAACAAGCTGCGAAGGATATAAAAAATGGCTCTGCATGGCTAGATATGAGACAAGCTTGGGCTATATGGATGAAACGCAATGTCAGGGAAGCCGGCATAAAGCTCAATAAGGCAGGAAAAGCTCATGATAATGCATTCACAACTTGACATGAGGGAGTCCTGAGGGGAATAGGCCAGCAAAAGATCAAGAGGAGTATGAGGCTCTTGCGAAATGTCATGGTAGTACTATACAATGGACTCCCACACCCTAAAAGAGAAAATGTCAGCATGGGAACCAAATGCAAATAAGGCGCTAACTAGGGTACCCATGTAAGGTGAAGCTCTACCACTCATATCATGCCACTTCTAAAAGAGCAAGAAGGTTTCGTGACATAACAGAGTGGGTTCGTACCTAAGGTCATGATGAGATGGTCATAAGGTTATGCAAAATGCAGATGATGATGAAACCTAACCTATATGCCAGTTTAGATATGATACCTAAGATCGGCACGAACGGGTCAATCCAATGGCTGAAATGATACTAAAAAAGGTCCTCTACATCATGAATTAGGTAAAAAAGGGTCCAAAATGGTTAGAAAATGTTGAAACTATAGGAAAGGGGGTAAAAATATTCAAATATTTGAAATTTTTCTATAAATAGTAAAAAATTCAAAATATTATAAAACATTTGAAACTTTTATCCATTTGAGCTCTGATTTTCAACAACGAATTCCAGGAGATCTAGCCGGCAGAATCCACTACTGTTTCTTCCAGGTATTTACTCATGCTCTTCTCTTTCATTTTGATGCAATTTTTATGAAATTCCATGGTCAATTAGGATTTCTAGGCCACCCTAAAATGGGTGTTGCAGCCCATGAGGAAGTCGAGGTTTTTTCTACGTATAGGGCTAGATATATGCGGAAAATTCCCTCAAACCCACATACATATGCGACTGTTTTGAAAATAGTCGCGTATGAGGCCGCGCATAAGGTTTTTTCGTAAACTAATGGGCAAATTTGCAATTTCTTGTGCAGGATGGTCCTAGAGTGGAGAGACCGTGAACATGGTGAGGTAGATGAAGCAGTAAGGGCCGATCTAATGGCTCAACAAGCTCTACATGCATGCAGAATCTACAAGTTTTGGTGTCTTGGTGGTTTGAGGGCCAAACCAAGACTATTATAGATGCTGGTAGATTACTGGGATCCAGACTCGGAGTCCTTCCATATAGATGGGATGTCCCTCACCATAGAGGTGGAGGACATATACTTCATTACTGGGTTTTCTATACAAGGGGAAGTGGTGAACCTTTGTTCTCGTGGTGGGCCAGGAGGTGGCCGACTATCGACGAGTACATTGCGATGCACTGCTATCCAGACATAGAGAAGGTGGGGAGTCAGGTCCCTACCAATGCTATAGAGGTTCTGGGCCTAAAGGACATACTATTGACATTGGGCAGGATAGTAGGATTGGCATCACTCCACCAGGCCTCGCGGCCTCTGATGTTCTATGCAGTGAAGTGCATGAGACCTACGATCTATGACTGGAGCACTACACTAATGAGAAACATGAAACATCAGCTCAGTGAGTGTAAGGCAGGTAGAGTGCATAACTTTAGGTTCAGCAGTATTTTGAGCACGTTTTTCTTCAAGAGTGTTCCAGGATTGAGCCCCAGAGTGGACGTTCCTCTTCACAGGGTTCGAGATCTGGCCCAACGGCGTTGGGAAGATGCTATGCGGAGACTGGGGGGTGGTAGGGTGGCCAACCCATATCTAGCTGACTTCTTTCTGTGGTGGTGATGACAGATAGTTGCCATCGATGACTACCCCTATGCAGGGATAGAATTCCAGGGGGACCCGGACATGCCCCTACCACCAGGATCGGCATATGGTGATATAGGTGACGAATCTCGGCCCTCTTTTTTTAAATTTTGAGTTATTTAATTTTTTTGCATTTTCTTGATTATATGGAATCAAAAAGACATATTTTTGCATGATAATACATAGTGACATCTACCATTTGTGTGCAGATGTGGGACCATGGCAGCCAGAGGGCTTCCCTCATCATGGACGGAGGGGAAGAGGAGATGACATCACGGGTGTGGATGTGGAGTGGATGCTCTAGATCATTCATACCATTTTTTTGATACTGACACATAGGTTTCCCATGGCGCAAGTCAAGGACTTGCCTGAGGCTATGCAGTGGCAGGTGGTGGGTGTACCACACACATGGGTGCGATTATTTCGACGGCTAGCTAGAGCCGTAGTGACCTTCCATGATCACAACCCTCCTCCTCCTCCACAAGATTAGATACCTAGGAGTGTATACATTTTGTACTACCATGTATTATATGCTGGTGGCTCGAAAGCCCCAATTTTGTATCATGACACTATGTATTATCACATTTTGGATGTATTTTATGGTGATCGGTTTATTTATTTACATGTGTAAAAATTGTGCTTGTGATTAATTTATTCTGAATGAAACAAATGCCAATCTAACACGTAGTTAGCATATGAGTCAGCAACTTGATTATTATTTCTTGGAATATGTATATATGTTATATTGTCAAATTGTCGTTCTAACAATCTCACACATAAGAATCTTCTCAATAACGTTGGATCTCTAACATGGTACAAACCATTGAGTTGTGACACTACTAACTCTGAATCAAGACATACCTCAAGGGAGAGAACGCCATTTGAAATGGCATCTCGTAGAAGCTCAATAATGGCACTATATTCAGCAACATTGTTGGAAGATGGCCATAGACATATGCCTCCTGAAGACAGTACCTGACCCATAGGAGTATAAACCACCCAAGCAACAGAGGCTGAGTGTTGAGTGTGATGACTTGCACCATCCATGAATCCTATGTAGGTGGAAGAGTCCATTGACATCTACCAAAAGAAACAGAAACTAATCACAAACCCGAACATGATAAGAAAAGGACCTAACTATGCAAAGCTGTACAATAATATACAATAAGCATCCTTGGCTAAAGATCATGCATATTATTTCTTGAGATAGAGCCCATTTCTAGGCTCTTCCAAGGTTGTTCCTTCGTAATCCACTAACTCATATGCACCCTTCTCTAACACACGCTTGACCACATAAGGACCATGCCACATAGGATTAAATTTCCCTGCCCCCAAGGGTTCTTTCGGTTGATCCCATAGAAGGACCAAGTATCCTTCACTAAACCTCCTTGGATGAACAGACTTATCGTACTGGACCTTTACACGATGTTTATTGACTTCTAGAGCCACCAAGGTATCCTGACGCTGCTCATCAAGTTGCTTAAGGTGAACCAAATGCTCCTACAAGGGGGAAGTGTCCGATAAGAGTTCTACAGCTAGCTTCAAAGAAGGAATCTTGCATTCAACCAGCAATATCGACTCCACTCCATGTACAATTTATATGGAGAAAAACCAGTGGCAGTCTTAACAGCGGTTCGATATTCCCACAAAGCAGGATATGACATGATGTGCCAATTGTTCTTGATTTGTGCAATGGTTCATTGGAGAATGGATTTGAGTGATTTATTCACTGCCTCTACCTGTCCATTCGCTTGAGGGTATTAAGAAGAGGAATAATATTTTTTATACCCTAACTTTGATGCCAACTCTTCCATCATATGGTTCTGAAAGTGCGAGCCATGGTCAGTGACAAGCTCTTTCAGAATCCCAAACCGACTAATAATTTGGTTGAATACAAAGTGAGCAGCTGTCTCACCGTCATATTTTACTGTAGGCATAGCCTCAGCCCATTTTGTGAAGTAATCAACAACCACTATAATATGATGGTGCCCCCTAGCCGAAGCTAGGTTGCAATCCATAAAATCAAGCCCCCACTCAGTTAAGGGACCGGCGGTGATAATGGGATGTAACGGGGCAGGTTTCGAGCGCATATTACGTGCAAACACCTGGAAAGAGTGTCACCTCTTGATCACATCAACACAATCCTTAAAGATCGATGGCCAAAAATAACCCGCTCTTAAAATATTTTGAGCTGTAGAAAGCCCGGATAAATGACCACCACACGCCCCTTTGTGGCAATCATTCAGCACTACCTCAGCCTCTTCATGAGTTAAACAATGTCGTAAAATGGAATCTACCCCACGGCGGTACAAAATGTTATCCACTATGAGGTAGTTCTTAGAGACATGACGTAATCGTAGCTGTTCATCTCGCGAGAGGTGAGTAGGGGTCTTCAATGTTTGTAAATATATTATGATATCCCTATACCATGGGTCTAACGTTGAGATTAAGAAGATGTGTTCATCAACAAATGTATCTTCCCAAACCAACTCCTCGGCCTTGCTCGGGAAATCCGATATAAGCTCTGCAAAAATTAAAGACTTCTTTGATTTTGCCGAAACAAACTTGAGATCGAATTCTTGTAGAATGACAATCCATTTATTATATTTTCCCCCAATCATCCTTCGGGTGAGGATGAATTGAAATGGATTGACATGGGCTACAACCAAGGTCTGGCGAAGGAGAATATAATGTCTCAACCGCTGAACTGCATGTACAGTAGCTAAAGCAATCTTCTCGACACGAGAATAATGAATCTTTGCGTCAAATTCCTATGGCTTAGGGTACCACAACAGACAGCTTGACTCCAGAAATCAATCCTTTCCAATATGCAATAGAAATTAAATGTCTAACACTAAAGGATCAGACCTCGTACCTTATTCTGGACAGTTGAAGTAGATCCTCGTTGAGATTTCCAACTTCAGCTTGAATTGATAGATTAATTCCTCAACAACAAGTAAACAATACAAGCATTCTATATATCATGGTGTTAGATCTATTCTAGCATATATAATCAATAATGTATAAGCATTTGACATAATCCAATGGATAAAATATTCATTCAAACACACATTATTGGACAGTAAAAGATAGTTCTATTAATATAAATCAGAGATTACAAGATACAACCTCTATCGGCACGTCTGCGAACCGGAGAAACTGAATCCCCCACTTGGGCCTCCACCACTTCAATCCTCCATCTCTAGATAGCAAGCTCACAAGCAAAAGGCAAGCTTGGGAAGAACACAAAAGTGCTCCAAGGGACAAAGGGATGCAGACTCAAGCATAAGTTCTGGCAACAATGGACTATAGTTTCTTTGCTCTCAATTCTCTCTTATGCCTTCAATGTACCAAGGGGTTCCTTATATAGCTTTTCAAAGGGGTAATGAAAGGTCAAATCCGAGCGATCTCAAGGCATAGGGAAGGCCACGAGTCAAGTGAGTCGAATCCATGTCAAGGAAAACTCCAAAAGGATTTGGATTTTGTACACATCCTGATGTACGCGGTTTTAGTGGCCAAACTCACATATATACGCGCTTATAAGTTTAAAAGTCACGTGTATCATTTTTCACATGTTTTTAGGGATGGTCAAGGAAACATCAAAGGATAAAAAATGGTCCATGGGGTCTAAGGAGTCTGCAACGGGACAAGGCAAGGCCATACAAAGTGTGATTCACCTGGAGTGGTGAAATCAGCTATAACAGAGGTGGTTATAAGATCCTACCAAGAGGGACCTCGACTCCAACCAACCCAGATTGATAGGGATAAGGAAGGACACGAGGTTCATGTTCTAGAAACCTTGAGAATCCTCTTTTTCCCAATTTTACCAAGGGTACTGCTTATCTACCTTTATGACAGAGCGGTGTAGATAAGAACCACTCCAAGAGGAAAGCACATACGTGGTGGCACCGGTTTTCTATAACATGACTCAGGTGGTGCTGAATAAGGTACCACTCATTAGCTAAAGGGAAAAGGCAGTGCTAGGTTTTTTCATTTAGAATTGACATCTAGAGCATGTTTTCCACTCCAAGTTTGGGATTTAGGGAAAAATTAGGTGTTAAGGATCTCATCACATGTTGGTGATAGGATTTGGGTATAACATAATGCCCCCCAAAGCATGAGGCTTAGAGGGATACGATAAGCGAGAGCTTTGAGAGAACAAGTTGTCACTTCGAGGTAAGAGTTAGCTTGATCGGAGAGTGTTTTCTAGTATGCATTTGCAATACATCAATACTTTTGACTCATAGACAAGTGTAACCAAATCATGGATGCAGACCAATACAAGGAAGATCCATGAGAGGAATAAAGAACCATGGCTACTAGAATACAACGTAGATCCATGTGATAGAGGACTCAAACTTGGACATAGATACCAGACACACAACATAGATCTACGTCATACAGATGCAAATTTGAGCATAGGCACGACCATACAAATGTGGATCTGTGCTTGATATACAAAACTCCATCGCAACCTGGGGAAAGCAATGAGTGCTAAACAAGTTCTAAGGGGCTTTGTCTCATTTTTCATAAATTACGATTCTATCCATGTGATTAAAATGTTCTGAAGTCAAACATGCTAGAAACCACTTGATTACTAGCCAATGATGTGAACCGTTAACAAGTGTGAGGGAGATCACCATTGATGTCAATGATTCCCAAGGTACCCTAGTACAATATACTAAGTGTGAATAGATGTATTGATGTCAAACACCCAATCGATTCTATCGATCAAAGGTCAATGATGTGAACCTATGTCGAGAGCGAGAGAATCTGTCATTGAGTCATACATATCTCAAGGTACTAAATTTTTTTCTAATACTATTTCCTGAATGATGAGCTGATGTCGACAGGAATAGTCTTGTCGAAGGAGGGCCATGATGAATCCCACATCGACAACACAAAACTTAGAACAAAGTTCTAGAATGATGTGAATGAGGTAACCATAAGACTTACTCAAAAGTACTGACACAAAGACTGTTTTGACTGCAGAGGTAAACTTTTTCAACTTCCCTTTGAAAATCGGGTGGCATGACAAAAGACTTGGCAGCATGACTAGACCAGACAAACACATAGTGCAACAGTGGACAATGCATTCTTTTCAAAGACTCAAAGGAGTGACATGACTCATGAAAGTGGATCCTCATGGAAATCAGCTGAATACCCAATGGACTGAAATGATATGCAAACAAGTGCCATGTTCAAAGGTAATGACAAATTTCCATTTATTTGTAAAATGATTCCCTTCCCTTAATTTCTCCATCATGATTGATGAGCGTCTCTTTTCTTTTTTATGAGTTCAAAGAGGGTAACAAACACTCGTTGTATCTCATCCGAAGACAAGTCCAAACTCATATGTTTTAAAAACCTGAGAGAGGAGAGGTTCGTTCCCCAAAGAGGGTCTCTTAATGTTTAATTTAACGAGTCCAATGAAAGTTAACTCGGTATCGTTCATGTTTAGAAAGTCTGAACGACCATAGAAGAAGACTCCAAAGGGTCCTTTTTTGTAAATAGTTCATCTGAACCAAAAAAGTGATAACCTACAGTTAGATGAACGACTGTTCAAGTGCTTTAACAAGCGTGAAGAAGACAAGATCGCTCGACAATCTTTTCATATTTAAGGAGCCCGAAAAGAGTTTAAAGAAGACTCCACTAGGTCTCTTTTCATGATGAGGGATTTTATGATTCTGAAAAGAATCAGAAAAGGACTTGGGCCTTTGATGCTATGTTTGGAGAGTATGATGAAAGTGTGGCAATAAATGCTCAAAGACTTTTTTTTTATGGTAGTATGAAAAAGTCAAAAACAAACTCTCAAAACTTTTACTAATACTGCTCTTTATCCTACAATGAATTAAAAAAACTGTTAAACTCTCCAATAAATGATATTAAAGGATCATACCTGATAGATTTTAAAAACTATGACATGCCAAAACCTAGAATGTTTATAAAAGTTATGTAAATAGTATAAAAAAAAACATTTTACCATTTACCAATAGTGGAGAGCCTTTGGAAAATTTTCTCGGTCAGATTTTCAGTTGGTGATTCCAGGAGCATCTATTGTCAGATTTACGCATCGTCAGTTCTAGGTAAATGCTTGAACCTTACTCTTTCATTTTATTCTTTAATTTTTTATTTTTGGGGGTGTTTTGGGATATTTGAGCGATCCCTAAAACCAAGAATGCAGGAACCACTCGTATCCCTTGCGAGATAAGTGGTACCCTGCTAGAACCGCGCCTAAAACACTTCACTCAGGTAGTGCCACCGCCTGTCCTCAATGGGACTCAGGAGGTGCCGAACGTGGGTAAATAAAAACATGTGTACAAGGAAAATTAGTGAAATTTTTATGATTTAAATGGTTGATAGTGTTTCTAAGTGGACGTATGATGGTTTTTGGCAGGTTTCCATTGATAAAAAATGGTTATTTGGAAAGAGAGGAAACATGACAATGATGATGCATTTGCCGAACGAAACTCGGGTTGTATAACTGAATTGAGGGATTGTTGTCTTCTAAAGTTTTTCCGCACACCCAACATGGTGTCACATGAGCTCTTATTAGAGCATATTCTCCATATGTGGAATTCAGAGCAACATTATTTTGAGGTGGGTGCTAATGTATTGACAATTGAAGTAGAATATATCTACTTCCTTACAGACCTATCGAGACGGGGTGCTCCCATATCTTTGATTGGTTCCCATGGAGGGGACATCACCACCTAGGAATTGATAAATCACCTTCCTGGGACCAGAACATCGGGGAAGAAAATTCCCATAAAAGCAGTGGTCGATGTCCCTCTTCACACAGTTTTATTTACCATGCAGAGAGTGGCGAGGAGCCAAGGGGTTCATCATGAATCTAGAGAGCACATGCTCTACACTATAGAGGCTATGGCGCCCATAGTATTCAACTAGGTGGAATCTCTACTTCTGGTTTGCAAATATCAGCTAACCAAGTGTCGGTAGGGAGAGCTGAAGCAGTTCGGCTTCGGATCCATCTTAGCATGTTTCTTTTCTGAGCGGGTCCCCCAGCTAAGACCCCAGATGGTATTCACAGAGTTAAGAACGAGAGGCCCTCGCATACTGAGGTGGGTCTAGATAATGGTCCGCACAGGGGTAGGTAGAGGCAAGGTGAAGTTCGGAGACCCAATTTTTTGATGGTTGAGAGACCAGCTCCTCATGGTTGAGGACTATGCATACATGGGTACTCACTTCAAGGGTGACCATGACCTACTGCTTCCACCTGGTGCACAGTGGGGTGACATCGGTAAGAAACAAAAACCATAAAATGGAAATTATGTTTTTATGTTTTTATGTTTTATATTTTTTATGTGTAGTAACAAGACTTAAATTTTTTTGATGCAGATGTCAGAGCAGCACGACCTAGGGGATCCTCCCCACTAGACAGGTGAGATGGAGCTCATTTTGTTCCATGGGGTGATGATGTGATAGGGGAGATAGAGGAGAACCTCAAGAGGTTAACTCTAGATACACCATATGCCTCGATTGATGACCTCCCACTGAGGTACTAGAGGCCCACTGCAGGAGTACCAGGTCGTTTCAGTAGACTGCTACATCGAGCAGCTTGGACAGTCATGTGTTACCATGAGCATCACTAGATAATAGGCTGCATGATGTATTACTGAAAGCTGATAGATAGCTTCAGGATTTTTGTATGGTGATTTTTTACCTGAAAGCCTGAGTGCTTCAGATGAGGTCTCGTGACCTATTTTTTGTAAAACATTATATATATATATATATATACATACTTTTAGTTTTGGTGTTTATATGTCTCAAATGGTGAATGTATTTATATGATTTTTATGTGTCTTTTTCAGTTTATTTACAGTGAACCATGTTTGATTTTCACGTCATGAATGGGCAATATGCCAGTCTAGGATGTAATTTGCGAATGAATCGACAACTGCATTATCTTCCCTAGGGATATTCCTATAGGTAATAGCTTCAAATGACCTCTCCAATAAACATACCCTCTAGAAGAGATGGAGAAGCATAGGATTCCTATTGCTATAGACATGGTTTAAATGACAAACCACTAATTGCGAGTCCATCAAGACTACCAAGTTACGAACATCTTGGGAGGCAGCTTCAATCAAAAGACCTATGCCTACTTGATACTCGACGATATTGTTGGTAGTGGGACCAATACAAACTGCTCCTGAACTAACCAAATCGTAAGATGGGGAATATAGAACCCAAGCAGCTCAGGAAAGATTCAAGGTTTGGCAGCAAACACCATTAGCGAAGCCTTAGAAATCCATCTGCTCTGCACGACCAACACATGGTATAAATAGATATGGACACTAAACTCAAAACCATATTGAAAATACTTAAGCACACTAAAAATTCAAGTAATAGACACATATACAAGGTACTATACAAGAAAGGTCTAGGCATAGTACCTCTTCAGGTACAACCCATTGTGAGGTTATCCTAAGGGGATTCCATCATAGTCCATAAACTCATGGGCCACTTTCTCTAGAACTTTGGAAATAACAAAATGACTGTACCACATGGATTCAAACTTCCCTTTCCCTAGTTTGTCATATCTCTGATCATAGGTTAAAACTAGGTCACCTTCATTAAAGGCATGAGGTTGGACAGACTTGTCATACTATGCCTTGACGCGTTTCTTGTGTGCCTCATTATCTAAGGCATCATCTTTTCTAGTTTCATGAAGGTTATTCAAGTAGAGAAATATTTCTTCCTCTGTGGAAGTGTCTGGGAGAAGTTTGACAGTAAGTTTCAAGGATGAAATTTGATGTTGAATAGGTAAAACAACTTCTAGTCCATAGACAAGCTAGAAGGGTGTAAAACCAGTAGTTGTTTTTACCGAAGTCCTATAAGCCCAACGAGTGGAGAAAAGAATATGGTGCCAGTTGGATTTATGGTCTCCCACCATCCAAGGCAGCATTTTTTTCAAAAATTTGTTAATGGCCTCGACTTGACCATTAGCTTACAGATAATAAGGCGTTGAGTTTTCATGATGAAAACCTAGCTTGGCACTTAATTCCTCCATCATTTGATTGCAAAAATGTGATCCGTGATCCGTGACAATGGAATGCAGAACTCCAAATCTTGCTATCACATGATTGAATAGGAAGAGAGCGGCAATCTTACCATCCTCTGCATATGTAGGCATAGCCTCAGCCCATTTCGTAAAATAATGAATGGCTACGATGATGTAACCATGCCCCCCGGTTGAGGTAGGCTTACAATGCATGTAATCGATCCCCCATTTGGCGAAAGGGCCAATGACAATGACGGGGTGTAATGGAGCAGGGTGGGTGTGATTTTTCGGATAGAAATGTTGATAGGGTGGGCTTTTCTTAACAGCCTCATGACAATATTTAAATATTGAAGGCCATAAATAGCCAGCGTGAAGGATTTTCTGGGCAGTAGCCATCCCAGATAGATGAACGCCACATGCTCTAGAGTGGTATTCATTCAAAACTTGTTTAGCTTCCTCGTGGGTAAGGCATCCCTGAAGAATGGAATCAATGCCACGTCTATACAAAGTGTCATTCAAGATGAAGTAGTATTTTGCATGGTGATAGATACGACAACAATCGTCACGGAATAGAGTGGGCAGAAATCTTTGTGTCTGGAGATAAATGAGAAAATATCCATACCATGGGTCAGTAGCACTTATCAGGAACATGAATTCATCCAGGAATGAATCAATGGGCTTAGATTCCATTGAAGCACAGGGAAGATCACACATGAGCTCAACAAACACCAAGGATTTATTTGACGTAGCTTTGGCAAATTCCAGATCAAACTCTTATAGGCTAACTATCCATCGGGAATACTTGACCCCGAGCACCTGACGAGTCAGGATGTAATACATAGGGTTTTGGTCTGCGAGTTGTGTGGAGCAAAATGTAGTGATGAAATTTCTAAACAGTAATGACCATGGCCAATGCTAATTTCTCCATGCGTGAGTATCGAGTTTTGAAATCCATGAGATTCTTACTAGCATAGTAGATCACGTGCTCCTGACCATCGAGATTCTCCTGCACCAAAACCATAGCAATGGTAGTAGTGGAGGAAGAAATGTATAAGAGAAAATACTTTGAATAATCTGGGGGGTGTATCATGGTCGAGTGAGTCAGAGCGTGTTTGAGATTATTAAAGGCCCATTGAGCTTGGTCATCCAAAAAGAACAAATTGTCCTTCTTAAGGAGACACATATAACCGTATGTTTTCTCTACAAAATTGTAAACAAAATGGTGAAGGAAGTTTTCCTTCCCTTGCAAACTTTGGAGTTTTAGAAGGTTGGTTGGGGCTAGTAGGGCTAGAATAGTGGCGATTTTCAATGGATCTATCTAGATTTCATCCTTACAAACCACAAAACCTAACAGGAATCTTGTCTCGATGCAAAAAACACATTTATGAGGATTGAGCCGTATGTTATAATGACGACATCTCAGAAAAATATCTCTAAGATGACCAGGGTAGTCCTCCTGTCACTGTGAATGAGCTGGGAGGTCATCAAGCTATGGTTCTACAATATGTTTTATATTGTGAAACACATAGGACATAGCACGCTGGAAAGTGGCTCTAGCATTTTTTAGGTCAAATGGTAACTTCCTCTATGCAAAGGTTCCCCATGCAAAAAAAAATGTTGTCTTGTGTTGATTGATGGGTAAAATCTCAATCTAATTATAACCTAAAAATCCATCCATAAACAAGAAGATGACACATCCAACATAGTTGTCGATAATCTGGTTGATATGCAGAGTGGGAAAGTTGTCTTTGGGACAAGCTTTTTTCAAATCTCTGAAATCGATGTGGACTCTAATGATGCCCTGCTTTTTATTGACAGGGATGATGTTCAATACCCATTCCATTAGGGGTACGGGATAAATAAACCCTGCTTTTACAAGGATTTATATTTCAGCTTTGATAGCCGTGGATTTCCATGGATGGACTTGTCTTAGTTTTTGGCTAATAGGTTTTGCAGTGGGATAGGTTTTTATTTCATAAACCACAATGGATAGGTATATCCTCAGCATTTCTTTGTAGGACCAAGCAAAGACATCTCAAAATTCTTTGAAAAGTGCTCTATATGCTTCATATTCTTCTGCTGAGCAGTTCTTCCAAACATGAGCATGCTCAAGGGTGCCAGGCTTAGCTGATACGTCAATGGGATTTGTTTGATTGATGTTGCATAGGTTTCCTTCAGAATTCATGTTTTTCAACAATATAGGAGTTTGAGGTGTTTTGACAATATCAGTAGTAAAAAGGGATGCAAAATCATGGTCTATCGAACTGGTGTTGGGGAGGAATGAGGATCTATGATGATGATCCTCCCATGTAGGTTCATTCGTACTCATAATCTCCATAATGGACTCATCAGAAGGAAAAGTCTAGGAGAGATAATCTAGAGTAGCAAGAGAGGGTTCTAACCAGTAGGGAAGGTGGTAAGGGTCTGAAGCCACTAGATGAAGGTCATTAGTGTGGTCATCGTAAATGGTTTGGATAACGTTGTACATTGCTTCATGCGGACTCAACGAGGTGGACCCAAAAATTTGTTTTCCCTCTAGATCATAATCAAATGAAGAAATCATATTTACCGTCACTGTGTCTGTGTTAAGAGTGTTTGATGGAAAAATACCCATAAGGGAAGAGTCCTTCATCATGCCTACCCCAATCAACTGGTAAGGAGGAGGGTACTGGCCTAACATAGGGATGTTATTATCTGTAGGGGTGGTAACATCCGGTGTACAGAAATCAAGTTGGTCAATGGTTACAATACTCCCTATATGCAGAAATTGGACAATTCAGAATACCATCGAAGTGACAACAGTCATGGCGTAAAACCAATTTCTTCCTAATAGGAGGTTGTAGTCTAATGGGGCATCTACTACTTCCACTTGAATGGAAATGGTTTTTCCCCCAAGATCGACTGAAAGGGATGGTATGAGATCGTGGGGCTAGAAACCTTATCCATCAAAGGCTTTCAGAGTCATTGGTGATGTTACAAGCTCGACAGAGCCAATAGCTTTCCAACAAGATAGGGACAAAACCGAAGTTGAAGCTCCTTCATCTAAGACAGTATAAAGACCTTCTTGATGACTACTTTCATTATGATTTGGAAAGTGAGTTTGTGAGGTAGTCTATACTTACCGACATTAAAGTGAATGAAATTAGTTTTGTCCTGGTCTAAAGCTCCTAACTTGGTTAACAAGTTTTTGCGTTGCGTTGGACAACTTTGGAGTACTTCTAAGGTAGACATTACACATGGTGCCTGAGCAAGATATTCAACTACATTATAAAACTGAGCAACTCAAGCATTAGGGTTGAAAACAACCTTCCTAAGAGTACTCTTGGGTGGGTGCAAAACAATGTCGAGATTAGGTTTCTCGATGGTTAGGGGACCAGTAGACAAGGACTTGGGAGAGCTAGTAGAGGGAGCTTTTCCTAAAGAAGAATTGCCTTATTTCTTGTCTGTGGGTTTGTCATAAATTTCACTTCGAGTTTGCAAATTAATAGTGTCTGAGGACATCATGCGAATTTCCTTTGAAGAACTAGAATTTCCCTGATTAGACATGTGGTCTATCAGCTGTTGTTGAGAGGGAAAAGGATCCGTGGGAATTGCTGGCGCGGGATTAGTTTTTAGAAATTGATTGATTTCTTCATGACGAGGACACTCTTTTGTGAAGTGGTCACCTCCGCATAGAAGACATGGATATTTCACTTTTCTTTTCCCTTTATCATTCTTGTTGATGGTTGGTTTTGGATTCTCCTACGAGTTTCCAGGTTTTTTGTTTTTGGCTTTACCTTTGTTTTTATTGTTATTGGGTGTTTGTGTACTTTGAATGGAGTTTACCTTAGTGAAAACCTTGGGATTTGAAGGAGTAGGGGTGGAAGTTTGGGGTTTCTTGGCATATTTTGTTGTTGGCGAGGACTAGATTGAACCAACAATCCCATCAATAGGGGTTTCTACTGGTGGCTTGGTAGGATCAATGCTTGGGCGAGGAGCTTGAGGGATCAAGTCATACAACATTTCAGACTGGGAATATACCAAGTCCAGATATTGGGCTCGACTAATGGCTCACTCTTTGGTAACGAAATCGCCCATAGCTACATCTCAGGCAATTGGAGGCAAAAAATATTTAGTAAACTAATCAGCTAACAATTTATTCAGGATAGGAGGCTTAATAAGTCTTCTTCACTTTCTCCACTCATGGATATGATCTAATATGTGCGTGGAGGTGTTCTGACGTAGAGAAGTTAAGAGATCTGTACCCATTTCATAATGGATATGAAGCTGAAAGTGAGTAAGAAAGATAGTTTCCAAAGAACCAAAATCCACAAATGAATGTTGTGGAAGTTCAATGTACCATTTCACGGCGGTACCGGTCAAAGTTCACTAGAAGAGTCTTAAACGAACTGAATCATCCATTAGGGAGTTCAAAGAACACCACAAATTGAATGTCATGACATGGTTTTTTTGGATAATCTCCCTACTTCCCATCGAAATTTGGGATGTCTGATGGTAACTTTACCGGAATGGGTGGCCATGAGGGGTTATGTCGAATGGGATCATTAATCAACTTGGAAAAATAAAGCAAGTCCAAAGTTACTAGGAAATGTAACTAGAGATTAGGTTGTATGTACTGGCAGTATTGATAGGGCATATAAGTACCAGTAGGACAGTAAGTAGACCGATAGACATGTTTTTGAAATGGTTGTTGTGATGAAGAACCATCGAAAGATCCACCTGTAGGGGGTTGATTTCTAGGATTGGGACCGTTAGGACTACCGAAGCCTCCAGGAGGAGGACCATCAGGGCCTCTAGGACCACCAGGACTGTCGGGACAACTAGGACCACCTGGGCCACTAGGAGGAGGATCACCGGACCCTCTAAGACCCTTGGGAGGTAAACCTTTGGAGCCTCTGGAACCACTAGGAGGAAGGCCACCAGACCCTCCGGGACCATTAGGAGGAAGGCCACCAGGCCCCCCAGGACCACTAGGACCATTAGGACCATAAGAAGGAAATATGCCAAGCCCTCCAGGACCATTATGCCCCCCAGAGGGAAGAACTCCGTGAGGTGGTCCTCTGACACCCCCCGTAATATGTATAGGTATCCCTCCCATAGCTGGAATGTAGGACCAGTTAGGTTTCTCTCATGGAGTGAAAGTATTACTAGGATATGGAATTCTAGCGTAAGGCATTCCTATAGGGGTGGGTTGGTAATTGATATTTCCTATAGGTACTTGATTTGTTGTGTAACCATACCCCTAAGAGGTTTGATTGGTTACAGGTTGTGCCCCCAAGGGATGACCTAAACTAGATGGGGGGTTAACCACATTCATATGGGTAGGAGGGACATAGAATGCATATTATTATATACTAGAGGTCTATCCATTACTAGCTACAATTCCAGTGACAGGTAACACAGGTCATGCCAGGGGTTTCCCCCTGGCACTAGAAGTTATTGATGAAACAGGAATTGATTGCCGTTCCCTAGGTTCGGAAGACCCAGGAGGATTTGGAACAAACATAATATGGGAGGCAGTGGGGTTGGTAGTTTGAATTGGATTATGTGGAGTCACAACATGATCTAGAATAGGTTCAATGGGTTTCATAGAATCAATAAGTGGGAGATATCCCATAGGCCAAGGGTCTGTATTACAAGGAAAAACTGTTGAGCGAGGTGGTGGTGTACCCAATATGTTATCTATTTTCTTCTCAAGTTCTCTTACATGGAGAATAGCTGCCTGGTATTGTCTACGTTCTTCTTCATTTGGTGAAATTTCTTCAGAAGAGGTTGGACGGGTTCCAAATAAAGCAATAGCTTGTCCCATAGAGGTATCCCAAAACGGAGCATTGGGACCATAATCTGGACGGGTAGTATCATCAACAAGGCCTTCTATGGGAGAATGGAATGAAATATTACCTCTAGAAGGTTGTTGAGCAAAGGGAGGACCGTGTGAAGGATAAGGATCTCTACTTTCTACAACCACATTTTCTCCCACATGGGAGTTGGTAGTAGCTCCTTAGTCGATAGCTTCCATAGGACTTCTCCCAAAACAGGAGTAAAATCAGGTGGCAAGCCCTGTACTCTTCTGGACTGTCTTAGTTCAGCCATTTTGTACAATTCCTATCTAACCTAGGGTTTCAAAACTAGAAAAAACACACCAAAAATTCCCCTACTCAAGCTATAGGCCAAACAAGCAAACTTAAATGACAGGAG
Source organism: Pseudotsuga menziesii (assembly GCA_001517045.1). NCBI lineage: Eukaryota > Viridiplantae > Streptophyta > Pinopsida > Pinales > Pinaceae > Pseudotsuga > Pseudotsuga menziesii. Next base: position 1,326,955 of record LPNX011093520.1, on the reverse strand, counting down.
GAGTTTAGATAGTCCGGTCTCTCACCAGGAATTTCAAGAAGGTGTCACTCATGATACACCACAAGGGTACATGCATAGTAATCTTCCTAAATATTGTTTTTAGTGTATGGCTCCAATCAAGATGGCCAAAGGGCTTTTCTCAGAAAGATAAGGTATCCTAGTGGGGTCTCCCAATATACGCAAGGTACGTGGGAGCTCAAATCAGTAGTAGTGTTGTCTAATGCACAACCGTTCACAAGGGGCATTCCTTTATACAATCGAGTACGTGAAGTACCTTTCTATATACCTCAAGGGTATGTGAAAGGCCGTTCGATATACCAATAGTACATGGAAGAACTGCCTGAGTCTCGAGATGTAGTGCGGACGAGTAATGACAGCTCCTACACTTAACGACGCCCGAACATGTCTCTAGCTTATCACTCAAATTTATATGTAAATTTTAAGCCTATAACTACCATTAATTTTAAAGTGGACAGTTAGGTGAATGCATGGAATTTTGATAGAAAAAGTAAAACCATGCAGATATGTAGATACAAATATTTCACTTTACCATTCGAGGTATGCCTACTTACAGGAGGGAGAGAGTATTTTCTTTTTTGTTTTGAAAACCAAAAATTCCCAAACATCTAATTTGAACAAATCAAATCCAAAGACAAGAAACACATTCCAAACTCAATTTTCTTTTTGAAAGCAATTAGACGGGTAAGAGTCTCTTTTCCTAAAAGAAAAACAACAAGAAGCACTCTATGTGCATATGCAATCTATTTTTTTTATTTTTCTTTTAAAAATAGATAGATCTAACTTAAAACTACACTATTTTTTCTTTTAATGAGACAGTACTAATGAAAGAGAGACAAAAGAACAAAGGGAACTTGAAAGCTTGTGAGGCTAATCATAGATCCAGTGCCCTATGCTCAGTAAAAATAATGACCTAATCTCAACAAAAAAAATTCTTGTTTTTAAAAGAAAAAAGAAGTCCTCTATGGAAAAAATGAAATTAAGATGATAATCAAGTGGTTTTTCTTTCAGTATTTATAAATGAAATGAAAAGAGATCTAATAGAAACCTAAGCTTTCAACAATTCCTTTCAGAATCACAACCAACAAGCATGAAAGCAAATGAATAATCAACAAGCCTAACCTAGCTTTTGAATTCTTTCAATCAAACATATTTTCACCACAAAATTTTCAACCATGAGCATCCAGATTCAAACAAACAATCCTGACAGTGCAGGGTTAAAAGCAAGCAAAACCCTACTTTTGCAAAAAATCACAAAAATCAAGTTTTGGAACAAGGCCTACCTGGCACTGCGTTGGAGGTGTCTTTGACAAAGCGGTTCTGGATGAGCACCGCTTCTAGATCACTGCACTTAGGAGGTGGCACCACTTATGGCTAACAGGGTTCAGGAGGTGGCACCGCTTATTGCCTACATCACATGCACGGTTCCCTGAATAAATCCAGAACACAAAGAGAACAATATTTCAAGTTAAAAATTGTTCAAATCAAGATAAATACTGATGAGTTGACAATAAAACATAGCATATAAAGTCAAAGTAATTTATATCTAAACAGATCTGAAAGTTTCAAACCAAACTTTACTAAGTCAGATGGCAGATCTGACTGAAGAGAGTCAAATACTGGAGCCTACATTCAGAAAAGTGTTCAAGGACTGAGGAATATCAAGTCAATTGAAATTTTCTCTATTCCCCAGCGGATTCACAAGTTTTGTTGTCAGGAATATTGCACCTTCTGGGGACATAAGTTGTTCCTCTTGTCTGAATGGTTCAGATCTAGAACAAATAAGTGAATGACAAAGGATGAAGACCTTCCGTGAATGTTGTAAACACCTGAAATAATGTTTTGATGACAAACCTGTGTACCTGCAGAAAATGTCAAACAAACAAGAACATCAAAGCTACCAGAACATTATTTACACATCCATACTAGTGACTAAGGAATCCGGTAACATATACATGCGAGATCAATACAACAGATATGTGGGACGGAAATCAGCTTTGCATTAAGAAATCAATGAAGAATCTTACAACCATTGCCTTAGTGTTGACAAACTCCTCCATAAGACAAACACCTCATCCCCGATAGCTCCAACTTGCTCTCTTGTGCTCTCCAATGGATTGGTCTAGATAGTCAATTAAACAACATAACATTACCATTCAGTTCTCTCCCTCACCTATAGGACATGAGCTTGTATTTATAGGTCTCAATGGATAGGGATAGTTGAGAGAATTGTGGGTGAGGTGGCTATAAGATCCTACCAAGAGGGATCTCGACTCCAACCAACCCAGATTTATAGGGATAAGGGAGGACATGAGGTTCATGTTCTAGAAACCTTGAGAATCCTCTTTTTTTCTAATTTTACCAAGGGTACCATTTATCTACCTTTATGACATAGAGGTGTAGGTAAGAACCACTCCAAGGAAAAAGCACATACATGGTGGCACCGCTTTTCTATAATAGGACTCAGGCAGTGCTAAACAAGGTACCGCTCATCAACTAAAGGGAAAAGGTGGTGCTAGGTTTTTTCATGTAGAATTAACATCCAGAGCATGTTTTCCACTCCAAGTTTGGGATTTAGGGAAAACTTAGGTGTTAACGATCTCATCACATGTTGGTGACAGGATTTGGGTATAACATCTATAGATTCAATTTTATTCTTATGTTATATGGCTTATTTAGTAGTGTTAAATTGGTAGCTCGTAGCGAAAATTTGGTTATGAGTTATAACAACTAGTAGATGTTATTTTGTTTATGTTTTATGGAAGACTGTAGATTTGGTTTTTAGGTAGGTCATGTGGCCATATATGGAAGATCCAAATATGATATTGTATATGTTTATTTGACTATAAATTGGTGTCATAAATCTGAATTATTTTAGTATGGTAAATGAAAATTGTTTAGTGTTGTAAAATAGATTTTTGTTAGCACATGTAGATTTGATTTTACTATGTGTTTTAATGGCTACAATGGACATGAGGTTGATGCTTAAATTACATGTGAAAATGTTTCTTAGACCTAGTTTCATTCATGTTACAATTACCTTGCATCGCGTGTGCATTTCACAAAAAAATGCTTTGGAAGTGTCATCTTCCTTTAATGTCTTATTGTGTTATTTATTTGTCTTGTTGTCATGTTTACCTAGCCTTAAAAACCCTGATTTTGTTTTGCATCACTTAGAATCAACCCTTTCCCAGTTAGAATAACGATGTATGTGGCCTTGGTGGTGTGATATGGGGTATGACACACTACATCAACTGACCAAATATGGGGGACCCACACAAGGATCCGTTTGAGGAAACTCTGGATCTAGAATAAGTGTTCATGACATTGAAGCATTCAACTTGTTAAATTATTGAACCATTGATATACAAGAAAATGAGAGAAAATGAGAGGTGAATTATGCAGTGGAATATCAAGAACAATGTACACTGAACAAGACAAATTTGAGACAAATCTTATAAGAATTGTTGAGTTAATTACAACATTAATCTTAATTATTCCCAACAGTATACAACAATGTTACAATAAGGATAATTCAAATAATGTGGATAAGATTCGAATATACCAACTAGACTGAGTGGCTAACTGATAGTGTCTAAATCACTGCATGGGGGCCACTAGTATAACTCATGATGTCTAAATCAGTTCGACAATTAGTTAAACTAGTTTAACCATTTAAACTTATGAGGTAGGTGGAAAAAGGTGCCACTTCCCCATGCAACCATGAAAAAATAGCGCTATACTAAAATATAGTGATCTAACTGAATGTAACTGAAGTTTGACTAAGCATAACTGACTACCTACCACAACCAACTGATGGAGGCTGCTGGTGGAACTCAGAGTGGCTCCTATAATGTAGGGAATGGTCTCAGAGGCACCTAAACTCATGCATGAACATGCAGTAAATGTAATTTAAACTCTATATGTGTTCCCCATCCTCCAGTATAGTAATAATGTCTCCCTATGCTAGACAAGATGATTAAATAGACTATAGATGGACAAGGGAGGATTATATAATGCTAACAACCTCCCTTAATCCTGACTTGGACAACTTTGAGCCCTCACAACTAGGCCAAAATTCACACATACAATCTAATGAAAAATAAAACTACTTAATAAAATAAGGAAAATCGGGAAAACCTCATGGGAACTGACTCCCCCTCTAAATGAGCAAGAAAAGGAAAAATAAGCTATATTTAACAGCAATTTTTTCTCTTTGGAAAATAACTTGCAGGTATTTTACTGCAATTTGTAGCACTATGCAGCAGCATGGTTCTTTTGTGTAGCAAGATCCTGAAGCTGTGCATGTGAAAATCTCAATGTTCTTCTAATATTATGGATTTTTATGTCTTTCTTATTTCTAGAGGAGGAATGGAATGATCAATTTTGTTATTTGGTGGTCCAAATGGTTAATCATTCGCTATCATCAAGTAGCACTTTCCTGGAAGTTTTTTGCACCACTCTGTAGATAGGGAATTCATGTGAGAGAGTGAAACATATTGATTCTAATAATGGTACCTTGTTCTCCTCCTCTCTTTTGGATTCCCAGCACCATCCCCAACTGCTTCAATGAGCTTTTGGGCCCATTTAGGCTTAAGCCACTGATTTGCGATAGGAGCTGGATTTGGATCTAGATTCTGATGAGGTACAACCTCAATATCAAGATCATGTTGATATTTTTTTTCTTCATCTGAATCTGAAACAACTGAAAAAACATCATCATCAAAAAGAAATGGAAGAGTCTTTATACCTTCTTGTGCTTTTTATGGTGGTGGATCAAGAAATTGGTCTTCTTCACATTATTAGTGGAAATATTTACTGCACTTTTATTATCACACCAAATGACAATGGCTGAATCAAATGCAACTCCAAGTTCCCAAAGAATACCTTGCAACTGCACACATTGTGTAGCTACGTTTACTGCTCCTCTGTACTCGACCTCAGCTGGAGATAGGGAGATGGTGTTTTGTTTATATCTTGAGAATAATATGGGACCTTTTTCTAGCATGAATACATAACTTTAAGTGGACTTCATGTTATTGGGATCTCCAGCACAATAAGAATCATAAAATCCTACTATTTATGGTGGAGACCAACAACATGGCTTACCCCAAAGTGTCTGCTTCGTTGCACATAGTGCATGATCATATTGGATTCCTTCCAATGGATCTCATGTTTATTCTTCATATACCTTGATAAAACACCTACATCATATTCCAAATATGGTTGAGAGTGTGTAAGATATAGTACATTCCCAACTAGTCTCCTTGAGCTGTCCACCAAAGGAGACTCATCGAATTCACCTAGTTTTATACCTAAAAGGAATGGGAACTTAGATGCCTTACATTCAGCCATTTTAAAATTCAATAACAGGTCTTCAACATAATTTTTTTGGATGACCATGATCTCTGCTTCAGATTTCTCAATTTCCAAACTAAGAAATTGCTTCAACAATCCAACATTAGTCATGGAGAATTTAGTGTGAAAGGAAGACTTGATCCAATTTATTTAGTGTATCTACCTGTAATCAAAAGGTCATCAACATAAATCACTATGAACTGAAATAATTCATCAACATGCTTCAAATACACATTAGGATCATATTTACATCTTTCAAATCCAAGTGAGAGCATAAAATTGTCCATGTTGGCATACCAAGCCCTCGGGGGTTGCTTGAGGCCATAGAGAGAATTTTTTTAACCTGAATACAAGTGAAGGATCCTCAATGAGAACTTCATGTTTCTGCATATATATCTCCTCTTAAATTTCACCATGAAAAATTTCACTCTTCACATCCATGTGGTGAACCTCTCAGTGCTTAGAAGCAACAATGGCTAAAACTAGCTTGATAGAGTCTGTGTTTGCAACTGGTGCAAATATATTTTTATAGTACACTAATTGGACTTGAGAGAAGAATTTGGAGACCAAACTGGCATTATAATTGATATATGAACCATCAACATCCACTTTGTTTTTATATACCCACTTGCATTGCACTAGTTTCCTCTTGGAGGGAAAGGGAACAAATTCCCAAATCTCATTTTCCTGTAATGAGTTGAACTCTTCTTTCATGGTTGTTTTCCATATTGGTTCAAGTGATAATTCTTGATATGTTTGAGGATAATATCCAACCATAATGAAGCATTTCTCATCAATATTCACTTCACATGCACAGAAAGCAATGTGGGATTGAGATCTAGTCTTTCTAGGATCTAGTAGATTGCCAATAGGATTTTCAGCTACTTCAAGAGATTTTCTCAACCAATTTGGGATGAATGGGTGAGAATATATATGAATATATGTAATCATCATCTTTAGAAATATTATAATCAGAAATACATAAAAAAAAATCATCACTTACATCATCATGGAGTGGAGGATGTGAGCATTCCTCGTGAGCTAGTTCAACCTCTTACATGAGCTACTCCTCGAACTATATAGTACTTTCTATGAATGTATTCTGAGATGATGGATAAAATATATTGTATCCATTTTCATATACAACATATCCCACCATCACGTACTCCTTGCTTTGAGTTTTCAAGGCCTTTCTTTTCTCTAGAGGAATCCTAGCCCAAGCCTTTGAGCCAAAGACCCTGAAATGTGAAACAATTGGCTTGTGACCAAACCAAGATTCATATGGTGTTTTTCCATCAAATGATTTGTGAGGGGATATTTTTTGTATGTATGCATCACAGTTGATGGATTCATCCCATATATTAGTATTCAAATCCTTTTCTTCAATCATATAGGTAGCCATGTCCTTGAGTGTTGAAATATTGTAACTTCAAAGAATATTCTATATGTATCCTTTGTGGTCCCGGATGTTCCTACCGGGAGAACCACTTGTATTATCTTGTACCCTGATGCTTCTAATCGGAAGAACTAATAATATTCATGAGGTTGTCCCCTCTATTTGTAAAGGTGGGTCATTAGCACCCTAGTGTGGTTACCTGAGCCTACATGTGTAACTCGAGCCTACATGATTAAATCGAGCCTACATGTTGGATGAGTTAATTCAATTGAATGGATGAATATAAATAGAGGTGTGGTGCTCCTCATTTGAGACACACACACTCTCACTTTTGTAGCGCATTAGTGGAGAAGAGAAGTAGCTGGAGAAGGAGGAGGATCAGGCTTTGATCTCCTTGTTGGTTTTATCTTTTATCTTTTGGGGAATCTATATTGAGGAATATTTTGCTGGGTTTTTCCCTTTAGGGTTTTCCCAAGATAAATCTTTGTGTTCTCCTTTTGTATGGTTGTGCTTGTCTATCTTTCAGTGATCCTGTTTATATGCTTTTGTTATGAAATCGAAATGAAATACTAATGATCTAGCTTAGCATATGAAAATTTAACATGGTATCAGAGCCACCCTGAAAGAAGACATTGTGTAGCTAAATAATCTAGGACTTCTTATTTTTTGGGTCTCTATCCATTATCGATTAGCAAAAGAATGCTAGACTAACTCTCCATTGAAGGGCACATCTTTCTGTCGAAGCAGAATTTGATTCCGAGCATTTTCAGTTTTGGTGCAGAAAATTAGGGCTTTCTATAGAAGAAGAATTTTTGAGTGATCCCAAGATAGGATTTTTATCCTCATCAAAATCAAATTTTAGAGACCTAGATCAAGAAATTTGTTTGGGTGAAACTCCAGGAAAGTCAAACCCTAGTTTGACCCCGATCTGGAAAAACCCTAAATACTAAAAATACTAAGTTTTGGTACATTGGCTATATCCTAATATTGGAGAAGAATAAGGTGTTGAAAATTTTAGAGGCCGAATATGAAATCTTGATTTACATTGTGTCCAAAATTTAGCCTCAGAATCGCTATATTCTGGGAGATATGATCCCTCCACGTTAGGGTTCCAGCCTCTTCTAGAATTCATCCCTAAACAGGACACATGGGGAGAATTGATGTAGCGAGGGATACATAGGTCCAAATGGAATTCCTAAAGATGTTCGAGAAATAGAATGGACTATAATTTCTGTGGTCCAAATTTCCGAACTTGAAGATGAACCAGTGACATGTTGCATGTCGTAAAAATTCATTGTTTTGAACAGTCCTGTAATAGGTCACCTTGGGAAAATAATAATAAATCCCCATTGGTGAAACAAATTCTGATGAAACATATGGTGTTGGATCAGGTACATTTTATATTATCTCACTGATAAATTTTAGATATATAGGAGCCATAATTTCAGATATATCACAGAAACAGTAACATGCATTTCTGCAGAAGAAATTGGAAAACTAGGGCTTCCTGTTCCGGGAGCTTCCCTCCACTATTTTTCGAAAAGGAGTACATTGGACAGCTACATTCGAAGAGATATATATTTATATCCAATAAAATCTAAAAGATTCAAAGTTTTGAAAATTAGGGTTTCTCTGACAAACCCTAGATCAGCCAGCTCCCGAAGTAGGATGGACACCTCAAATCGGTAAGATCTAATCTTTTGCTATTTGCATTTGAGGTTCTCATTTCAAAGCGATCTATCAAATCAGATTGATGATAAGATTGGTTAAGTTGAAAAATTCCAAGGATGGAAGTATTTGATCTCTCTGAAGAAAATGAATTGGACACCTACATGAGTAGAGAGGTTCCAGTTCTAGAGGGAGATGAGCCTCAAAGCCTTACACAAGAAGAACTTGATCAAGGCCAAGAAGATCATTGTTGATTCAATCATGGATCAACTTGTACCACAAGTGTCTTCCCTAAAGACACCAAAGATGTTTGATTCCTTGATCAAGCTATTTGAAGATAAGAACATAATTCAGAAGATGGATTTGAGAAAACAGTTGAAGAATGTGAAGATCCAGAATGCATAACATCTTGAAGCGGTAGAAGAAGAAGCAGAGAATGGCCTCCCATGATCATGGGATTCATTTCATGTGAAGAATGTGTGCCAAAAAGGAAGTGATTACTTTCATTTGACTCTAGGAAGAAGAAGAAGCTCGTCTCATAAGAAGAGAAGAAGAAAGATGGGAGCAAATTGAAGATAAAGCTCTCACCATTCAAAGAAGATCCCTCAAGTGATGAGGAATATGAAGAACTCAATTCTTGATGAACCTCTTATCCATCTTATCATTTGGATAAGAAATGATGATTTCATGGATGAAGAAGATGATGAAGCAGAATGATCAAGAAGGAGTCTACCCATGAAACAAACAAAAGATAAGTATTCAATTGTCATTTAATGATATTGTTTTGTTATGCATTTGATTATATTCAGTTAATGTGTTGTTTGCATGCATGTGATGGGTAAGTAGCTCATATCTCCATTGTTACTTATCTAGAATGAAACCTATTTGCTGACATATTGGATTAGTGCACAATCTCAATGATGTCATGGTAGAGATGGAAGGAATATAGAAAGTTTTTGTGAGATATGGATGAATGTTGTATTGGCTAAATAGTTGCATGATGCATAAGAATTTGTCGTTATGCATATGTAGTTCTAACCATGCAACTGGTGCATTTGAATTGTAGGAAAGGTCCTGTACAACCTCCTAAAAGAAAAGAAGGATGAGACTTTTTTCGAAGAACAAGTGATGACAATTCAATAAACATGAATCTGAAGCTCCCAGGGTCAGAGACACCATGACGAAAGAAAGAGCTTTAAAGAGCGGTAGATCCACCTCGAAGGATGAAGACCACCATGGGTATGAGAGATAACTCAAGATGAAGAAAAAAATTCTATGAAAGAAGCTATGATCAAAGAATAACGGTCGATTATGGGGAATGATGTATATGATAAAGGGAAGTACATAGTATCTTCCATATGGATCTGCAAGAACAAGTGTACAAAGTAAGAATCATGATTTGCCTCAGAAAGAATAGACTATGACATGACATACTCTATTGACCAGTATATATCAAGCATAGAATCACCTATACAGAATGAAGAAGGAAGATAATACTCCACTTCAAGGGGAGTGACTATAGAAGATATCTGAGTTCGACATGATGGACAACTTCCTGATGGATCGAGACTTTACCAAGAGTAAAGTGGGTTCCAACCTTCAAAGTTGAATGCAGAAGACTAGGATATGTTGATGATCTGACAAGACAAACTCATGGAATATGTTATGATGATGTTTGGGATATAGTACTCAAACCAAAAAGCAAGCATGTGGTATCTTACAAATGGATTTGCAAGATAAAATATGTCACTGATAGAAGTAAGGAAATACTTGTGACTAATAGGTTTCTATAAGAAAGAGGGAATTAATTTTGAAGAGACACTTACTCCAGGAATCAAGGTACACTTCCTTCAGAACTATGATGGTAGTTTCTTCCATGATGAAGTAAAGACAATCCTTCCTTAATGGTATGATTGGGGAAGAGTTTTACATCGAAAGGATTTGAAGTTGAAGATAGATATATGTAAGTTGAAGAAGGGCCTCTATGGCATGAAGCAAGCTCCCAGAGCTTGGTATGGCAGTTTCCTGTCAATTATGGGTTTTACCAAGAGTAAAGCTGATCCTAACCTTTATCTCAAGGTTGTAGAAGATGAACCTGTCATCCTGTTATTATATGTGGATGAATTATTCTTGACAGGGAAGGAGAAATAGATCATGGAAAGCAAGAAGAAACTAGCAGAAGAATTTGAGATGAAAGACGTTGGGTTAATGCACTATTTCCTAGGTCTGGAAATATGATGAAGTTCAGAAGAAATATTTCTCAACCAGGGAAATTATGCGGTAGATATATTGAAGAGATTAAATATGTTGGAATGCAAATCCATGGCCACACCCATGGACTCCAACCTAAAGCTATTAGATGATGACTCATCAGAGTTAGTAGATGTGACTCATTACAGACAGATCATTGGGTCATTGATGTACTTAACAAATACCAGACTAGACATTTGTTTTGCTGTGAACACCTTACTACGTCAATATCTTGTTCAACCAAGATGGGTTCACCTAGTAGCTGCAAAACATGTGATGAGATATCTGAAAGGGACTATAGACCTTGGTCTATACTATGATGGTAGCCATGACTACAGATTGTATGGCTATACAGATGTAGATTGGTTTGGAAGTATCTCAGATAGGAAAATAACATCAAGTAGATGCTTTTGTTTGGGTTTGCTATGAGTTCATGGTTTAGCAGGAAACATTCCAGTGTTTCTCTTAGAACAACAAAAGCAGAATACATAGCAGATTGCTCTGCTAAGTTGTGAATCCATATGGCTTCGAAAGCTGATATTAGGTCTCCTTGACTTGAAGATGGATACTACATTGATTCTATGTGATAACGAGAGTTGTGATAACAGAGAACCATGTGTTCCGTTGTAACACATAGAAATCCGATATTTCTACATACAAGATAAAGATGCAGATGATGATGTTTCAGTATTCCCATACTGAAGATATAGATGATGCTTTCAATATTCACATACTGGGGATACATATGGTGATAGTTCAGTATTCACATACTAAAGATGTAGATGATGATGGTTTATATGGTGATGTGCTAACGAAGCCTCTGTCCTGAGTAAAGTTCGAACACTTTCGAGACAAGCTTGGTGTGGTTTGGAAAGAACTTCCTTGAAAGGGGGAGTAGTGATGTTGCAATGGGATTGTATCATCCTGGGACATATGTCTAGAAGTGATCCGGAGACCTCGGTCTTTGAGAATGAAGAGGGATTTTATCATCCTGGGACATATGTCCAGAAGTGATCCAGTGACCTCGGTCATCGAGAATGTAGCAGGATTGTATCATCCTTGAACTTCAATTCAGAATGAATCTGGTGAACTTTGGTCATCGAGAAGGTGGAAGGATTTTATCATCCTTGGCCTTCGGTTTAGAACGGATCCAGTGAACTTCGGTCATCGAGAAGGTGGCAGGATTGTATCATCCTTGGACTTCGGTTCAGAATGGATCCAGTGAACTTCGGTCATTGAGGAGGTGGCAGGATTGTATCATCCTTGAACTTTGGTTCAGAATGGATCCGGTGAACTTCGGTCATCGAGAAGGTAGTAGGATTGTATCATCCTTGAACCTCAGTTCAGAATAGATCCGGTGACTTCGATACTCGAGAATGTGTGTTGATCCTGTAATTCCAATAGGAAGGATTGTCTGAGTTCCACAACTTTGTTTATCCCATAATTTCGAAAGAAAGGATCGTTAGTAACTCTGTGAAGACCTAAATCCCGTAATTCCAAAAGGAAGGATCATTGAATTGATCCCGTAATTCCAATAGGAAGGATTTTCTGAGCTCCATAGATGTGTTGATCCCGTAATTCCGAAAGGAAGGATCATTAGTAACTCCGTAAAGACCTAAATCCCGTAATTCCGAAAGGAAGGATCATTGACATGATCCTGTAATTCCAATAGGAAGGATTGTTTGAGTTCCACGTCTGTGTTGATCCTATAATTCCGAAAGGAAGGATCGTTAGTAACTCCGTAAAGACCTAAATCCCATAATTCCGAAAGGAAGGGTCATTGAATTGATCCCGTAATTCCAATAGGAAGGATTGTCTGAGTTCCATAGATGTGTTGATCCTGTAATTCTGAAAGGAAGGATCGTTAGTAACTCCGTAAAGACCTAAATCTCGTAATTCTGAAAGGAAGGATCGTTGGTAGCTCCGTAAAGACTTGATCCCGTAATTCCAACAGGAAGGATTGTCTGAGTTCCATAGATGTGTTGATCTTGTAATTCCAATAGGAAGGATTTTCTGAGTTCCACAAATGTGTAGATCCCATAATTCTGAAAGGAAGGATCGTTAGCAACTCTGTAAAGACCTAAATCCCGTAATTCTGAAAGGAAGGATCATTAGTAGCTCCGTAAAGACTTGATCCCGTAATTCTGAAAGGAAGGATCGTCTGAGCTCCACAAATGTGTTGATCCCATAATTCCGAAAGGAAGGATCGTTAGTAGCTCCGTAAAGACCTAAATCCCGTAATTCCGACAGGAAGGATCGTCTGAGTACCATAGACATGTTGATCCCGTAATTCAGGTTGTAGAAGATGTGTTGATGTTTTGATGATGATGATGTTGATGTTTTGATGATAATGATTTTATGATGATGATGATGTACTGATTGAAAGATCAGAGTGTGATGATGATGATATTTTGATGATGTTGAATGTTTTGATCATAATGATGTTTTGATGATGTTGATGTTTTCATGATGATGATTTTTTTATGATGATGATGATGTACTGATAAAAATATCAGAGTATGATGATGATGTACTGATCGAACGATCAAGAGTATGATGATGATGATGTACTGATCGAAAGATCAGAGTGTGATGATGATGATGATCAGTATGTGATGATGACAACATACTGATCAAAATATTAGAATATGATGATGATGATTCTGTTTGAGAGTTGGAGTATGATGATGGTGCTGAACACGATGTTACTAATCAGAATGTGATGATGTTGCTGATCGAAAGGTCAAAATGATGAAGATGTCTTTGCTGATCGAAAGATCAAAGTGATGAAGATATTACTGATCAAAATGCTGAAGATATTGGTGATGATCGAAAGGTCAAAGTGCTGAAGATGTTGCTACTGATCGAAAGGTCAAAGTGTTGAATATGTTGCTGATCGAAAGGTCAAAGTGCCGAAGATGTTGCTGATTGAAAGGTCAAAGTGTTGAAGATGTTGCTGCTGATAGAAAGGTCTAAGTGCTGAAGATGTTGCTGATTGAAAGATCAAAGTGTTGAAGATGTTACTGATCAAAAGGTCAAAAGATGCTGATGTTAATTAAAGAGTTGTTGTCATCAAATATTGAAGACAAAGACTATATGATGTTGAAAAGCTTCCAATGATTTATAGATGTGTTACCCTGATGATGTTGATGATGTCCTCTCCTACTATTTTTGTTGTTGATGTTGTTGTAGAATACCCTTCTCATTAAGGGGGAGTGTTGAAATATTGTAACTTCGAAGAATATTCTATATGTATCTTTTGTGGTCCCCGATGGTCCTACCGGGAGAACTACTTGTATTATCTTGTACCCCGATGCTTCTAATCGGAAGAACTAATAAGAGTCATGAGGTTGTCCCCTCTATTTGTAAAGGTGGTTCATTAGCACCCCAGTGTGGTTACTTGAGCCTACATGATTAACTCGATCCTACATGTCAGATGAGTTAATTCAAGTGAACGAATGAATATAAATAGAGGTGTGGTGCTCCTCATTTGAGACACACACACTCTCACTTGTGTAGCTCATTAGTGGAGAAGAGAAGTAGCTAGAGAAGGAGGAGGATCAGGCTTTGATCTTCTTGTTGGTTTCATATTTTATCTTTTGGGGCATCTATATTGAGGAAGCTTTTGCTGGGTTTTTCCCTTTAGGGTTTTCCCAGGATAAATCTTTGTGTTCTCCTTTTGTATGGTTGTTCTTGTCTATTTTTCAGTGATCCTATTTATATGCTTTTGTTATGAAATCAAAATGAAATACTAATGATCTAGCTTAGCATATGAAAATTTAACATTGAGATCCATGTCCTTGCGCTCTGCAACACAATTTTGGCATGGTGTGTAGGGGACCAAATGATGCATTTGGATGCAACATTATTCACAGATCTGATGCAAACTATTTCTCACATACTCCTTTCCATTTCCTATCCTAAGGACCTTGATCATATTCCCACATGCATTTTCAACTAGGTCTTTCCAAACTTTGAGAGTCTCAAAGACTTCAGATTTTAGTTTGAGAAAATACACCTAGCAAAACGTTGAGAAATTATCTATAACAGTAAAAAAATACCTTGATCCCCCATAAGATGGTGTGGGAATATGCCCAATAATATTCGAATGCACTAAGACAATCACTTGGGTAGCTCTCCTTGCTCTCCCTTTCTCATAGTTGCACTCTACATGCTTTCCCACTACACACCCTTTGCATGTGCCACTTGAGAGCTTGATAAAAGGAATCCCTTCCACCATGCCTTATTTTTTCAATTCTTGGAGATACTTTGTAGTTGAGATGGCCATATCTCTCATGACACAATCTTATTTTCTCATTGGCATGATACAAAAGTGAATTCCTCTGGAGTAGGGAACGAAATGAGATAACTTGTACATTCTTTCATGATGATCAACTAACCCCAATGCCACCACCTAGTTTGTAGAGATTTATGTTATCTCCAATGTGTCTGGATTAAATGTTACTCTCTTGGCTTCACCAGTGTGAGTCATTTGGTACAATGAGAGTAGGTTTGCTTCCAATTCTATTACAAACAAAACATTATTGAAGTACCCATCATCATGATCAATCCTGCCAATCCCTTTGGCTTGGATCTTTGAATCATTTCCCATTCAAACAGTAGGACCACTATCAGAATACATGGTTGAGAATAAGTATTCTACATAGGCCATATTCCTAGAAGCTCTTGAATCTATGATGAAGGTAGAAGAGTCTGAAGAACCAAAAACCAATGCATGGAACCTCTCCTTATTGTCTAAGTTTGAATTTCCATCCTTCTTCCATGCACCCTTAGGTAGTGGGATGTTGCTCTTCTCCAACAGTTGTGCCATCATTTCTATGGTTTTATTCATGCATGTACTCTATGGATTCCACCCATTGTGGTAGTAGGTGAATTTGGTCTTCTCTTGCTTCTTCTTTTCCTTATCCTTGGTAGGATTCGAACCCCCATCTGAAGATTTGGATTTGTCCAGTTTCTTCTTGTCTTGCTGCTTTGAATCCTTGGATTTCTTCTTTCCTTTTCCTGGATTCAAAAATTCTTCTGTAATTTTTCCATCTTTACTAGATTTGATGGTGCCCATTTTCACTATCTTATCTTTCTCCCGAGTTAGTGACTCCATGAATTCATCTAGTGAAGGCATGCGCTAGTTTCAAGATGCGAGCTTGCTAGAGTGGAATGTAGACACAAACACTGAGTACTATGGAACTAGCTTTGAAAGTATGAATAATATGAGTTTCTCTTCCTTCTTTTCTTTTCCACATTGTTTCAACTGAATCACAAATGATTTGAAATTGGTGAAGAAGTCCTGGATTGTCTCAAAATGAGCTAGACTCGGTGAGATGATCTCATTTTTTAGTTGGTGACCTCTCATCTCATAAGTATTCCCGAACAATACCTCAATGTTGAGCCATACTTTGTTGGGAGTTTATATATTGTCTACATGGAAGAGTAAGTCTCTTGAAATGATGAGACAAATCATTCCAAACGCTTCATTAATCATGTTAAAGAGCTTTGATTTCTCCACATCAGAGTTTGGTTTGACCTTAGTTCCCATGGTGACCCTGTACATGCATTTTGACCTCAACTGGATCACCATTTCGGCCTTCCATTCAAAATAGTTGAATGGGGTCAAAAAGACATGGGTTTGCTCCATTTCTGCTTGCGCTATTGGTGACAAACTATTGAATGTAGCTGTAATGCAAACACTCGAATGTATCTAGAAAATACATCAAACAATATGGATTTGATTTGCAACTCCAAATATCTCTAATACCATGTGAGAATTGATTCACAGCTGGATCTAGGAGCCAAGGAAACTCTCACAATTCTATATTTCTCACAAAATATGAAAAAATTAGCAAAAAAAGTGAAAACAACACACACAAATGAAGTCAATAACTGATATTATTATGACTGTCCAACATGTAACTAGGTTTGGAACATATATATTACAATAGGTAAAAATCGTGAGACCTTAGAGGCCATATGGATGCATACAAGTGTCAGACCATGAATTGACCCTCAAACCCCATAGGTGGACTAATCAACTTCCTAATAATCCAAAATGGTCATGAATGCAAGTGTGAACATGGCTGAGGCATTTTAAGCAATAAATGTAGGAATTCTAGGCATGGTTGAGCACATGGGTGAGTGGGAGTGAATCTAGGAGGAAATAAATTCCTAAGGAAGGCCAACAAATTACCACAAACATGCACTAGCGTATAAAGTCAAACACAGTTCCTAAATATGGGGATGGGGGAGTGCACCTAGGCTAATATTTCATCAATGAGAGTGCCTTCCAGTATAATGATCAACTGGGAGCATGTCAACTATCATAATGATCAACAAGGAGCACATCAACTATGAGTTAATGAACAATATCCCTAACTCTTGGGCATAGAACATTGCATGAAAGAAAATGAAATGTGCCTAAGGTATAAGATCGTGGTACTAAGGTGGATTATTTCTCTAACATATTATTTTTATTCCTCAGCATATCCCAGCAGCATGCATTCAATACCCTATTCTTGAAAGGACTTCATCTTATCCATGGGTATTTTGGCCCTATCTTTGGAACCAAAAACCCTCAAGTGAGAGACATTAGGATTATTCCCAATTAGTGCTTCAAAAGGAGTGTCCCCAACTACTGATTTATGAGGTAATCTATTATGTATGTATGAAGCATAGTTTACAGCTTCATCCCAAAGAGAAGGAGGAAGATTCTTGGCTTTGAGAAGACATGTTGCCATCTCCTTCAATGATCTATTTTTCCTCCCAGCCACCCCATTCTATTGTGGTGTGTATGGAAATGAGTGTTCCATTCGAATCATCTCTGATTCACACTAATGCTGAAAATATCTTTTAATGTATTCACCTCCATTATATGATCTAATGGACTTGATATTTTTCCTGAAACTATTCTCAATCAAAGATTTGAAAACTTAAAAAAAATCTAATACTTTTGATTTCTGTTTCATGAAATATATCCAGCAGAACCTTGAATAATCATCCATAAAAATAAGGAAATACCTGGAACCATTAATTGATGTTGTAGGAATTGGTCATGAAACATCACTCTGTATCACATCAAGTGTAGAGGCAGCTCTAGTTGCCTTCCCAACTTCATACCTCTTCTCTGGATGCTTACCTACCAAGAAACCTGAACATACTCCATTTGATGTTTGGATGGGAGGAAAGCCTTCAACCATTTTGTCATTGTGGAGTTTCTGGAGATATTTGAAACAACAGAACCTTGAAAAATAATTAATAAAAGTAAGGAAATTCCTAGAACCATTAATTGATGTTGTAATCATTGGTCCTGAAACATCACTGTGCATCAGATCAAGTGTATAGGAAACTCTAGTTACCTTCCCAACTTCATACCTCTTATCTGGATGCTTACCTTCCAAGCAACCCAGACATACTCCATCTGATGTTTGGATGAAAGGAAATCCTCCAACCATTTTGTCATTGTGGATTTTCTGGAGATATTTGAAATTGATATGCCCAAATCATTCATGCCATAGCTTGCTGGTGTTGTTGGCATGAGTCAATAAAGTTGTTGGGTGCGAAACAAACAAAAAATGATAGAACTCATATTCCTTTGAGGCATGGTTAGAAAACCCTTTCACTATGATATTTCCATTAGCTTTTTATGTGATTTCAACTGAGTCATATTCGAATGTAACCCTCTTAAGAGAGCTTGTATGGGTCATCTGATAAACATACAACATATTTGCTGCAAGAGAGGGCACATAGAGAACATTATTGAACTCACCATGCTAGGTTTTAATAGAAATTCTCCCAGTAGCTGGGATTTGGGATTCATCTCCCATGTGAATGATAGGTCCTCCTGATAGAGTGAGAGTGGAGAAGGATTCGTTGGAGGAAACCATGTGTTTGGATGCTCCAGAATCAATCAAGTACGATTTAGACTAAGTGAGGCTTGCCTTCAAGGCATGGCATCTCTCTTGATATTCTATCGGTTGTCTAACATCAGACTTATTTGCTCCTTGTGGGAGGGAAATATGGTTATCTTCAAGGAGTGTTGACAACTAGTCAATTGTCTTCTTCATGCACTATCTCTCTGGATGAAATCCTCCCATATAGAAGATCTATGATTCTACTTTGGCTTTGAATCAGTGGATTTGGGATCCTTCCCTTTGTTCTTCCCTCTATCTTTCATATTATTTGATTTTGAAATCAAGAGTGATTTATTATTGTAAGTTTGAATCACTCCCATTTGAACCAATTTAACTTTCTCTTGTATTAAAAACTCCACAAAATCATCTAGAGTAGGAATATTCCAATTGGGAATGAAAGATCTTCTGGAATGGAATGTAGAGACAAATACTGAGTACTCGGATCCAATCTTGCTCAGTACAAACAACACAAGATTCTCATCTTTCCTCTCTAATCTACATTGTTTGCATTGCAGTACTAGTGACTTGTATTTAGTGAAGAATTGTTGAATAGATTTGAAAATGCCATGTTGTATAGCTATGAGCTCATTCACCAAAATGTGCCCTTGAATCTCATCTTTTTTTCCAAACATAGATTTTCCAAAGCTTCCTTTGGAGTCCCAAGTCCCTCAAGATGGAACAAAATATCCCAGGATATATGACTGCACATGAAGTCGAAGGCCTCATCAAGCCGACTCAAAAATTTGTTCTTCTCAACATATTGTTGGGGATCAGTTTATTTGTCCATTTTCATCCTATACAAACCAATCTTGTGCAAGGATACCTGGATATCTTCCCTCCAATCAGATTTGTTGAAGGGTGTAAGGACTCAGGGTATGAGAACTGAAGAATCCATCTATATGTATGATGAAACAGACGATTCCTCAAGAAGCTATGTATGTACCTACAAATATCAGTGCAAAACCAAAATCAATTCGCAATCATGTTTGTTTCAATCCTTTCCACCTTGACATGTACACTTTCTCAGATTCCATCACACTTGGATAGAATTATCTAAACATAATTTGAAGGGAGTAAGGTTATCATTCCAGGATTTATGTGGACACTCAGCTGCTTCTGGTGTACAATGGAGATCATACAAGGCTTGCTGCTAGCCTAAACAAGGATATGATACCATGTTAAATTATTGAACCATTGATCTACAAGAAAATGAGAGCAATTGAGAGGTGAATTGTGCAGTGGAATATCAAGAACAATGTACATTGAACAAGACAAATTTAAGACAAATATGATAAGAATTGATCAGTTAATTACAACATTAATCTTCATTATTCCCAGCTCTATACAACAGTGTTACAATAAGGATAATTTGAATCATGAGAATAATATTTGAATCTACCAACTAAACATGATTGAATTGCTAACTGAGAGTGTCTAAATCACTGCCTGGGAGCCACTAGTATGACTTTTGATGTCTAAATCAGTTCGATAATTAATTGAACTAGTTAAACCAGTTAGACTAATGAAGTAGGTGGAAAAAGGCACCACTTCCCCATTCAACCATGGAAAACTGTTGCTAGAATATCTGAGAGTGATCTAACTGAATGTAATTGAAGTTTGACTCGGCATAACTTACTGCCTATCAAAACCAACTGATGGAGGATGCTGGTGGCACACAGAGTGGCTCTTGTAATGCCGGGAATGGTCTCATAGGAACCTAAGCTCATGCATGAACACATAGTAAGTGGGATTTAACCTCTATATGTGTTCCCCATACTCCAGTACAATAATAATATTTCCCTATACTAGAAAAGATTATCAAATAGACTATAAATGGACAAGGGAGGATTATATAATCCTAACACAACTTACCATATAAACGTCAACATTTCTAACTAGAAACAACTACTTTATGCCCCCACTCAGCACATGGGACTAGCACCCAAAAAAGAGGATCCATCCAATGAAGCATTTGTAAATGAAGAACATGGTTCTCTCACTCTCTTTCCATAGACCTAGCCTCCATCCTTTTAGGATAAAAATTCATGGGACCAATTCCCAAAGTTCAACATGTGGAAATTCAATTACTAATATCCAGGGTATTTTTTAAGTGCAAAATTTCACCAATTAGTTATTTCTTGACATTTTTAAGAAACATGAATTTCGTAATTGGAAACTTTTACTCTAAAGAATCACCTATATTTACATAAATAGATTTTTTGTATGATATTCATCAAATTTTACAAGTTTTAGTTGAAAATTGTGTTCTTCTTATTTAATAGTTTTTAGCCTATCTATATGTATGATTTTTTCAATCCAAAATAATCACCTAGGATACTATACTTATACTATTTGAATCCTTAAAAATACCCTGCTCATATCCCATAGGTTGGTTTAACCAAATTGAATACTTTTTTTCTCTCCATGACAATAAGAATGATATCCTAAAGTTAAAATTTGGGGTGTTATATTTAGACTTATAAGGTTGGAAATGGTAAAGGAAATATTACCAAAAATATTATCACCATTATGTCCATTGGACCCAATTTTTGAAGGTCCTTTAACATATTTTTGAAAAGGATGACCAAATTACACCTGAAAGGTACAATTCTGGACTATATTATACATTTGAGCAATTTCCAGTCTACAGAGATGGCCTCACTAATATTTTTTTTCGACAATGCTTCATCAGCGGCCTCAAAGAGGTAATTCAAGCACATGTAATTATGAAATTCCAAAAACCATGGTTAGAAGCTTATTATGGAATTGCACTATTTTTGTAATGGATCCAGCTCCCAGAAATTCCAACACTCCACCATTAAGAATCCAAAAGTTATATTTTGATGCAATAACCTAACGTCAAAGCCTTGGAATTGGATATAACTATGATGAAAAATATTTTAGATTGCATAAATGCAAAGAATTCCAAATATATGTATACCAACATGAGTTCCCATAGTACATACCAATTGAAGTCACTCACAACTAGAAATGGAGGATATTGCTCATACCATGGAAGATGACAACAGGTTGCAAGCTCCTAGGCAGGGACCCTAAATCTAACTCTTTATGCTTATCAAGTTTCTAAACAACCTAGACATTGAAATTGATTAGCTAGATCAAGCATTGTACATTCATTATATTAATTGAGAGTGGCATCACCCACAATTTTAGTCATAGGAGAGTGATAGAAGAAACACACTACTATGTTTGACCTATATGAAATTTCCAATTTATGATAGAAAATTGTGGTATGATCATAAACTATGGGAGTTCCTATGAAAATGTGAAACTCCAAATGGGTTACTACCATCTGAAAACACACATATTTTCTATTGAAGTGGGTGGTTGTGATATAGTTCTACAAGTAGAATGGATAATGAATTTGGGACCAATCACCATGGATTTCAAGGAACTATATATAAAATTTTATAAGTAAGGGTAAGATCATCATCTAAAAGGTATTATTTCAAGTTCTCGAAAAACTATGGGCTCCCACCATATGGATAAGTTACCATGGAATTCCACTCATGTATTATTCCATAGTTTAATGTCATCTGAGTAATGGTCACACCCCCACAGAGTGTTCACCTTCATCCACAATTTGTTACATCCAAACATCAATAGGTTTTTTAAACACCTAAGGGTTTACCACTAACCTATGGGGAAACAACCATGGTTTTCCACTAATTATCGGTATTTAACCCCCCAATGTACACCCTTATAAACACCCATTTTCACAAAATAATGAAATAGAAAAGACCAATCAAGAGTTGTTGGAGGATGTAATTATTCATTCAAGTACAATCCCTTATTCCTCTCCATTGAATATGGTATTAAAAAAATTAAGACACTTGGCCCATGTTTCCATAATTTTGGTATGTTAATTACATATAAGGATAAATTTCCCATTTCAGTAATTGATTATCTCCTACATGAGATTTGCGGTGAAATTATTTTCACTAAGTTAGAACTATGGTATTCCCACTCTCAAATCAGGATGAAAGAAGATGAAATCCATAAGACAACTTTCCACACCCATGAGGGTGATTATAGTTTCCCATTCATGACTTTTGTCCCTTTGAAACCTCCCTCCACCTTTCAAAGCATCACGAGAAATATTTTATGCCCATTTTCTCTACAATTTTGTGTCAATTTTCTTTGATGATATATTAATCTATATCACCATATGGTAAGGATACCTGAACCGTGTTGATCATACCTTGAAATTACAAGGACCATCAATTATTTGTGAAGTGTTCCGAATTTTATTTTGGGGTTACTAAGGTTGAATACTACCTAGGGTCACATTGTGATTTAGGTTGGAGTGCAAGTGGAACCAAAGAGAATGGTGGGTATTAAAGGTGGGCAATTCCCAAGAGCCTCAATAGATTGTTTGTGTTTATAGGACTATCGAAATACTACATAAGGTTTTTTAAACATTTTTGGGAAATTCATAAATCCCCTAACATCATTGCTAAAAAATTACTTTGTATGGAGCGATGAAGTTGAGCACGTCTTGTCCACCTTAAAGGATGCCATATGCTCTACTGTAGTAGTATCAATTCCTCTTTTCACTAAGACTATTTTTTCTTAGAATGTGATTTCTCAAGAAGACGTATTAGAGCAATGTTGATGCAAAAAATATGGCATGTGGCCTTCACCAGTAAGGAATTATGTGATTCAAATTTGGGATAATATACATATGAAAAAGATATTATGGCCATCGTTCATGTAGTCGGAACATGGAACCCTTATTTAATAGGGATTCACTTCCATGTCAATCCCGACCATCATAGTTTAAAATATTTCCTTCAACATAGGTTTTCATCTCTAGAGCAATGTAAGTGGGATACTAAAATGTTGGGGTATGATTATGAGATTATATATAAAAAAAGGTAGAGAAGTTGTGGTAGATAATGTGTTGACTTATTAATTTGAATAGGATGTATCTCTATTTTCATTTTCCTTACCCATTATAGGTTAGCTTCAGGAAGCATATCAATAATGGAGGGAAAATGACACCGTAGTACAATTCATCCAATTTTTTAAGGAACATTCAAACCCTCCTTCAAGGTATTCATGGAATTATGATACATTGCACTATAAAGAGCACATTTCTTTGGAATTGAATTTACTCTTGAAATAAATAATATTAAAGGAGCTACATTCATCACTCTCAATAGATCACTCGAGATTTCAAAAAACCTATGAAAGGATTAAGTTCTCATTCTTTTGGGAAGGCATAAACATATACATCCAAACATTTTTTGTAGTCTATGGAACTTTCCAAAGACACAAGAGAGAAATGTTGAAGTCACCAGTGATGTTGAAATCCACTTCAAATTCCAACCCATCTATGGACTGATATTTCCATGGATTTTATAGTTGGGATTCCTAGAACTAGTAGTAAATTAGTCATCATCGTGTTCATTGATCATATTAGTGCATTGTGACTCCCGTTTACTCCATCATTAGTTGATCAATTCTTCATGGATCATATTTTTAAATTACATGGCACACCCACTTCCATTATCTCTATTTAAGACCCTACCTTCACAAGAAACTTTTGGAAAGAGTTATTTAAAATTTAGGGTACCTAGTTGAAACTCAACATGTCATATCACCACAAATAAATGGTCAAATATAAATAGTGAATAAGTGTTTAGAAACTTATTGGAGATGTTTTGATTCAAACAAGTTGGACCAATGGGCGCAATGGATTCCTCTTGCAGAATGGTGGTATAGTACCACTTATCATGGATATAGGAGAATGATCCCATATGAATCATTTTATAACCAAAAACCCTTGTTTTTGGTTTAGTATTTACTAGGATCTTCCTTGTTCCATGTAGTGGATACCACGCTTTCTTCTAGATAAGTTATTGTCTACATGCTTAAGGAAAAATTGACCATGGATCAAAATAGAATGAAATGACAAATGAGTCAACATCATTTATACCATTTGTTTGCACAAGGGGATCATATGCTTCTTTGACATAAACTTATAAATAGACATTACTTGAAAATAACCACCACTAGAAAATTCCCAAAGTTATATGTACCTTACAAGATTCAATAATGCATTAGACAGGCGACCTACAAGATAGCTTTCTTACATCACTCAAAGAGTCACTTAGAATTTCATGTCTCTTTCCTCAAAAAGTTGGCCAACTCCACTTGTAAAATGAATACCAAGTTACTAGAACTTGATGAGGAAGGTTACACATGGCTCCAACTAGAAGTAATATTACCATGGAATGTTAATTTTGTTGGTGCTATTAATATTACTAGAATTTTGGGTTGCACAACTGTGTGATGCTATTTGTTAGGTTGCATGTGTTCATGTGCTAACTTTATAATGAAATGTTCTAGTTCTATAATAGTTAGTTAGAATCTATCTATGACGATGGATGCACAACAACCACAACTGATGGTTTTATGATAACAATAGTTATAACGACAACCTCTACTAACTCGACCAACAACAAGGTGTCAACTGAAATATTTATGTAATAGTGATGATTTTGATAGAGTTGCAACAATTTCAAATGATAGATCCCCACCAAAGGGAAATCCTTGACTTGGAGAATTATAGATCCATAGCAATTGGTTCCATAGAAAATGAAAAGTTTTGTAGTGAATGTCAATAATTCTATTACGTATCATACTCCAATGACCTATCTTGTACCATACTCTAGTGAACTATTTGGTAGCTTATTCCAACAACGTGTTCTATATCAAACCACATTATGCAAGTTAGAAACAAAGCGTACACAATTCTTTCTAAAATGCTTAACATTTATCAATACAATGTCACTGATTGAATCAAAAGAATACCTTCATGATAAAATCCAAAGTGGATGAGGATATGCTAAAATTGATGGAAAAAAGGTCGCAAAAAGAATATAGAAATGAGGGAAAATTTTGACAAAAGATGGAAAAACTAGGACCCATCAATAATGAACAATTAATAAATTTAAAAAGGGTCTCTCTATTAATTAAGGCTTATTGGGTTGTTGGTACTCGTTATATATTGGACAAAATCAAGTAGTTAGGTTTTGGGATATTGAAAGCATATTCAAAGAGATAGAAGGCTATAGATGTTTTATCAAGAATTATTGTATTGGAGCTATGCTCAAGTAAAATTTCACCCAACCTTAAATGACAACTGAACATTGCTTCTTGGAATAACTATCATACTATAAAGTTTATTTCTACAAAATCTATCTTTTCTATTTTTCTTGTGTTTGATTATTCTGTATATAAAAAATATATGATCTATTTTTTATCTATGATCTATAATCTATGATCTATTATGTTAACATTAATCATAAATATATGTATATCATTTGGAATTTTAAATTTCAAAGTTAAGAACACAGTGCATCAATATATATATATTTTTTACATAACCATATTTTCAGATCTGATTTCATTTAAATACATTGGAATCATTCTTTTTAGCAGAGAACCAAAAAAATGTAATCCCTTTTCTTTTGTTACATCAAATTGGTAGGAACTTTCATCGCATTTAATTATAACATTTAACTTAATTTATAAAGAATTAATATTTTAATGTCAACTATATCCTCTCATTAAAGAGTTGTGAATGTCCAATAATCCTATATTTTACTGGGTAAAAAGTTGTGAATGTCCAATAATCCTATATTTTACTGGGTAAAATTGGATATGGTTCATTTACGCCTCTTTATACTTTTAGTTCAATCATATATCCATTCTCATGAGGTGGTTTTTCAAATATGAATTAATATGTAGAGTAATAAACATGTTTTCCATTCACGTTTTGATGAAGAAAATTTTTTAACAAAGGGGAGAAAATAGCTAAATGTTAAGGAACGTTCTAAATAACCATCAACAAAATAGCTAAATGTTAAGGAACTTTCTAAATAACCATCAACAAAGGCACTTTCTAACTTTTCATTAGAAAAGTTAACCAAGGGAGATGGCAACTCAACAACTTTTGGAGCCTTATCCGTTCAACCTTTGAAATTGAATTTCATATTTTATATTCAGCCCACATGTATTCAGAAAGCCAAAACTCGATTATCTATATAATATTTATCTAGAATGACTTTTCATTTTATTCTACATAAAAGGAACTTTATGCAGGGCTCATTTCCTAAGTATTAAAAATTATTTTGGGCCATGCAAATATTGAAGAATTTTGAAAACAAATTTAAATATAATGTGATAACACCACATGGAGGTGGAATGTGGCTTGCAATTCAACAATAGGATGGCTGCGGTGTGCAACACAGTGTGTGAAGACTACATGCATAAACCCCGTGCAATGCGGCATGTAAAGGCACTATGTGTAATGTGGTGTGATGATAGAGTGTAGTGTTTAGGATGTGATGTAATAGTAAAGTGCAAATGTGCAATATACAACATAGTAGTTGAGTGTGGAGCCATGACTACATCCATAAATCCCATGAAATGTGGCATGTGGTGTGATGATAGAGTGTAGTATTTTGGGTGTGATGTATTAATAAAGTGAAAATACGGTAATATACAATATAGTAGTTGAGTGTGGAGCCATGACTACATCCATAAACGCCATGAAATGTGGCATGTGGTGTGATGATAGAGTGTAGTATTTTGGGTGTGATGTATTAATAAAGTGAAAATGTGTAATATACTGTTATACACCTGAATGGCACCTCTCCGTCCAAGTGCCGACATCCCTCATGTTGGCACACAAAAGGACATTTATGGATAGAGGTTTGCCCAAAACACTATAGATTGGCTTATGGCATAATACATACTTCCTCCATCCAGTTGATTACTTTGCCATTTTACTATGTTGACTTGTATTCGCGACTCTCCTTTTATGCAACTCGCGAGTCATTCGCGAGTGTCCCTTATAGCAAGTCGCGAAAGGATGTCGGCACTCGAGTGTAACCATGTGGGGTTAAAGGTTAAAGAAGCTCTACACTTTTCCACTTTGCATGTTGTGGAGATAGCATATAGAAAAATATGACACTTTGTATGTTGTGGAGATAGCACATAGAAAAATATAGAAAAATATGATACATGTCGAGTAGCACATAGAAGAAGATGATACCTGCAGAGTTTGAATATGTTGCTACAATCAATGAGAAGATTTGTGATTGTAGATGTGTGATGTGATGATAGAGTGCATTGTTTAGGGTGCGATGTAATAGTAGAGTTATGTGAGATCAAAGGTTAAATAAGCTCCACACTTTATATGTTGTGGAGGTAGCTCATAGAAAAAGAGGATATATGCAGAGATGGAATATGTTGCTATAAACAATAAGAAGTTGCTATGTGGAAGTAATATAAAAAAGAAAAAGATTTAAAAGGTAACAAATAAATAGAGAAAGAATATTATTTTTATGGTTGAATAAAAAAAGCAAAAATAGAGTCAAAATTCCTTTTCCACACAAGGTCATTCTCACTTGAAATTTTGGATGTGAGTTTTCAAATCCATTCTTAATAATAATAAAAATTCTCAAGACTTTAGTTACATTAGTTTTGGCTATAAATTCCAAGAAAATAGAAACAAATGATTTTCATAGAATTGTACTCCCCAGTAACAACCCATTAATGACAAAATATGATAGGAAAAGATAGAGGTACCATTTTGGGTGGCATTGAAAAAATAGGGCTAAATCTATTAATTTGAAATATTTTTGTGCACTTTTAAAAATTCTCTAATATTAAATTATTTTGTCACATTAATAAAATTGTCTCATATTTTCACATTCAATAATCTTAAAAAAAAATTCCAAAACAAGTTTTTCAATTTTTTCATCATTTAGAAAATGGTGTTTTATGCTCATTAAACCCAACCAGCAGCATAGATCCATCTAAAAGAGGATCTATTAAGCACCAAGAGGGATCGAATCTCTCAAGATGCAAAGCCTTTTTTAGAGTGGGAATGTGTAAGTCAATGTTTATGGTTTTAGTTTATCTAATTTATGTTGTTATGTCCCTGACAAGGGGATATATATGAATTGCTCAGGCCTATTAATTGGGGATTTACATGAGAAATTTTTTGTGTTTTATAAAGTTTTTGCATAGTTTAATTTTCATGTGTATTAAATAATATTTTTTTAAAACTATTTTTTTGCATGTTCATTGGTTTGTGTAGGTGACGTTTCTCTTGGGTCTTGTGCCCCAAGACCTGGTGGCAAGCTCTCATCCGCAAAGTTTTAATACAACCAAAATTTTAATGCAGTAATAATGAAGGATAAATATTACTTGTTTTTTAATGTTTTTGTGATCCTCGAACCTATCCATGAAGATAAGTCCAACCGTGGAGGCCTTAGTGTTAATGAAAAACCCTAAATTCAAACCTCTGTCATCCTCGCCGTGCATGGACACCAAGTGTCTTTCTCCATAAATATGTTAGGATATTTAGACACTTATGAGTTAGTTAAGATCAACTTGTGTAATATAGCCATTAGGTAAAGTGTGTTTCTTTAGTATGGATTACTACGTATTTGTAAATATTCTAATCCGACGATCACGATATGTTCTAAACATAGAGTGATCTGATAGTTCAACTTCTATTAGATCATACCTACCATTGATCTGTGGCTTAAAACCCGATTGGTCCACGATCTCTATTTAAAGAGCATGGAGGGTCCTTGGCTAGTTGATCGATTATGAGAAGCTCATGTAACTTTATTTCTTTTGCATAATAAATTGCTCCAAGGAGCTATTTGGCTGGGGCCATGGACTTTTTCCCTCTCAACGGTTTTAACCATGTGACAAACATCGGTGTGTTGATCTATGATCTATTTCTGTGAAGTGGTTGCTTAAGGTGTTCATTCTTTTGGGTGTACCCCGTGTACCCGAACATGGTATCAGAGCATTTATGAAGAGCCGCTTTCGGTTTTGATCAAGATCTGGAACTGGTGTTGCCGAAACTTTGAAATGGTTTCTGGTTCTGGATTTTCTGTGCATTTGTGTCCTGTGGGAGTTGTTCCATTGCATCTGGAGCGCCGTTTCCATTGGGAAATAGTTTTCGTTTCATAAAAATTGTTTCCATTTGTTCCAGAAACACCCATTTCGGCAAATCTGAAGGTATAATGTTACAGTGATGGATTTGTTTTGTTTTTTTAAATCTTCATATTTTTTTTAGGTTTTATTATTATATCTTTATTGTTTTAGTCTCAGACTGTTTCCTTCCCTGGATGCGTATGCTCTTTGCTGTGCACCTTGTGCGATCGTAGCGAATCAGAAACAGATTTTTTCTTGTCTTCTCGGCTACGTATGCTCTTTGTCATATACTTTGTACGATCACAGCAAACCAGAAACAATGAGAAAACTTGAAAATGTATACTTTCTGGGTAAGCTAACCAAGATCTAACCCCATCGTGTGGAAAAAGTTTTTTTGTTTTTGTTTTTTGTTTTTTTGTGATTTGCAGGAAAAAAAGGCAAGCACGGAGAACGAGAGAGAAGAGTGAAAAAAAATCCCCCTTCCTCTTTCCATTCTTTTACGTACCTTTTAAACTTAACTCACTTGGTCCAAAGTTGCTTTATTCCTTAATAGGTCTTGAGTTCAAGTCTTATTAAGTTACTTTTAGTGCATGCAATTTCTATTTTCAAGTTACTTTATTGTAAAAGTGCATCTCACATAAATAAAATAAAATAAAAAGTGAGTCACTTAAGTATTTTAATTTATTGCCGCACTATTTGAAAGTAACATTATTGTAAAAGTGAACATCACTTATTCTACAAAAGTGATTCACTTAAAAATAACTTATTGTAAAGTGATTGTCAAAGGTTGATATTGGGAAGAGGGAGGTTATATTTTTTAGTTGGTTAAGTTAATATCTACCACATCACTATTGGGGACATCTTCAACATTTTCTTTGATCAAGCATAACTTCATCATCCAGAATCAATTTTCAGTGCCATTTTTTTGAAAACTGCATATTTTTTTGAGAGACAGTTGGGTGAATCCACGGACCTGGGTAACACTTTTTGGCAAGAGCATTTCGGCAAAAACAAAAAAACGCACCTCGGTCGAGGGCTTGTTAAGCCCTCGACCGAGGTCTTAATATCTCGACCGAGGTTTTATTAAGCCCTCGACCGAGGTATTTAAATACCTCGGTCGAGGTATTTAAATACCTCGACCAAGGTATTGCGGGCTTTACAAACCCTCGATCGAGGTATTTAAATACCTCGACCGAGGTATTTAGATACCTCGGTCGAGGTTCATACCTCGGTCGAGGGCTTAAAAAAACAGACTTAGCCCTCATTCAAACAAATGGAAAATTTCCTGTGCCTTGCAGAGGTGTAAACCCTACCATTCCTAGCACATAACTGAGCGGAGTTGATACCGATAGATTCACCAACGAATCTTCTATCCATTGACGTGTCATACACGCATTTTGGCATTCATATGATATTTATTTTTTAATTACTTCTAAAACTTATGCTTAGAAAACCACACTGCAACTTCGAAGCAGCTCAAAGAAAAATCCGCAGAGTTAAAAATACACATCCAAAAAATTCTTTAAAATGCCCACATCACATATTGACGTGTCCTCTTCAAAAGGGTATCTTTGGTTTTTCAATTTTTGAAAAAATACAAAAAATTCCTTTACGTGGACAAATATGTATTTAAAACGATGCTGAAATCGAATGTGGTCACTTTCGAAAAATAATAAATAATTGTATAATGCGAAAAAAATTAGCAAAAAAATATGCACATCACACTGCATTTTATGTAGATCATGCTCATATATTTATTTTTTTAAAATTATTAATGCAAGATTGAATTACTCTACGTGGACACGAGCCACTTATTAGCTTCTTCAAATTTTTAAGGTCACACAGTTCATTAGATGCAAAAATTCACACATTAAATGACATCGGAATATTTTTAAAAAAATATCACTATGAAGCCAACATAATATTCTACAATTTGTTTTTTTACTGCAAGTCAAAATTCACATGGCATATATGTGTTTTGAGGGCTTCTATCTAGCACATGAGTAAAAAATCAGGTTTTCATCGCCAAATTTGGCCAAAAAGTGTTACCCATCTTCATGGAATCACCCAGTTAATTTATGTTCTTTCAGCCAATATTTTACAGTATGGCCGCCCCTTGTGATATTATACTTACAAGTTCTAACTATTTCTCATGGAAATCTTGTATGGAGTGTTCTGCGAAGTAGGGGACTTTTCAGGATAACCTCAGGGAAAGAAACAGAACCCATTGATGATGATAATAAAATTAAATGGGAAAATGGATGTGATGGAGCTCATAGATTGATTGGGATGTCAATCTCTATTAATTTGCGATTCCACATATCTGGAATTGATGAACCTGATCAAGCTTGGGAAAAGTTGGAATCTGTGTTTGGTAAACACAATGAAATTCAGGGTCATCAACTTGAGAATGAGTTGATTTCTTTGAATCCAAATGATTTTTCATGTATACAAGACTATTTATCTAAGTATAAAACTCTTAGACTCTTATGTGCAGAATGCAAGATTAAGAAAGAAGACAAACAATGTATTTATCATATTCTTTCCAAAGTTGGATCTACATATTCTGTTTTTGTATCTACATTCTACTCCATGAAAGAATCATTGACTGCAACTAACTATCAAGAGCGTAGTCTTGAATCATTTTGTGATTCCTTAATTAGAGAGCAAGATAAGCTCATTCATCTTGGAATAATTAACAATGCAGATACATTTGAGAAAGCCTTATTGTCCCAATAGAAAGAAAAGTCCAAGTCTCCCAAGAAATAAAATTTTCGCAATAATAAGCCAAACAACAAGGGTCCCAAACCCTCGCAGTCAGCTCCTTTAAAAAATGACAAAGGATCCAAACCAAAAGGAAAGAAGAATGAGCATCATTGCAATTTTTGTGGGAAAGATAATCACGATGAATCTAAGTGTTTCAAGAAGATGGCAGCCTTGGAAGCAGCAATGAAGAAGCACCACATCAGCCTAGATTCGTCTTTATAATATACCTCTCATGGACATGCACTTTGTGCTTCTGGTTACTCTTATACTGCATCTTCTTCTTCTACTTCAAATGAATGGCTCATTGATTTTGGAGCATCTTATCATATGGCTAAGGATTAAGCCATCTTTTCTACTATGCATGAATGTAAGACCAAGAAAATATTTGTTGGTGATGATAGATCTCTAAGTGTTGTAGGATCTAGAACAGTTCCAATAGAAAATGGTCATTTCAGTGATGTACTATGTGTTCCAAAAATTTCCTGCAATTTGTTATCAGTCTATCAAATTACTCATTCAAGTGAAGGTAAAATTGTGACATTTACACCTCACCAACTTGTAATCAAGGATTTTAAAAATCCTCAAAATTTCCTTGCTACTGGAACTGTTGATGATATTACCAGGTTGTACAAATTTAACAACTTTGGGTCATCACCTTTTCCTTCAGTTTTTGTTGCTCATAGTGATAACTTGAGAAAAATTTGGCATGAGCAATTTGGTCACTTAAATTATCGCTCATTGCAACAACTATGTAAAGACAATATGGTGAGTGGTCTTCCGATGGTATCTTGCAAGGATGGTGTTTGTTCTGATTGTGTACTCGGAAAACATCATCGAGGCAGTTTTAACAAACGTGCCTCTTGGCACGCCTCGGTTCCCTTGGAGCTTGTGCATAGTTACTTGTGTGGCCCTCTTCCATCTGCTTCCTTTTCTGGTTTCAAATATTTCTTAACTTTCATTGATGACTACTCCAGACGCACTTGAGTTTACTTCCTAAACTTAAGAGCGAAATATTTAACATGTTCTTGGCCTATAAGGCCCTTGTTAAAAAACAATCTGGTCATCAAATTATTAAGTTAAGATATGATAATGGAGGAGAATATGTTAACAACAAGTTCACTACTTTTTGCACTGAACAAGGAATCCAACACCAGCACACTGTTCCATATACACCACAACAAAATGGTGTAGCTGAATGGAAGAACTGCACTTTAAAAGAAATGTCTAATTGTATGATCCAATCTAAGGGACTAAGTCTTCAATATTGGGCTAAGGCCATAAATTGTGCAAATTACATAGTTAATCTCACAACCACTAAAGTTTTACAACGTATAACACCGGAAGAAGCATGGAGTAAAATTAAACCAGATGTAAGTCACTTTCGTGTGTTTGGTTGTGAAGCATGGGCTCACATTTCGGATGAAAAACGAAAAGCATTGCAGCCTAAAAGTGAAAAGGGCATATTTGTTGGATATTAAGAAGATGTAAAAGGTTATAGAATTCTTCAGCCACATTCTCATGATATAATCATTAGAAGAGATGTTAAATTTGATGGAAATCTCTTGGCATGTGAGCTTAACTTGGCGGGTGTGCCATGTTTGGCTTGCGATCCTGATTCGGCGATTGTGCCTTCTTCTTCTTCTTCTTCCAACTTCCTTGACAGGTTTCCAACTCCAGTTTCTGATGATGACAATGAGGATGAAAATCCACTTCCACCTGCTCATGTTCCTCCAATTGCACCAGCACCAATGCTTCCTCGATGGGTCCATTCAACATGTGAAGCAGCTGGTGATCTTGTCGGTGATCCTAGAGATCAATGTCGAACACGTTCTTAAATTTCAGCAGGCCTCTTCTCTTTTGGCTCAAGTTTCTAAGAATCATGATCCAAAAACTTTTATAAAAGCTTCAGGAAATCTAGATTGCGATGCAGCTATGGATGAAGAATATCATTCCTTAATGGCGAATGATACTTGATATCTTGTTCCTCTTCCAAAAGGAAGAAAACTTGTTAGATGTAAATGGGTCTACAGAACTAAGTATGCATTAGATGGAAGTGTTGAAAGACTTAAGGCAAGGTTAGTTGCCAAAGGTTTTTCCCAAGTTGAAGGGATTGACTACAATGAAACCTTTGCTCCTGTCGCAAAAATGAATTCCATCCGCCTTGTTATTTCCCTTGCAGCCTTACATAACTGGGAAGTCCATCAAATGGATGTCAAGTCTACCTTTTTACATGGTGATTTGCAGGAGGAAATTTACATGGAACAACCTCCTAGATATGTTCAGGATAACTCTATTTTTGTCTGTCTCCTTAAGAAATCCTTATATGGCCTTAAGCAAGCTCCTAGAGCTTGGTATGCCAAAATGGATAGCTTTCTCATTGACACTGGTTTTTCTAGATGCCATTCTGACCCAAATGTCTATACCAAGAAAGTAGGAAACCATCTCATCATACTTGTTCTTTATGTTGATGATCTTATCGTTACTGGTAGTGATCCTAAACTTATAACCCATGTGAAATCTAGTCTTAAGCAAAATTTTGAAATGTCAAACTTAGGACATTTGCATTATTTTCTTGGTCTCCAAGTCTTGCAAACCAAAGAAGGAATCTTTCTTTCCCAGTCTAAGTATGCTTGTGACCTTCTTCGTCGCTTCCACATGGAAGATTGTAAACCATCCCCTTCTCCCTTCCAGTCTGGAGTCAAACTTTCTACCACTTGTACTTCCCCTGAAGTAAATTCCACCTTGTATCGTCAGCTTGTTGGTAGTCTTTTATACTTGACTCATTCTTGTCCTGACCTTTCCTTTGTCGTTGGTCGTGTTTCCCGTTATATGAAAACTCCTCATGAAAGTCACTGGAAAGCAGCAAAAATAATACTTCGATATATTTGAGGTACAATTCAGTTTGGGATTCACTACAATACATGGGGAAACCTTTGTAGGTTGGTTTCACTGATTCAAATTGGGCTGGTGATCCTAATGATCGAAAGTCTACTACAAGTTATGTTTTCAGTCTGGGATATGGACCTGTCACTTGGGCTTGTAAGAAACAACAAGCTCTTACTCTTTATTTAGTAGAAGCAGAATATCGAGCCGCAGTTAATTCCACTTAGGAAGCTGTATGGCTTCGACAGATCCTTTTAGATTTTGGATTCGAGCAACAACAGCCTACTCCACTTTGGTGCGACAATCAAAGTGCCATCAAGCTTGCCAAAGATCCAGTTCTACATCAAAGCAACAAACACATTGAGATACACATGCACTTCATCAGAAATCTTGTTCATGATCGTGTTCTTGAAATGCTCTATTGCCCTACAGATGATCAATTTGCAGACATCTTCACCAAGTCTCTTACAGAAGGGAAGTTTTCTAAACTTCGATCTATGTCAGGAGTTCAGGAATGTGTCCTTAAGGGGGGGTAGGCTCTAATGCCTCCTTCCTTCTCCTAATAGTGTCACTTTTGTAAATCCTTCAATCCTATCCCAAGTTGTTCTTAAGGGGGGATTTTAGGATATTTAGACACTTAGGAGTTAGTTAAGATCAACTTGTGTAATATATCGGTTAGGTAAAGTCTGTTTCTTTAGTATGCATTTGTAAATATTCTAATCTGATGGTCACGATATGTTCTAGACATAGAGTGATCCGACGGTTCAACTTCTCTTAGATCATACCTACCATTGATCCATGGCTTAACACTCGATTGGTCCATGATCTCTATTTAAAGAGCATGGAGGGTCCTTGGCTAGTTGATTGATTATGAGAAGCTCATGTAACTTTCTTTCTTTTACATAATAAATTGCTCCAAGTAGCTATTTGGCTAGGGCCATGGACTGTTTCCCTCTCAAGGGTGTTAACCACATGACAAACATCGGTGTGTTGATCTGTGATCTATTTGTGTGAAGTGGTTGCTCAAGGTGTTCGGTCTTTTGGGAGTACCCTGTGTACCCGAACAAAATATACGTGTACCAAATCCACCTTGACTTTGTTCTCCTCCTTCCCTCCACCAATTCATTATGTAAGAAGCTCATCTCTGTCTGTATCGATGGGAACTCTATTAAATCTATCGACCACAACTCAAAAATGACCTGCCATTCTGCAATTTTGCTTCTTTTATTAGTCATAGTTGCCTTAACTTTTCGAGGGAAAATTTGGCCTGCAAAGTACAGTGAAGAGGAAGAGCATTTGAGTGAACATGAAAGAGCCAAGTGCAACAAATAGATGCCTTGGATACATAAAAATAGGTAGGTTGTGGACTAAGGAAAAATCCAAATGAGAATGTAAACAAGTGCACATACTTATTTGAGGTATCAGATTGCGCATATCAGGTCACGTTTTTTCAATCTAGGTCTTCTCCTTGAAAAAGTGAAACAACAAATGGATGTGACATCTTATATAGTAAGAGGTTGTAGTAGTAGGTCTGGTACTAAGGCTCTTGGATTGAACTCTTAAAGACTATAGGGGTGGGGCCTTAGAGAAACCATTTCTACAGGATCTGTTACCATTAAGGAGTTTGAATCTCGGGTTGCGTGTTAATTAAAATAAATTGTATTTTTGGGGAATATACGGACCAACATTTTATATTCGGACAGAGAGGTGATTATAACTTGACCCATTTATCAGGAATTCAAATACATGTTGAAAGGTGCATGTATCTATATACTTTATTTTGCATATAATATTTAAATAATCCCTAGTTATGTGTCTCAACAAGCTTGTTGCTAAGATAAACTTATAGTAAATGAAGCCAACTCCCAGCTCGACAAATATAGTGGTGATGATGCTCTTAATATCAGTCATTGATCATGAAAAGTATCTCACCCTATGAAAATAAAAATAAAAATGTAAATGGTTTATAACTCCATCAGAACCGGGGTAACCCCGTTGACATCATGGAACTTAGGCACCAGATTATTAGGCACGATAATTCTCTAGCAATGAATGCAACCCAGTATTGAGATCTATATAATGGGTACCAGAAATTATAGTCGTTATTTTCTAATTCGTTTCAATATGAGGGAGGTTTCAACGTTGTCAAGGTATCACACTTGACTTCATCTAAGATTTAGGTTGCATGCCAGGATTAAATGTGCTCAGATCGCCTGATCTGATTGCCTTAATATTTAGGTTGTAGAAGCTCATCTCTGTCTATATCGATGGGAACTAGATTAAATATATCGACGACAACTCAAAAATGACGTGTCATTCTACAATTTTGCTTCTTTTACTAGTCATAGCTGCCTTAACTTTTCAAGGGGAAAGTGGGTCTGCAAAGTACACTGAAGAGGAAGAGCATTCAAGTAAACATGAAGAGTCGGAAGGCATATTTCTGTTGGAGAAATCCAAGAAAATATTGAAGAAAGAAACGGGTTAGCCTACAAAGCCAGAAGAAGATGTAATGAAACCACCTCATGATCTTCAAATAGTCTTCATTATAATGGAACCCAAGTCATTTTTTGTGCCTATGTATCTCTATTTTGAGATGGTGTTCTATGTACTCAGAGGTATTCGGTTTGTTAGTTAGCCCAAATTATTTAGTTTGCTAGTTAACTGATATCTGATTTTTTGTTTGTTTGTTTGTTTTGTCAGGTTCGGCAAAAGTTGGATGGGTTCGGTAACAAGGATTTCATTGAGAAAACCCTAAAAATTGGAGATGTGTACCGAATTCATGGTGGTTATGTGTTCTATTTTCTTAACACAGGTGAAGGCCAATGGCTTCATATCATCTATAGCCTGGACACCTCTTAAGCCCTAGAAGTTTTCAAATTTCTTAACCCTAATCTTTTCCTCTCTTCACTTAAGGAAATTTTGTTGTTTCTGTTAAAAAGATCTCCATTTTTATTTCGGTGGTAGTGAGATCAATCTCGTGGATGGTTAGCAATAAGCACCCCAAGTACAGTGTAAAACATACCTTACTATATATATATCATTTAGTGTATATATCATTTGGATGTATCAGGAAGAAACCCAAATATAGTGTAAATCATATACTTACAATTCAATATAGATGGAATAGGATATATACAGTTGGATGTATCAATAATTGTATATATACCTAATATACAAAATATACTAATGTTATATATACAACAATAGTGTACACAAATCACTCACTTCTAGGTTCACTGCTCCATTCATAAGCATGGCTTCCATTGCTTCCCTATGAAATGCCTTGATAATCGAACCTAGGCAACGCATCTACACCTATTCGCATGTGATGCATCTACTATCTGAATGTATGGTATTTTTCAATCATTCTTTTTGGCTAGCGGAGAGGACCCAGTTCCAGACGTACTCTCAGCATTCGACGATCAGATTCTCATTGTACCATTCAATGTATGTTGGTGTATGTTGGTGGGGGTAATAATCCGATGTATAAACATTATGTGCAAATTTGAAAATGCCTAAAAATGTTTTGATCCTTTTGAGAGGAACAAAACTGCAAACTACAATCCCTTCCAAATGTACCATATGTACCATATTCAGCATAAGAAAACTGCAAATCCCTTCCAATTTTAGTCAACTTTCTCAATCCAAACATAGATATCTTCAACTTGGAAGCAGTTGTGAGAAATTTGGGGAAGTGGGTCTTGACCAAGTTATCTACAGAAGGAATGTAGCGATTTGAGTTTGGGGAGTTGGTGCTACAACTAGACAAGTCCAACGCAAATTCATCTTTGTGAGAGGTTGGGGTGGTGTTTGTTGGGAAGAAGGGCAATGGAATATCAATGTCAAAATATTGGCTATCATCTGCATAAGAAATATACTCATGATCATCAGTATTATTATTTGAAAAATCTTCTTCTAACCTTTTTGGATGGTAGTTGCGCATACTAATACAGTATTTCTCCATTGGAATTGGCTTCAAGCCTCGAATTTCCGTGATGTTAATGTACAAATATTCGTAAACCTATAGATGATTTAAGAACTCAAGGACAAGACGAATGAGTTAAAAATTGACAGTCCTGGGTAGGCTGAGAAATGCATTTGCAGTTTTGAGTTTTCATGTTCTTGGAGTGCTTCAATCATGATTTGAAATGTGTTACATTATTTTTGGTATCTCCAGTAAAATTTAGAGTTAGTTATTTTAGAACTCCCATTGGTAGAGATCGACGCCGAAGTCGTAGCTAAAGACTAAAGACTGTCAGAAGCATTTTCTCTTAAATTGAGATGAATTGTTTTACAACATGATGTGCATTATATTTCCTTTTAATGGGTTTAATCTTTGGAGAATGAAAATATGGACAATATTCAATCTGCATGCAGCTACTCTGTTGGATATTTTGCAGTTTTGTTATCACACGTGGCACATTGTTTATTAGTTATGAGCTAGTTCTTAATTAAATTGCTCGATAGAAAATGATGATAAAAATCCTTTAAACATAATTTAAATTTTAATATTAATACAATATTACATCAAAATTAACATCACTCCTAAAATTATTCACAATTTTAGCATCTTATCCTACTCATAAAAATTAATGCTGTAAAATTATAACTCTTCATCAAGCATCCCAATTATAATTCATGTTGTATGAGAGTTATAATTCATTGTTTATTAGTTATCAACTTGTTCCTAACTAAATGGCTCGACATCTTATAATTCACGCAGTAAAATTATAACTCTTCTTGGGTATCCATTGCAGATGGTCTCATCAGTATTTGAACTTTAATCTTTTATAATGACAGAAATATGAGATAATGACAGAAATATGGGAGTTCATGGGACACACATTATTTGGTTGTGTTAGTAATAATTTATTAGCTAAAATGATAATTGTAGGGGAGTAGTCTTCCTTGTGTTAAAATCTATTTGTATTAAAATCCATTTTATGTTTGATTTGAATACAATAAAATTTAGTATTATTGCATAAGTATGTGCATATGCTTTCTTCTCTCTCCACAAATTCCTTCGAAAAGAAAATTAAATTGGGCTTGCAATGAAAATGATGATAAAATTAAATTGGGTTTGGATTGAAAATGATGATAAAATTAAATTGGGCTTGGATTGAAAATGATGATAGAAAGCCTTTAAACATAATTTAAATTTTAATATTCATACAAAATTATATCAAAATTAACATCACTCCTAAAATTATTCACAATTCTAACATCTTATCTTAATCATAAAAAATATCCAAATATTAAATACCACAATATAATATTATGACACAATATAATCTTTTAAAAAACTTCAACCACCCAAACATCACTAACTATCACATTCAAGAATTAGCTCTAAATGCTCTTGCAACTAACCATCACATTCAAGAATTAACTCTAAATGCTCTTGCAACAAGTAGCAATGTTGGGACATTGCCACCTAGTGGCTCTTGTTTTATATGTATGCAATTGAAAATATTTTAAATTTAATTTAAGCTTACAAGTTATTTTTTATAATATTTTATTGGTTTTTATAAAAGACGCTTGTCAACTCCAGGATAAGCACTGAAGGAGTTACACATCTCTCCCCTACTGAGTTGTAAAATGCACCTGTTCAATACAAAAATAAATTAAATACAAAAAATAATAATTAAAATCTTCATAAAAAAATGAAATATGTCACAAATCTAAAGATTATCGAATGTTAATTAGTAAAAATATTATCATCGTCAAATACAAAATTTCTATCCCTAATTTGTTCTACGTTGGAATAAGTGGCTCCCAACATTATATTGCATTAGTAAAAGAGCAAAAGGAGGATACATTGTGAATTTTATGGTTCCACAAATTTAGTCCAAACTCGAAATTGATTGAGAAAATGCGAATTAGAAAGATAAACCCAAAGTAAAAAAAAAGGAATTGTTATATTGAGTGTTAATTAGTAAAAATATTATCATTGTCAAATACAAAATTTCTATCTCTAGCTTATTCTACGTTGGATTAAATGGTGCCCAACACTTAATTACACTTGTAATAGAGCATTGTGAATTTTACGGTTCCACAATTTTTAAGTTCAAACTCGAAATTGATTGAGAAAATACAAATTAGAAAGATAAACCCAAAGTAAATTAAAGTAAATGTTTATATATATATTCAAATTGATTTAACAAAAACAAAGCCCACATACATGATCTTGAAAGTTCCTAAACATTGAATTATGAATCCAAATTCATAAAGAGGTATAAATAAGCCATATATGATGGTCCATATGATTGTGTCGAGAAGGGCTTTCTATAGTTTAAATGGCCTAAATGTGTGTCCTGTAATGCTCAGGTGACACATGTTGACTCAATAAAAATAATAACAATGAAAAGTAAAAATAAAAAAACTTATAATTAAAAAATAAAAACAAAAAATATTATACTCATATAATTATACAAACATATTAGGGCAATACTAACAATCTTACCAATTGAGTAATAAAATTCAATTGACTTGAGTAGTAAAAGGAAAAATTGTAGGGAAAAACCAACCATCAATAATAGATTTATTATTGGTCAACCAAGGCTACCAAGAGCATCTCTCCTGCTCACTTTGGCACATTACAATGGAATATTACAACCATATTTATAACGC
The DNA here is from genome assembly GCA_001517045.1 of Pseudotsuga menziesii. NCBI lineage: Eukaryota > Viridiplantae > Streptophyta > Pinopsida > Pinales > Pinaceae > Pseudotsuga > Pseudotsuga menziesii. The sequence continues at coordinate 1,285,072 of LPNX011093520.1, read as the reverse complement.
TCTTTAAATGCAAATACAACTAGCCCTGCCACTAAAACCATGTGCCTTAAACCACTTACATCCTTGCTCATTCCCAAGTCAAGGTTAACCCTAACATGTAAATGTTCATTTTTAGTTATAGAGAAAAGCAAGTCATTTCTCAAAAACATTTGGATAAATGTTTAAAATCTTCATTTGATGGTAAAATGTTTTTCAAATTCCAATTTAATATGGAAATCTAGATTTTAAAATTTTATATGGATTATTTTACTCATTAACTACTCTTAATATTCATTATTAATTTTAAAGAAAGACAAGTAAAGCAATTTTTGGAAAACTATTTGATTATATGATTATTAATGTTACTCATCTCATTCTTCTACTGATATTTATCCTATTTTGAAATTACTTAAGCAAGCTGGCCATTTCCCTCCCAAGTAGGGATACTTATTAGACATTTCTATAAATTAAAAAGGGTTTGCAGTTCAAGAAGACTTGATTGCGATGAGTGCTTGATAGAGCCATAGTTAAGATGGATTTATACTAGTATATAATAGTATTAGTAAAAACTCACTATATTTAATTAATGAAAACTAATACTCAAGTTGAAAGTATGATAATGATGTTTGTTATCAAACAAAATAATCATAATCAAAGGGACCGGAATGTATTGTTATCAAACAAAATAATCATAATCAAAAGGGCCGGAATGTCTTGCATATTTGACTTAAGGATCAATTATTTGAGAAAAGGAAAAATGACCAACATTGTTGGTGTCTAATCTAAAGAATGCATGCAATGTATTTTATTTCAATCATATGTTAAAATATTATTTAAGGAAAAAAAGCTATAAGAACAATTTTAATTTTAAGAACATTACATTTAAAGGAAATATTTTAGATTAAAATATATGAAAAGTATTATTAAATGGACAAATATTTATAATATGTTGTAAATAAGAAGAATGCATATTTGTAACTTTTTAGTAAGAAATAAATTGACATGCCATATGAGAAAATATTCAAAATAATTTTTTTTGTTTGGCAAAAATTATTTGAAGTGCTTTTTTCTTTATTCAATGGATGTTTAATTGCATTTATTTTTCATTTTAATATTCGAACTTAATTAGACTTCTTCAATTGGCATGTGTATATATATGAGTTGTAACTTTGACCTTCACCGTGTAATGATATATGAAAGCTCTCCAATGATACTAGATATTTGCATTACTTGGATTTGTTTTCTTTATATTGTAAAGCGTGACTCCTTTTCTCACATGAGGCATGCCTGATTTTTGTGTATTTTATTAATAAAATAGAAAATTCATAGTAGAAATAATATAATAAAGTAAGATTTTAGAATAAAAGGAACAAATTTTTTATAATAGAAAATAATAGTAAATAACTAAACATCATAATAGAAATATTTTTGTATTGATGAAAGCTATGTTCATTTTACAAATTAGGGGAGACCTCCAAATGAATCCAAGCTCCAATAAAAAAATTCTTCACAAGGCATCTCATTACATTACTTCAACTTGTTTATATAGTTATATCCAGTCTCTTAGGAACTTACTAGAGAAGGAAATTCTAGTAGGTGGAACCTTCTAGATATTTCTTAGAGATTGAATCTTTTATTATGTAGAATGTTCTAGTAATCATTCTTACAAATTATTTATTTTCATACTACATCTACTTTATGTCTCTTCTTTAATAGCGATAGACTCAATACATAACAACCTATATATCTACTTAAGGAGTAATGGTAGGACCCTAACATGCCCCCTTCTTCGAAATCAACATTGTCCTTAATGTTGAAAGTGAGGAAATTGCTACATAATCCCTTATTGTTCATATGAGACATCTTCAGGTTCCATGTATTTCCACTAGATTAAGACATCTTTGACTATAGACCTACGCATTTCATGTTCCCTAGTATTTAATATTTCAACCTATTGGAAAATTACTAATCAAGTCCTAATAACTTGGTATCTACATTACAACTTGATACCACCACGTTTTTTTAGGAAATATACATGAAAGACCTTGTTAATCTTGGAATGATATAGAAAATCTAGCTTGTAGGCCACCTTTGCAATGTGTTGGATGACCTTGTAAGGTCCATAGAACTTCAAAGCTAGTTTTTGGTGGATGTTATTTTTTAGTGATGATAATTTATAAGGTTGAAGTTGAAGAAACACATAATCCCGTTATAAAAACGAGTAGTTTGAATGATGTTGATCTTCTACTTTTTTAGGTGTGAAGTGTGTTATCTATTACATGTGGATCCTAGACATGCTTGGTAAATAGAAAATTAGAGAAAAGGGTTATTGTTTATAAACGACTTCATATGGATTCATTTTGGGAGCTCCATGCTAAGAAGTATTAATCCACCATTTTGTAAGAGGAATCCAGTGTTCCCATTGGTGCATTTCTGACATAAACAATCTCAAATAGGTATCCAAGCAGTTATTGACTACTTATGCTTGACCATTTTTGGGGGGATGATAGGACATGGTGAGTTTAACCCAGAACCTTAAAGTTTAAATATCTCATAACAAAAGGTGTTCATGAAGGTAAGGTCTTGATTGGATACAGTGGAAGTGGGAATGCCATGTAAATTGCAAATATGATCCACAAAGACTTGGTTAACTAATGATGGTATAAAAGGGTGCGACAAGAGATAAAAGCGGGAATATTTGGAAAGGTGGTAAATGACCACCACGATGATTGATTTATTACAAGAATTAGAAAGCCCCACTATAAAATCCATATAAATATCAAATCATAGTGGGTCAGAATTGGAAGTAGCTGCGTGGCCCTTAGCAAATTCACTATTTTGCTATTTCCCTTGTGTTTTTGACAAATCTCGTAAAATACAATTAAGTTTTGGATGTGTTTTCATTCCTTCCCAAAATAATGGGTGCTTATATTTTCTTCAATTTGTTGGATAAGTTGCATTATGGTTTCATTCACCATCCATTCTTGATCTCTTTCCTTGATCCAAGATGGAATTGACAACGATAACATAAATAGAGAGAGGAACCCTCTTCAAATTTCTTAGTCGATGCATATACAACCAAAGTCTCTCTAACCTTCTTATATATAATCTCATAATCATGCCCCATCATTTTAGTAAACCACTTGTGTTATTCTAGAGAGGAAAATCATTGTTCAAGGAAGTATTTTAAACTATCATGTGGTTATTCGTGATCTAAGAGAACCTCCCTATTAAATCAGGATAAAATGTCTCAACGGCATGAAGTATGGATACCATCTCTTTTTCATATGTATATTTTCCAAGATTTCATTCTCATAACTTATTTGTTGTGAAGGCCAAAGGGAATCCTTCTTACAATACTGCTCCAAGACCTCATATTGAAGAATCACATCATAAGACAAAAGTCTTAGTGGAATTAGGAATTGGTAAGATTGGAGTAGTGCACATGGAATAATTTAAAGTGGAGAAGGATTTCTTAGCTTCTTTCATCTTGAAAAATGTGTTATTTTTTAGCAATGACATTAAGGGAGTTGTAATTTTTCCATATTTTTTCACAAACTTTCTGTACAATATCCAATTGTATTAAGAACCTCTACAACTTCTTAGAAGTTTTGGGGCATGGTTAGTATTGTATAGTCTCTAATTTCCTTCGGTCCACTAGAAATCCATCTTAACTCAAAATGTGCCTATATATTCAGTCTTAGTAACCCCAAAGGAACATTTGGAACAATTTTCAAATAACATATTGTCCTTTTGTAAATGGAAGGCATGAAAAACATGCTCCTTGTGGGATTCCCATGTGGTGTTGTATATTAAGGTACCATCAGATAAAACCAAGACAATAATGTGGAGAAAAACTTTATAAATATTATTCATGAGGATCTGAAAGGTGGATAGAGAGTGTAAAACCCAAAAGGAATTAATACTAAGAAATTATAATGAAAATCATGGGTGCATAAATTTATCTTATGAATGTTTTATTCTTTCATCCTTCTTTGGTGGTAGTCAGACTGAAGGTCTAGTTTAGTGAATAAATTCTTGTCATGAAGCTTATCAAAGATATTATCAACGATTTGAATAAGAATTTTATCCTCGATAGTTAGCATATTCAGAGCCTAAAAATATAGATAAATGGTCCAAGTTCCTTCATTTTCCAATACCATAACCACTAGTGAGGAATAAGGTCTTGTACTAGGATGAATTGTGCCATCCTCCAATAGCTCCTAAATGATATTTTCTATTTCATTATTTTGGGAAAAAGGGTGTCGATAAGGGCATAAATTAGGACATTGGTTGTAGAGAATAAATGGAATATCATGTTCATTCTCCCAACTGGTCAGTGATAAACACTTTGATATTTCAAAATCATATGGATGTTTGGATAGAACCAATTGCAACTCAAGGTGAATGCCCGATGTGGGTGTTTCCATGACTTGGATGGCATTGAATTTTTCCATGATAGCAAAGTGGCCTTTTCTTCATTAATTTATATAGATATTGGGAATAGATAATTTTCGGAGAACCTGAAGTAATCCATTTGATATGATGTATGTTCCCTTCCTGAGGAAAGTTTATATATCCTTCCTTGAAATCCAGGGTGACTGGCCCCAAAGTGATTATGGATTCTTCTCCCAAAACTACACAAAAACCACCCATGTCAATAACAAACAAATGGGTTTTAAGATGGTAGTTACCCATTTTGATTTTGATGTTTTGCCAAAAACGATCACATTTCATTGTATGCCCATTTACTATCATAATTTGGAAATTGGATTTAGGCCTAACATAGCAATGTATTTCTTCAACCATTCTCTTATGAATAAAATTATGGGTGTTTCCACTTTCAATTAATACAATGAATTTGGTTGCTTGATGTATCATATTAAATTGAAAGTGTAGGGTGTGGAGAAATGTGATAAGGCATGGAGCTACATTTGGGGTTAGGATCCAGGAGCTTTCACATTGGGCTCATCTTCCAAGTGCAAAGCAACAACATATACTTTTGGTTCTTAGGAGTCCTCCATGGTTATGTATTATGGGTGATCATGTGGTGATACATCTATTGTGAATAAATTATTTTCTTTTCATTTATTCCATCTATAATGTTTTTTCCATTGCATATGGGGATAACTTTTGAATAACAGAGTCTAAAGTGTTGACATTTTTCCATTGCATATGGGGATAACTTTTGGATTCTTAGTGGTAGTGGGTTGGAATTACTATAAATAGAAGCCATAGGGGACACAATATGATGTGAAAATAAGTTTTTTTAGGTTGGGTGTTAATTAACATTTCAAATTATATATCTCTATTAAAAACTTCTAACCATGTTGTGGAACACTACATAATGACATGTGCTAAAATTTCCTCCTTTATACCACTGATGAAGCATTCCTAGAAAAAGGAATCAGATAGGCCTTATGTGTGGATTTCCAATTGTTGAAATGTTGTAATATAGTGATGCTACCATGAATATGGATAACACTTTTTGGCAAGAAAAGGGCATAGATGGCGGAGAAAAGGTGCTCAATTAACCTTTTTTTAAGCCCTTGGTTGAGCTTCGAAATTATAAATAGAGGGATAAATAAAGCACTCCATTGAGCTAAACAAATACTCTCGATTGAGCCTTTTTTAACACTTGGTCAAGATCTATTTCTTAATCGAGGGTTTCCTCAAAACATTGATCAAGAAATAGATCTTGATCGAGATTTTGGAAATTGTTATAAAAGAACGTAGAGAGGCTTATTTTCACTGTTCTTATTATTGAAATTTTTGATCAAGCATTTTCAAGGAGCTATACCGAGGTTTTGCGAGCTCAATTGAGGGTGAACTCATTTTCGACAAACACCACCAAGTCACCCCTCTTAATACCATGGATTTAAGGTGGTGAGGTAAGCTCAGAAACTCTTAAATGCTTAAACATTTAGTTAAAGTTTTTAGTTTAAAATTTAAGTTTTGTAAATTAGTTAGTATATATATATATATATATATATATATATATATATATATATATAGAGAGAGAGAGAGAGAGAGAGAGAGAGAGAGAGAGAGAGAGAGATTTATAACTTGAAATTCTAGGATTATAGAGCCAAAGCTAAATATACTTAGTTCTCAAAAAAATCAAATTAGTGTTAATGTATCCATTAAGTGGTGAATCATTATCATGGAATGTCATATGTGTGGTTTAAGGTGTTTATTTTTATTTTTATATATCTTAGATGCATTCAATTTTAACTAAGGGCCTAAGGCCAATGTTTCTATTAAAGTAATGTAACTTCGGAAGACATTCTAGTTGTATTGTATTCCTCCTATTGGAGATGAGTTTGGTCTTGTTAGAGTCATTGAAGGATGCAATGTAAACCTCATATTGTAAGTCGGGTCATTAGTACCCAAGTGTCAATATAATAAATGCTATTTGTAATATCCAGTTGGACAATTCAGCCTTAATAGCTAGTGAATTCGCCCCCACCAAGTTAGAGGTCAAGCCAACAAAAGAATATAAATAGGGAGGCTTCTCCCTTCATTTGTACTAACTCACTCAAGCTGGTTTTAGCAAGAGAGAGAAGTAGTAGCGCACTAAGTAGGAGGAATCAATTGTTGTGTGGATTTTACACTGCACTGGTTGAGTTCTATACCGAGGAAGTTTGCGGGGTTTTCTCCCTTGTGTATTCCTCGAGGAAAATATCAGTGATCTTGTGTTATTATGTTTTTTTACATGTTGTTCTTTTAGTGATATTCTAGTGGAAAATTGTTTTAAGATATCATCTAAGCAAATGTGATAAAACATTAACATGGTATCAGAGCCACCCTAAAAGGAGACACTACACAACTAGGGTTTGTTGTTCTTAACAAACCCCTCAACATTTCAACCAAAAAAGAGGTCTCATCTATATCGCCTCTAAAGGCTACATCTTTCTATGGTGACAAAATGGAATTTCAAGAATTTTCAATTTTGGACTTGTTACTGTGGTCGAGACAAACTAGGGTTTCATTTTTCTCAGGGTTTCATCATCAGTATCAGGAAAATAAAGTTACAGTCTACCTTGCCTCAGGGAGGCGCATATTTTCCACCACTCAACCTTATTAGGGTTTCCAGTTGAGAAATTAGGGTTTCTACATCAAATCCTAGGTCACCTAGAAGGAGGTCAACAAGAAACTATTTTCTTCAATTAAGTACTCTTCCTCCCTGCTGCATTTAAATTTCTCATTCTGTTGAAGATGACTAAGAGAACCAAGCTAGATGAAAATATTGAAGGAGCTGAAAACTTCAGAGCATGGAAGTATAAGATCATGCTCATCCTGCAAGAGAATGATCTGGACAAATTTGTGAAGGAGGAAGTAAAAGAACCATAAGAGGACAAAGCTACGTCCAATCATAAGAAGGACATGATTATAGCCAAAAGGATCATAGATGACTCCATCAAGGATAACTTGATTCCTCAAGTATCATCAAGGGAAACTCCAAAAGAAATGTTTGATTCCCTCTCTAGTCTATTTGAAGGGAGAAACCTCAATAGGAAGATGAGCCTAAGGAATCACCTCAAAAGTGTAAAGAATCAAAAGTCAGAGACTATGCAATCTTATTTTTCAATAGTGTCCCAAATAAGAGATCAGGTAGAAGCCATTGGAGATATAGTAGAAGAAGCAGAAATTGTGATGACCACCCTAAATGGTCTTCCAAGAGATTGGGAAGCTTTTATCTGAGGAATTTGCTCAAGAAGGAAACTAACAAAATTCAGAAATATATGGGAAGAATGTGTTGAAGAAGAAGAAATAATCTTAGCTAGAGAAGTGACACTAAATGATAATGAAGAACAAGCCTTAAAAACCCATGCCAAGGGCAAGTACAAAATGAAGAGTCATGATCATCCTCACAAGAGTCAAGGGTTCAAAAGACCCAAGAAACAATTCTCAAATTATGATTGCTTCACTTGTCACAAGATGGGACACATTTCCATCAACTGTCCCATGAAAGAAGAAAGAGTTAAAAATATGAAAAAATTCCAAGCCCATGCTACTAAAGACAGTGATCAAGAAGTAGAAGAGGAAGCAAAGAGAGATAAAGAATCCAGTGAAGAATATATACTGATATTTTACCTAACATCATCAGTCTCACTAAAAAATGAAACCTAGTTAATAGACAGTGGTGCATCCAAGCAAATGACAGGTTACAAGGACTCACTATCATTCCTTGTACAAAAGGATTCTCCTCACAAGGTAATTCTTAGAGATGACTCCCAATATCCCATCAAAGGAATGGGATAAGCATCTTATAAGTTGGATTCTGGAAAATCCAAGAAGATAAAGGATGTTCTATATGTCCCTGGACTAAAGAAGAGCCTCTTGTATATTTCATCCTTGGACAAGAGAGGGTTCAGATTTGCCTTCACAGATGGAAAAGTACTCATGTGGTCAAAAGGAAAGACCTTAGATGATGTAGTAGAAATTGGAATTGAAGAAGGAGGACTCTACAAGTTGAAGGGACATGCAGATACAGCCTTAGCAACCAGTACAATAAATCCATGTGAGCTTTGGCACAGAAGGATTGCTCATGTTCATTACAAAGCTCTTCCAATTGTAAGTAAGGCTGTGACTGGTCTACCAGAAATTTAGATCAAACATGAAGGTGTATGCAAAGGATGTACACAAGGGAAGAATACTAAGAATCCCTATCCAAAGAGTAACAACAAAGAAAAATGGATCTCATATATTATCCATTCAGATATATGTGGGCCAATACAAACAACTTCATTGAGAGGGTATGTTTACTATGCCTCTTTTATTGATGACTACTACCGCAAGACTTGGATATATTTTCTGAAAAAGAAGGATGAAGTGTTTGAAAGGTTTAAATAATTCAATGCTCTAATAGAAAACCTTTTTGAGAAGAAAATAAAGATTTTAAGATCAAATAATGGAGGAGAGTTCACATTAAATGACTTCAATGATTTCTGCAAGGAAGCTAGGATTAAGAGGGAGCTAACCATTCCCTATAATCCTCAACAAAATGGTGTGGAAGAGATAAAGAATAGATCTATCATGGAAGTAGTAAAAGCCATGATACATGACCAAGATCTACCAATGTACCTATGGGCAGAAGTAGACAGAACAACAGTATATGTACAAAACAGAATCTCCCATAGTGCCCTTGGGAATAAAAATCCAGAAGAAATGTTCTCCGGAGAGAAGCCCAAGGTAAGTAATCTAAATATATTTGGTTGTCTTGTGTATATTCACATTCCCAAGGAAAAAATAACAAAGCTATATTCTTCAGGAAAGAATGGATTGTTTGTCGAATATAGTGAACAATCAAAATATTATTGGATCTATATCCCAGGATACCGTCCAGATTGAGCTTAGCAGAGATATAGCATTTGACGAAGACTTAGCTTTTAGAAATTCGAAGAAAGATAGAGAATATAAAGAACATGAAACTATCAAAGTTACAAAAAATCTTAAACCAGTTAGGAATGAAGAAGAAAGTTAGATACTTGAGGATCATGACATGGATGAACCTGAGTTCCCTGCAAAAGTGCCTAACGAAATAATATCTTGAAAGAGAAAGCCTGCTTGGGCTTGTGATATAATTGAAGAAGTAAGAAGACTTTGTATCCCAAAAGGAACCACCAGAGAAAGAAAGAATCCAAAGTAATATCCCAATTATATGGACTTGATGAGCGATCTAGTTGATAAAGAACCAACTTGTTTTGAAGATACAATAAAAAGGAAGGAATGGGTTGATGCAATGGTCGAAGAATACCAATCCATAATAAAGAATGATGCATGGAAAATTGTCCATGACCAAAAGAAAAATCAGTGGTATCCTCAAAATGGATCTTCAAAACAAAGCATTCTGCTGATGGTAGTATAGAAAAGTACGAGGCAAAATTTTTAGCAAGAGGGTTCTCCCAAAAGGAAGGAATTAACTATGAAGAGACCTTTGTTCCAGTAGCTCGGTACACTTCAGATAGAACTGTCCTTTCCTTAGAAGCCAAGAATAAATGGAAGTTACATCAAATGGATGTGAAGACAACTTTTCTAAATGGCTTGATAGAAGCAGAAGTGTATCTCAAACAACCGCAAGGTTTCAAGACTAATGATCGAGAAGATTATGTATGCAGACTCAAGAAAGCATTGTATGGGCTAAAACAAGAACCCAGAGCATGGTATGGAAGAATAGATGGATTCCTGAGGAGTTTACGATTTGCCAAGAGTAAGGAAGATTCTAACCTTTACTATAAGGTTGAGAATGATGGGCTTATGATACTACTTTTATATGTGGATGATTTATTCTTAACAGGAGAAGACAAACTCATCGATGAATGCAAGAAGAAGCTGACTACATAATTTGAGATGAAGAACCTTGGAATGATGCACCACTTTCTAGGTATTGAAGTTTGGCAATCCCCATATGAGATCTTCCTAAACCAAGGAAAATATATAGTAGAAATCCTGAATAGGTTTGGAATGTTAGATTGTAAGGCCATTCCTACTCCAATGACAACAAAATTGAAGTTACTAAATGATGATACATCGGAAGTTATAGATGCCACTCTGTAAAGATAGATTATTGGTTCACTAAAGTACTTAACCAATACAAGACCTGATATATGTTTTGTTGTAAACACACTAAGTCAATACATGGTGAATCCCAAGAAGATTCACCTAATAGGAGCAAAACATGTGATGAGGTATCTAAAGGGAACTTTAGATTATGAGCTCAGATATACCTCATATAGTGAGATCAGTTTACATGGGTTCATAGACTCAGATTGGGAAGGAAATACTAAAGATAGAAAGAGCACCTAAGGTGGTTGTTTTAGTTTGGGATTAGGCATGATCTCTTGGTTTAGTAGAAAGCAGACCAATATTGCACTTAGCACAACAGAAGCAGAATACATTGATTCTTTTTCAGCTTGTAGTGAAGCAGTATGGCTTCAAAAGATGTTGGCAGGTTTATTTGATGAAGAGATAGATGTTACCGATATCCATTGTGATAATCAGATTTGTATCAAGATGACAGAAAATCCATTGTTTCATGATAACTCAAAGCACATTGGAGTAAGATATCACTTCATTCGAGACATGGTTCTGAAAGGAGCTATAAAATTCATGTTCCTACAAAGGAACAAGTGGAAGATGTGTTTACCAAGCCTCTAGCTCATGTAAAGTTTGAATACTTTGGAGACAAGCTTGGTGTATTTCGGAAGGACCTCTCTCGAAAGAGGGAGTGAAAGTAGATGGAAGAAGGATGTAGTGGTGAGTAGCTCAGTCTAGACTAGGGTAAGTCTTACTAGGACACTTTGGACCGAAAGGGTTAGTCAGATGAGGCCTATTGATCCTAGGGGGATTAGTATGTCTGACTATATCTGTTTAACCCAAATGGGTTTGTAAGTCAGGACAAGGCTTGTTGGTCCCCAGGAAGATCCATCTGTCTAGTAGTCTTGTTGGCTTGAAAGAGTTAGTAAGTTAGACAAAATGCCTGGGTGGATCTACCAGAGAACTCACCGTGATGCTGCTACGAGATAGTTAAAGGGAAGGATGGTTGTTTTAGTATTTCTATACTATTGACTGATGAGATGATGATATGTTAGCTCAGTGTAGTTATACTGTTGGTTGTTGATTATTGAAATGTTCAGTATTATTATACCGATGACTATTTAGGTTAGTATTGTTATACTGATGGCTGCTGAGATGATTGGTTCAACATTGATACGCTGAAATGTGTAATTTAGTATTGTTATATTGATGACTACTGAGATGATTGGTTTAGCATTGATATGCTAATTGTTGAGATGGTTGATTCAAATGACTGATTGAGATGTATGTTTTAGTACTTCTATACTGGTGTTAGTTTCAATATTGTTTATACTGATACTTATTGAGATGATTGATAGATGATTGATTTATGCTGACATTTTGTCGTGATAGCCTCAATATATCTATATTGATGTTTATGATGATCTAGTACTTTTGATCTTTAGCACTAATATGCCAATGATGTTTTTTATTGTTTTAGTATTCACATACTATTGATGCAGATGATGATGTTTCAGTATTCACATACTGAAGTTAAAGATGATGATGGCTCAGTATTCACGTACTGAAGATGCAGATGGTGATGGTTTAGTATTCACGTACTGAAACTTTAGATGATGACAGTTTAGATAATGATGATACAGAAGGTGGCTCAAAATATGAAGCAAAGGATGATGATCCAGAAGATCATTCAGCATTCACATGCTGATGTTGTAAGATATGTTCCAAAATGTGACAAGAAGAAGATTGAATAAAAGATGTCTGTAGAAGAAGGTCCAGTTGAGATCGATGATGAAGATGTATGATGTTTTACTGAAACTTCCTATGACATATCGAGTCTCACCATTTAGTTGTATAGTTGTAATAGTAGTAGTTGCTACTAAAGTTGAATACCTTCCTAGTTAAGAGGGAGTGTTAAAGTAATGTAACTTTGGAAGATATTCTAGTTGTATTGTATTCCTCCTATTGGAGATGAGTTTGGTCTTGTTAAATTCATTGAAGGATGCAATGTAAACCTCCTATTGTAGGTCGGGTCGTTAGTACCCAAGTGTTAATATAATAAATGCTATTTGTAATGTCCAATTGGACAAATCGGCCCTAACAGATAGTGAATTCGGCCCCACAAATTTAGAGGACAAGTCAACAGAAGAATATAAATAGGGAGGTGAAACCCTTCATTTGTACTCACTCACTCAGTTGATTTTAGAAAGAGAGAGAAGTAGTCGCGCACCAAGTAGGAGCAAGCAGTTGTTTTCTGTATTTTACATTGCACTCGTTGAGTTCTATACTGAGGAAGTTTGTGGGGTTTTCTTACTTGTGGTTTCCCCGAGGAAAATATTTGTGTTCTTATGTTTTTGAGCATGTTTTTATTTCAGTGATCTTATAGTGGAAAATTGTTTTAGGATATCATCTAAGAAAATTTGATAAAACATTAACAATTTCTTCATCAACCATGTTGAGGGATTAGTGTTCAATATCTACTTCTCTAAAACTCATTAGTCCTAATCAAATACCAAATATCTTCTTGGGAGGTCATACATTTGGTTTTAAGAAATGTTTTCTTGGGTTTTGATATTTTTTTTTATATTCATTTTTTGACGAAAGTCTAATTTTTCACCCCAATCAATTCCACATCCATATACCCATAGGTATTCTACTCAAACTTGGTAATGTACTACCAATATCCTCAATGTAACCAAAGGATATAAGCTCAAAAGGTTATGTGTTGTGGCTTAAATGTATTCTTTAATTTTCATAATTAAAATAATTTTTAGGAAATAAATCCTACATTTCATTCTCAACCATATCCAAAACCAAAGAATCATACTTAGTATCAAACACTTTTTAATAACAACATTATTCCCACTTAGAGGTAAAGATAAATTAATGAAGGTGTAATGTTTTCTAGCGCAAAGTGTTCTCATACCCATGGATTTCTTATAGCAACCTTTGGAATCCAATCCCTAAGTTTCTTCACCAAACCATGTTGAATGCCACTTAGACTTCAAAATATCCTATCGGTATGCACATCCTCATCCAAAATATTATTATGCCATCGAGTATCCATATATGGTTCTTTGATAATCAATACTATCTTTTACCTCGCGATACTACCTTGTAGCATATACATACTACATAAAACCACATAATTATTTGTGTATGTTCCTGTTGGAGGAGCTTAATTCGGCTAGCCAACTAGGTCCTCTGATCAACTATTTGTAAAGTACATCAATAGATTATGTTGACCTTACAATTCATGTCTATTAGTTCAACAAACATGTATTTATGTAACTTCTTGTAAATCATATAAATAGGATGGAGAGCCAAATATAGAATCGGTTCGATCTATGTATTAAACCTTGTATGTGTTCTTGAGTAATAGAAATAATTATTGTTCTATCTACCATTGCTTGTCTATGTTTATATCATTGCTTATATAATCTATAATATGTATCACTTGTAACTATGGAATTCACTTGATGTCTCGTTCGTACAATCAAAATATTTATGCGACATCTGTGAAAAGCATGAATCACATATGACAAAAGGCTTCCCATACAACATGAAGGATGAGGAAGCTTGCTGGTGCTCTATATGTGAAGTTAAAACTCATTCCATATTAGAATGTCAATGAAACTTAAGGAATAGACATAACTATCATGCAGTATATCAAACCAATCTTGTTAACCAGAATGATAACAATCAAAGGAATGATAATAGAAATGACTAGAATGACATCAATAATAATTATCCAAGATATGATGGTCGAAGATATTATCAATGAAATGACTACATCTATGAGTGAGGAGGATTCCAAGGGAGAGATCATATCAATGGAAATCAAGAAAACCATCCATGTCGACCCATTCAGTGCTATACATGCCTCAATCAAGGACATCGACATGAATAATGTCCTTACAAAGATTGAACAGATCAAAAAATTTGTACAAACTATGGAGTATGTGATCACTACTTGGTATATTTCCCTACTATGATAGAAAATAATAATAATAAAAAGAATGTTAATTTCTTGTCTAGTTTTCTTCAGTCTGATATTATCAAAAACAAAAATCTTGAGATTGTAACTCAAGAAGGAAAAAAAATTGGTTTCGATATTCCACAAATTAGTAAAGTAAAAGGTAAGGAGGGATATCCTAATCATATTGAGAGAAAACAATTGTATAATAATGCATCAAAATTATTTCAAGAACTAGGATCAAAAGAATACCATAATGAATCTCAACAAGAAAATATTAATGAATCGATCAATTTAATAGCTAAAGAATAATCTTTCGCAAAATTAATAGACCTAATGTACAATATCAAAAACAAGTCTGACAAAGAAAAAAAATCTAGAAATATATGTCGACTAAATAATAAAATAAAAATCAATGCAAATCCCCTCATCGATCTGGAAATCGAAGGATACCACGTATGACAAGTCATTCTCGACTTCAGATTGCAGGTAAATGTTATAACTATAATGACACTTGGGTACTATTGACCTGACTTACATCCATAGGTTTACAATGATTATTTCAATGACTCTTACATGACCAAACTTATCTCCTGATGGAGGAATACAATCAATACATATGGAATATCTTTCGAAGTTACAATACTTTAACACTCCCTCGTAACTAGGAAGGTATTCAACCAAGGTAGAAAATACTACCACAACTGTACATCTGAATGGTCAGTCTCTATATGTCATAGGAAGTTTTGTAACACCATCATACAACTGCATCATTGATCTCAGCTGGATCATCTTCTATCACCTCATTATGTAAATACTGAATCATCTTCTAGAACATCAGTACGTGGATACCGATTCATCTTCTATATATACTGGATCATCTTCTACAACATAAGTATGTGAATACTGAATCATCTTATACCAAATCAGTATGCAAATACTAGAACATATTATGCAATGTTAGTATGTAAATACCAAAACATCATCTACAACATCAGTGTGTAAATAATGAAACATCATTAGCATGTCAGTGCTAAAACAATATCATCAATAGATGTTAGATCATCATCTGCATCAAAAACATAGAGATGTTGGAATTACATCATCATTATCAACATAAAAAATGTTGAAACAAGATCATCAACGTTAATATAGAAATACTGAAACTATCTCATTAATCATCTTAACAATCATCAATATGTAAATACTGAACCTTCCATATCAGTATATAGTAATACTGGAACTATCTCAACAATCATCTCAACAAAATCAGTATGAAAATATTGAACCAGCTGCATCAGTATAGAAACAATGATCTCAACAACATCAGTATAAAAATATTGAACATACTATATAGGAATATTGAAACAACATCTTTCACGACACCTGTGAACAACTTGATAGACCACAACTGGATGAGTTAGGAATTTACCTAAATTTAGCCGACCACGGATTAACTGAACCAATTTTGTGTATGGAAAAATGTCGACACAACCATGAAAGGCATCACAACTCAAGTTGAATTTGAAATCATCAATCCCAAGGAAGGATATAGTTCCTTCCTTACACTAGTTGGTTTAAAATGGGGAAGAAAAATGAAAGCAACAATATCACTTGAAAAAGAAAGACTCAAACTCAAAGGAAATGGAAAAAAAATTATTGTACAATACATACGTCATAAGAAGAACCTTGGACATAACCAATTGAGGGCAATGTTGACACTTGAAAACTATATCCAATAAAGAATAATGAATATTATACTGAACAAACACATATTGGGAATTCCATATTGGAAATCCCAAATCAATAGGATACAATTCAGATGCTGAGATTTACAACTAGAAGATAAAAAACTATGAATTACAAGCATGAGGATGTTGGACAATCGAAACTGTCCCTAAAATGAAAACAAAACAATGCTTTTCCATCACTAGAATCCCAAATATCTTTGAAAGAAAAATCAGAGAGTATCCAACCTTGGTTCCCATGAAAAATGAATCATCAACCGACCCACTGTTGAGATACAAAGAATGTGAATCCCCATATTCTCATGTCAAATAAGTCTTGAAAAACATAGGGGAACAAGGTTGAATTCAAAGTTTAGTTGATACATTCAGAAGACAAGCCACAAGCTGGTGAGATACACATAAATTGAGACATGGACCACAAAATCAACATACTTTCTCGAAATATTCTGAGGAAAGAAACTCATAGCACTAGCAAATATTCCAATCTTAACACAAAGGAAATATCATGAGAAACACATTAACACCTGTGAAAGATAATGGATAAGATTGGGCTACAAAGATGAAAGAACCTAGTTGCACTTATTTCCAAATACACTCGACGACTTACCAAATAAATGGTAGAAAATTGAGGAAACAAGAGGAGAAATGTTCACATGGAAAGAACTCAAAGAAAACTTGGTCAAAGACTTCAAATTTACACCTCAAGATGAGTCACTAATCGAAGCAAGTAACCGAGTAAAAAGTTTCCTACAATTGATAGAAAACTATGTACCAACGAAGGAGCATCGAATCATTCAACAAAATTCTACATGTAATAATGTCAAGTCGACTGAAATCCAACGTTCGACAAGTATTCAGTTGGAAATGGAAAAAATAGAAGGGAAAATATTTAAATGGAAATCAGAACATTTGAACACTTCCAAACTGGTTAGAACAATATTCAAAGTTGAAACTTCATAAAAAGAGAATCTTGAAAGATTATCAGCAATGGACTTCTTACCAGCATTCTCACAATTTAAACAAGGTAACCGACAAATCAACAAAAGAAAAGAATGATAATTGATGGATGCAAAAGTCAAGATAGAATAAGTAGATATATACAATGAGGACAAACCTAGAATGGAAAAAATAGGTGATTATTATAATGAAGAACACTTAACAGAAATCATCAAGAATATCTATATAAAATGTCAAGAAGAGGGAACACAGATTCAATATCCTTCACTACTAATATGTATAGCCATGAACCACCTCGGACCAGTAGGAGACAAATACTTTACTGCACAAAAAGGTCCACTGATGTGGAACTTCAAATATTTTTCTCTAAATGGATGACGACTGGGAGCGACAAAGTCCAAAATTTGGTTGGATAACTAGTTCCAAGCCCTGAAAATGAAAACAACTAGATTGAGGATAACACAAAATGTTCAATGAATTCTACCACTGACTGCACATATCCAACTTTCCTTGGATCACATGTCAGTTTGGTGCTTGGAAAGAGTTGCAGGAGAAACAAAAGAACTCGACTTTTATCTCACGATTGAGGAAATTTTCTATGAGCTTAGCCAACATTCCAACACAAAAATGGAAATACCCCCACTGGGAAAACGGGTCAATCAGCCAATGGGAAAACCCTTGACATATGTAGAGAAGTAAGAATATTATGAAGTATGAGTCCACTTGAATAATTACACTTTATCCAAAACAAACTGATGATATCAATCCTCTCAGGATTGCTATAGCAACATATCAAAACCCACAAGATAGAGCAGAAAAATCATAGAAAAGAACTCAGTCAGATACTCCATTGCCGAAGAATGCACTAACAAACAAAAATATATGTTGAGTATCCGACAAATTATTCAGAGCATGACATAACAATAAGATAGATACAGAAGGAAAGGGGAAGAAAATTATTATCCCTCTAGAGCTGACTGAAGATGACAATGTTGAATTGTTTGACAATGCAACAGAAATATTAGAAGACACTTCCAATAATAAGATCCATGTAGAAGAGAAGATATGAAAATTTGTCATAGAGGAGGAGAAAAAAAAAGGCCGAGCAGAAGAAACCTCAAAGAAGGTTAAGTTTGCTACTACATTACCCATCGATCTCACCCACATCCCACCACCACCATCCCCTACCCCGGTTTTCAAAGAAGAAGTCATACCAACTTCAAAAACTACCACACCTATGACCCTAATCTCTTCATATCTACAAAAGGTACCTACTCCCTTAAGAGAAAAAAATACAAAAGGATAATGAATTGCAAGAGTTTATCAACCAACTACCCTCCATCCTACCCGACAAGAAAAGCAATGATAATAAAAATACCAGTCCTAGCCGACATGGGGAAGAAGTATACCTTATCCATGCTTGAGGCTAACCTTACCGACCTTCCACCAACATCAACATATGGAAAACAAGTTGTCGGATATAGTAAAACTGTATTACAGGAGAATATTGTTCCGATAAGTAATATTATGGCACAACAAATTTGATCTTTCATTCCCCGACATGTCTACCACACGACACTAGTACAACACCAACCTCCATCATACAATCTGCATTTACCTAGCCCCACTGTCGACCCTTTGGATAATTTATGGAAACTTCCACCTCCGACTTTTGATCCTACCTTGACAAGTAATGTTTAGTAATCCTTGTCGCATGAGACATTGGGCATAGTTGAAAACCCTTCTTCACCTCCTTTACTTCCATCACCTCCAATACCTCAAACCAAAGACGATTCAACAGATATTCCAACCCATCATGATAGTACCAACATACTCCTACTTAACTCTGCTGACACAAATCCATATACTTAACAAAGTAAAAAACCAGCAGCAAAGATACATAGCACAATATAAAAGAAGACAAAGATTGAGAAACAAAATAAAGAGCGATAAAAAAATAAAAAAGGAAGAAAATAAAGGAAAAAAAGAAACAAGAAAAATAAAAAAAGGGAAGCAACAACGCCTATAGAACCTACAAAAACAACCACACCTTTTGGTACATATAGATCAATTTGGTCCAGTGACTACATTTGACTCCCAAAAATAAAGAGAAGAAGAAGTAGGCCTTCTTATAGATGAAATTGATTGTGAACATAAGCATAGAAGAGTGGAGGCTAAAGAGAACATTGGGAAATTAATAGAAGAGCAATCAAAATTTTTTGGCTAAGTGTGAAAACTTAGCACAACAGATTATCACAATTCTGTTGAGGATCGACTCCAAGAAACATCTTAAAAAATATTACCTTATATTTGAAAGTGTTGTGTCGATCCTCCAGGAACAACTGAACAATAAGCGACATGATTGTGCTGAGGAAACCTTTGTTTTAGTAAGAAATCCATACACAAAATTCACAATAACACACAACATGTTAGTATAGTATGCTTAAGAAACTGTTGTAACCAAAGACGTTTTACAAAATTGCTATACCCATTATGACAATATATTTGAAGAAATGCAGAAGACATGTGAACTCATTAGTTCACTACAACAACATTGACCGACTACCAATGAAGCACTTGTTGATACCATCGATGATCAACTTGTCTAGGAAATCAATAAGATAGAAAAAATGGAAAAGCAAGAACACTAGTGGATCAACCAAGATTGACTTAGTCTGTCCAATATCGACAATATCAGGCTACAACTCCAACGAATTCTTTTTGTTGTCGGTGAAAAAAAAAATTGCTAGGACTAAACATGATCAACATCTCGGACCCAAACATGCATGAAAATATAGAAAAATTGTCTAGACTAACCACTCTAACAATTGACATCCATAATGCACTCCATGCATGGGAATAATTTCAGCACCAATTATGAGTATCTGCAGAATCCATTGTCAAAGTATGTGTCCAACAAAAACAATCAACCAGTGCCTACAGTCCATAGTAACAAGAACATGTTCTTTTCCATTACTTAGACAACAAAATTTTCATCTCCTCATTTCATTGGGATGAATAAATATTTTGAGGTGAGGGAGATGTTGGAGGAGCCTAAGTCAGCTAGCTGACTAGGTTCTCCGACCGACTACATGTAAAGTGTATCAATATATTATTCAAACTCACAGGTCATGTCGGTTAGTTGAACAAGTAAGTAGTTATGTAGCCTCTTGTAAATCATATAGATAGGATGGAGAGCCATATATAAATCGATTCGATATATGTAATCAACCCTGTATGTGTTCTTCTTTAGTAATAGAAATACTTGTCGTTATATCTACCATTACTTGTCTATGTTTATATCATTTCTTATATAACCAATAATATGTATCATTGGTAACTATGTAGTCTGCTTGACTACAAAAGTTCCCATGTAGAGGTAAAGGATATCCCCAATAGGTCATGTGTAAGGGTTCAAGGTTTTGTTCCTAGCAATGGAAACAATAAAATCATGAGGAACTTGTATGAACATAAGAACATTAGAACATCATAACATCATTTTATTCAAATAATTACATATATATGATTTTTCTTCATTGTTTCATATAGATCGTTCTCTAAAGCAAGGTTCTTCCCTCCACAAGTCATGATCGTTAGGACAATATTTTATTGTAGCACCCTCCCCACGTCGTAACAGGATTCGTAAGTAAATTATATACATATTTTTATGTTTTTTAATTGAATTACATATAGAAGTAAAAATTATTGTATACATGTGCATGTGTTTAATTATTGATTGTTGTTTGTGTCCAAGAACCTCACCATCTAGGTCATCTAGTGGTGTTTAGTTCCTCACAAAATGGATAGGATCCATTGACCCCCTTAGAGCAAACTGATGAGGTTCATGATCATGCAAGTACATTAAATTCAAATTTTTAATATATTAGTATCTTTAAATTTTGTATCGATGTTTTATACTTTGACTAATACATTTTTTCTATCCATCTGTTAGATGATGGTTTCAATTTTGATGCTCCTTGGGTGGATGAGATAACCAACATCACAATCAAGTAGATTAGATCACAGTGTAATTCATCGTGTTCCCATGTATAATCCATGTGACTTAACTGTCCATCTAGATAGTTGATGTCCATGATGAAAAATGCATTCAATGAGTTGTTGGACATCTACCAGAAGGCAATGCATCTGAGTGAAATCTAGCATGTTCCTTTCTAGAAGATGAGGGGTCGATTATTAGGTCATGAGAACTAGGAGGAAATGAAAAATGCAACAAGAGGAAGGGATGTTAGGGGCACTCTATTTGCAATCCCTCCTGATCATGCTGCTGGAAAAATTCTCTGATTGGATGAGTTCAGGTTTGAGGTAGTTATGCCTCATATTTATGATACATTTACTAGAATGTGGGGAATGTTCGCCCACCATGACTAGGTATCATTATAATTTAATAAACATATTTATACATATTTTGAATTACATATGCATCTAGATTGCATGAGTACATCATTGATATTCTATGGTGTCGGGAGGGGATGCACTTATTAGCATATAGGGGATCGTAAAGACATTGCCTCTATACCACCCCCTCCTTGATTGATTATTATCCCTAGTTGAACTCTTCTATGACCCAAGGATATAGAAGAGTCACCATATCGGTCTTCAGACACATTATTTTATTGTGGGTGTCTTGCACACTACATTGGGTTGTGCTACCATCATCATGCATGAGTAGAGGTATAGACCACCCCCTAGACCTACATATCCTGATTTACTATGGATGGACAACTCAGATATTTGGTTCCTTGACTATGAGTCTCTAATGTTATATTCTATACATTCCCAAGACTCATAATTTCGTTGGTATGAGAGTTCCAAGACATCGTTGACACAACATGTATATATTTATGTTATTATACATAGTAAAATAATAATCTTTAATATATGTAATGTATCTAAAAGAATCGATTGAGTAATATGGATTTTCTTTTTGTTTATCCATGTATATGATCGAGTATATGGATTCACTATGTTCCACTTCTTCATTACTTGGATGGGAAACCATTTCCCCCTATGATGTCCCATTGGTACATATGCTAGTTCCTTCATCCTAAATTTGTAAGTTAGTTACATACACATGTTTAATTGCAATTATTTTATTGTAAATTTTGTATTATCCCTTGCTCAAATTGTATAGGGTAGATGCAATGGGATTGCAAAGGAGAGGGTGACATTGCAATCTCTTTTGGATTCCAATAATCAACCATAACTCAATGAGGTACTATAACTTATGTTTTAATGCAGTATAGAATTCATGTTTATGTTTAATTTATAATGTTAATTTATTATTCTTTTACTAATTGAATGTATGATGTCACCATACATAGGATCGTGTACAAGGGGCTACCAATGATCCATTGATGTTCAAAGATGAGTGGGAAAGGTTGAATCAACATCGCCCTAGTGAGGGATCATTAACTCAATATTGTCTTAGAGATGCCACCAAGGACGATTTGGAAAATATCACCATAGACTCAAGCTAGGTAAGTTGATCCATCCACTTAATATTTAAAAAATGTCTTCTTATAACTTTAAGTATATTATTTAAATCTAGAACTAACTTACAGAGTTCAAATTTTTAATTTTTGGAGTTCTCGATTCTTTAGAAAACATTTTTGATCATGTGTTGTCCCCACACCAGAGTCATGGTGCAGGAGGTACTAGCAATGAGAATCCCCAAACAAACCATCAAGGGCCTACTCTCCATATTGGATGAGAGTTGTTCATGTTATGCATTATTTTTATTGTTATATCAACATATACACTATTATTTTTTGATAAACTTGATGGATTATTTCATGTCATATATTTTCTTCATGGATATATGATGTCTTATTTTTATGCCAACAAAATTTATTTATCTTATGTTTATGTTTATGTAGATGTGTGTACATGTGATTTATCTTTATTAAGTATGCTTATGTTTATGCACATGTGTATGTTAAATTTATTTTATATTTATGTCAATGAATGTATGTTATTTATGTTTATGTTTATGAGGACAAGTGTAAATTTGTTATTTAAATTATATCCACGCTTACAAGGTTATATATGTAGATAAAAATTAAGAGTTCCAAGAACAAAGTTATGGTTCTAAATGGACACAATTTTGGTGTGTGGGAAAAAGATATGTAAACATTATTGAAGATTAGGTCACCAGTGAGGACTTGAATATTTTGATGTTGTTCAATGTTCCCTTTTTCAAAACATAAAAGTAATAAGTTGTCACATTATTTAGTAAAGAAACAATATATATTACCATTACAATTTTACAACAAAACTATAAAATTAGTGCCATGCGTGTTTTGGAAATTAAATCCTAAATGTGTCTAGGGTCAGGTCACCAATTGATCATGTCAAGAAAAGAAACTCTAGTTTCCTATGAAGATAGTTAAAATGAGAATTCAACAGTGAAAATAATGATAGAAATGTACGGTCTTAAAATTAGATAGATATCCCCCTTGACATAATTCCTCTAATCCAAGATGCATTCTATGTTTTAGTTCACTCCTACTTAAAATATGTACATCACATAACAATACAAGTCTTTCTCATATCACTCTAACTTACATTTGAAACAATTAACAAGAATTATAAATTCATAACTACATGTATAACTAACTTTTAGGCTAAGACTATTCCTCCACCAAAAGAACAAACCAATGTATACAAGATTCAATAGAGATAATTTATTGTGGGGTCGTGTGGGGGAAGAATACATGTATATTCTACATCTAAGGAGATTACAAAAAATACAAATAATATGCCTTAGTGTCCACTATGATACCTCCTTCACTATACCCTAGTTTCGTCTAGCATTGTTGACAAAAAATGACGAATATTCAAATGCTTCTTCAACTCGAAGGGGAAGGATAATTTCTAGAATTACGATCCTGAATCAATCATGGAAAGGAAATTTATTAGAATAGGATGTTTCTAATCAAATATGGGATGTAAAATAGGTTATAATGGTTATGATGTCCCCCTCCCACCTCAAGGAATTCATTTATAATTGAAGAGAATTGTTAAGGTTGTTCATTCATGTATTCACTGTATCCAAGTTTTTAGAAAATGTAAAGTTAATGAGCTCTTCATATATATTTTTTCAATTTTTAACAACATAGTCATTTCACTTATGGTGTTCATTTAACAACATATTGGATGATTTTGTCCAATTGAAGTTATTCCAATGGACACTCATAAGTGTTGTGGCCAAGTGGTACATCAAACTGCCTCATGCCACCTACCCAAACCTTTCCTTATTATCCTCGATGTTTCTTCAATACTTCTAGTTACCCATTCGATATGATAAGGGTGTGGAAATTCTATTATCATGTAGACAAAACTCAGCTACCCATATCACGGAGCATATCCATAAATGTAGACATCTCCATAGTTTGTGTAAGATCTAGTTAGATGATAGAATCTTCATAGATTGGGAGTCTCAAAAAAATTACTCCCCCCCATTGCCAAGGAAGTTTCATCTGAGATCCCATCAACTGAGGAGGAATCCATCCTAAATGCACAACAATTTGATCTCATCTACATCCAATCGGGATACCTGTATACCATTATACCTGATTCTCCCTACATTGGCTCCTCACATCAAGATATGCCGGGGAATCCCATGTTGTTTATGGATTCATAGGATCTATTACCTAGTATCCTCACTATTACCTGACCTCTCCTTCGATGCAACCCCATTCTGGTAACACTCCAAGTGTTTCCTAACCAAGTTACGCCCCTGATTTATTAGAATTTGAATGCCATTTAGATCTTCAAGTAGAGAGTTCTGATAATGTTTACAGCAATTGAATGGAGAATGGAAATACAAAACTAAGAAAAACAAACCAAATAGGAAACATACAAGTATTGCTTAGGAATTTACAGTATATTCATCATAATAATATCCGGTGTTACAATAGTTTACATAGGTATAATTCGAATGCATGGGAAATGAATTCAAATCCTTCGATTCAATATGACTGTATCTAACTGAATCTCTAACTCAAGGTCTCCCAATCAATATTAGAGTCTAAATAGACAACTCCCTAATGACCAATAAATCCAAAAACCACTTACAGGTAGTTAACTCAGTGCAACTGAGTGTGGTAGGTAGGAAAAACGATCCTCCCCATGCAACCAGGTATTATCCATGCATTAGTAGCACTAGCCTAACTAACTATGAGGTAATTGAATGTAACTGGGGGATAAATAAGACTAACTAGTGCTAACACCAACTTACTAAATTAGGTTGGTGTCGGGACTTCCAGTGGCTCCTAAAATGTAGGGATTGGTCTAGGAGGCGCCCAAATTGATGCTTGCACTTGCAGTAAGTGGCATTTAACCTCTAGAGTGTTCCCTAGACTCCACTGACTGGTACATATGGCCCCATTGGGCCAAGCGGACCCAATTGCACTAGTGGACCCAATTAATTAATTTAAGGTTCCTAAGTTAGGAAATAATTAATCTAATAGACATTTTACCAAGGGAGGATTAATAATCCTAACACCTCCCCTGAATCCTAACTTGAACAACTATGGGCCTTGGTTAGAAGACCATAGGTCACCAAAATACAATCTAAAAGATAATAATAAAAAATGTTTCTTAATACAACTGAGGAAACAGGGGAAAACCTCATGGGAACCCCCCCCCTCCCCCCCTCAAAAATAAGCAGGAAAATAGAAATCTGCAAGCTATATTTAGAAGAAAGAAGCTTCCTCAGAAAAATAACTTGAGCAAAACACTGCTACCAGAAATTTCAGATCTATGCAGCAACATGGTCAATCAGTGGACCTATCAATGTACTTATGAACTGATGACTCTGTTTGGTTCTGCTAGATGGTGACGGTAGGGAATGATCAAATCTCTACTTCCGTTGGCCATGTATCTGATCATTCACCATCATCAAGTAGCACTGACTTGGAAATTTGCTGCACCATTCTGTAGAGAGAGAATCTATGAGGGACAATGCATCATGCTCATTCTGATATTGGGACCTTCTTCTTCTTCTGTCCTCTGGAACTCCAGCACCACTTCTAGCTGCATCAAAAATATTTTGAGCCCATCTAGGTTTAGGCTTCTGATTAAGAATGGTTACTAGATCTGGATCTATAATCTCTTGAGATTCATTCTCAATAACAGGATCATGTTGTATGTGATCTTCCTCATCTGAATTTGCAACCTCTAGCGAATAATCATCATTATAAAAAATAGATGGACAAATAGTTATACCTTCCTTTGTTGCAAGAGGATTATCATGCAGCTGATCTTCTTCAAACTGGACACTTCTCTCAATGAATCATATTCTGGTAGCAACCTCCATCAGTTTGTAATCTTTTGCATCTTCTACATATCCCAGTAGAATGCATTCGCTACTTTGGGCTTGGAAGGCCTTCCTCTTGTCAAGTGGTATCTTGGACCAAGCTTTGGAACCAAAAACTCTCAGATTAGAGACATTGGGCTTATACCCATGCAATGCTTCAAATGGTGTGACCCCGACCATTGACTTGTGGGGCACCCTATTCTGAAAATATCAAGCACAACTTACTGCTTCATCCCAAAGAGAAAGAGGTAGATGCTTGGCATAGACAAGGAATGTTGCCATCTCTTTCACTAAACTATTCTTCCTATCAACCACACCATTTTCCTGTGGTGTGTATGGAACTAAGTGTTCCATTCGAATCCCATCTGATTCACAGAAATTATGGAAATATCTTTTGACATATTATCCTCCTCCATCATATCATTTTGACTTGATATTCTTATGGAAACTCTTCTCAACCATAGCTTTAAAACTTTTAAAATTCTCAAAAAATTCTGATTTTAGTTCCATGAATTAGATCCAGTAGTACCTAGAACAATCATCAATAAAGGTTAGGAAATACCTGCAACCATTAACGAAGTTTGTGGGCATAGGTCCAGCTACATCACTATGTATCAAACCAAGTGTAGAGACAACACTATGTTCCTTCCCAACATCATACTCCTTTTTGGGATGCTTACCTACCAAGAACCCATCATATACTCCATCGGAAGTTTGGATGGAGGGAAAACCTTAAACCATGTTATCATTGTGGAGATGCTTTAGATATTTGAAATTAAGATGGCCAAATATCTCATCCCAAATATTGTTGGTGTTGTTAGCATGAAACAATAAAGCTGTAGGAGGAGAAACATGTAAGAAATGTGAAAACTCATAAGCTTTGGTAGAGTGATTTGCAATACCTTTCCCTACAAGATTTCCAATGGATTTTTCTGTAATCTCAATTGAGTTTGAATCAAATGTGACCCTCTTGGGAGATCATGTATGAGTCATCTGGTAAACAGATAACATGTTAGCAGCAAGGGAGTGCACATATAAGACATTCTTGAACTCACCATGCTTCGCTTTGACTGAGCCCCTTCCTTCTACTGGAATCTGGGAATAATCTCCCATGTGAATATTAGGCCCCTTTAATAGTGAAAGAGTAGAGTAGGATTATTTGGAGGCATCCATGTGGTTGGAGGCTCCAAAATGTATAATGTATGCTAAGGATGGAGAGAGAGTTACTTTCAAAGCATGAAACCTTTCGACATCTTCTGTCGGTGCATCTTCATCAGGCTTCTTTGCTCTTGGAGGAGCAATGTTGTGCTGCTTGAGAAGAGCACACATCCCATAAAGTTGCTTCATCATACAATTTTCTTCAAGATGGTATCCATTTTCACAATAAGGACATAACTTATATTCAAATTTCTTCTTCTTAGAGCTGGAGGCCCCTTCAAAAGCTTGATGATTTTGTTTATGCTTCCAATCAATTTCCTTTGGCTCCATATTCTTTGATTTCCCATTTTCTTTCACATGGGAAGAGTCGATAACCAAGAGAGCATGACATTTGGAGTTCTGGATGACTCCCATTCGAATCAATTTGTCTTGATCCTTGATTAAGCACTCGAAAAATGAATCTAAAGAAGGAATTTTCCAATCATGAAAGCTTTCCCACTTGGAATGAAACATAGAGACATATACAGAGTACTCAGGGCCTATTTTACTAAGTATGGAAAGCACATTATTCTCATCCTTCCATTCTATCCTGCACTATCTACATTGGAGCACTAGAGACTTGAATTTGGAGAAGAATTGCTCAATAGTCTCGAAACTACTGGGATGTAAATATACCAACTCATTCTCTAGAATGTGTCCTCGAATCTCATCTTGTTTGTTCAACAAGCTATCACGCTTCTCCCGGGATTCTCTGGGAGTCCTCAATCCTTCTAGATGAAAGAGTATATCTTTGGAAATATAAGTACATAAGTACCTGAATGCTTCATCATAATGGTTTAGAAATTTGTTCCGTTCTACCGGCTGATGAGGCTCAGCCTCCCATCCATGTATGATCCTGTAGTAGCCATGCTTGCGGAAGGTCAATTACATATCATTCCTGCAATCAAGGTAATTGGAATTTGTGAGGATCGCTGGTTCAGTATTTTGAGAACTCATAATTGCTTCAACTGGAAGATTGCAAATACTTCTCCCAAGCTATGGAGCACCTGTCAATTTCACTATAATAACACACTAAAAAACATGAATTGTTAGAATCATTCTTTTCCTTTCGGTATGAAATTTTTTTTAGGGTTCGTCCTGCCCTCTCCACTTCTTTGAATGAATCCAAAGCTAGCAAATTTTCATAGGGGACTTCTGTGGAAACAAAGCTGCTTCTGATGTTCGATGGGGGGAAACAAACATGAAACATTCCTAAGAAGGCTCTGATACCATATTAGAATTTGAATTCCATTTAGATCTTCAATTAGAGAGTTCTGATAATGTTTGTAGTAATTGAATGGAGAATGAAAATAAAAAACTAAGAAAAACAAACCACACAGGAAACAGACAAGTATTGCTCAAGAATTTACAATATATTCATCATAATAATATCTAGTGTTACAATAGTTTACATAGGTAGAATTCGAATGCATGGGAAATGAATTCAAATCCTCCAAGTGGATATGACTGTATCTAACTGAATCTATAACTCAATGTCTCCCAATCAATATCGGAGTCCGAATAGACAACTCCCTAATGACCAATAACTCCAACAACCACTAACAGCTAGTTAACTCAGTGCAACTGAGTGTGGTAGGTAGGAAAAGCGTTCCTACCCATGCAACCATGCATTAGTAGCACTAGCCTAACTGACTGTGAAGTAACTGAATGTAACTGGGGGCTAACTAATACTAGCTAGTGCTAACACCAACTGACTGAAGTAGGTTGGTGCTGGGCAGGGATGATTTTAAGGAACCATACTTATTTAAAAGTGTATACATGTTGGCGAATATTACCAACTCTTAAAATGCCAACTATAAAATGATTAGCGATATTTTTCAAAAAATATTTTAATTTGCATGGATTTTATATCATTTAAATAATAATTTGGCAATTTTTAGGGTGAAAAATGTTTACCCCATCAAAATTGGGGGAAATAGGGCTTCAAAAAATGCAAAATGGCGAATCTTTTTTGGGAGAAAACATGGAAAAATAGCCCACTGGGCTAAAATTCGCCCCTAAAATTATCCCTGGTGCTGGGACTCCCAGTGGCTCCTAAAATGTAGGGATTGGTCTAGGAGGCGCCCAAACTGATGCATGCACATGCAGTAAGTGGAAGTTAACCTCTAGCAGTGTTCCCCGCACTCTAATGACTGGTACATATGGCCTCATCGGGCCAAGTGGACCCAATTTCACTAGTGGACCTAATTAATTAATTTAAGGTTCCTAAGTTAGACAATAATAAATCTAATAGACATTTGACCAAGGGAGGATTAATAATCCTAACATGATTATTCACGCGGAACGGCTCAGTTTGGAGCCACACCTTCATATGTGCCTCACGAACCATCTTCTCATGTTCATGAAACAACTTGTTCGACACACTTGTGTAATGACGAAATGATTGGCTTTGCATCACCCCCAACTGCTCCTTCCTATCACCCACCACTTGTGCAACCTACTCCAACTCTGACCCCGACTCCTCCTGCTCCTCCAAGACAGGTCTACACACATTGGAACCTCCCTAACCAACCCACCCCCAATAACCAGCAAGGAAAGGGAAGTAATAAGAGAGGTAGGAATCATGGTAACAACTAGACTCAAGGAGGTGGCCAACAGGCTAACCCTCTGAATAATAACGGAGCTGAACCCCATACACAAAATCCTAGTGTCCCACTAGAACTGGGAAGAAAACATAGTTGTGGAATAACCATCCATGTGCCATTTTTAATATTTATGGCCATTATACTCATTAGTGTCCTCAGGTGATCACATCCACCATTTACCCCAAAACAACAATCAACATGGCCCCAATGTGGTTGCTCCAACTCAGCCAAACCCAACACCACTCGGTCCTCCACCTGTGGTGCTCCAAAACCACCTACCACACTAAGGAATGGTTTCAACCCAGTCCTTATCCCCACAAAATCCCAAAACCACTTTTGTGTCTCAACCCATTGATCCTAGTGTCCAACACCTCATGATGTTATCGTCTGATGTCAACCTCTAAACTTGACGAAACCAGTATGGTTCCACCATAGAAACTATCGACCCATCTACGACATCTACCCCCACCTCTCCTGATATGTCCTTTCATTTACCAAGACCTTCCATGGATGGGACTTCCAAAGTCTGTTGTATTGCAAACAATGCCACTGCTAGAGCTGCGCTTAACTACAGTATTGTTGACGACTTTCCCTAGTCTCCCACGACCATGTCCTCTCTAGAAATTCTCAAAACGTTTCCTTCACAATGTAAATCATTTTTATCCATGCCAAGTTTCATCGATCCCTATGAATCTAGGTTGATCGCCTTTGATCTGGAGCAAGGATAACCTTGGATGCCATCATCCATTACCTTCAAAGTTTCGGTCACGATTCAAAATTTGGTTTTTCATCGATGCATCATTGATGAGGGGGAATCAACCTGTGTTTTGTCAAACTTTTTTTGGAACAAAAGTATATCCCCAACCCTTGAAACTTATTCCAACACCCTTCGCACCTATGATGGATGCTCTACCCAACCCCAAGGAATCCTCACGAATGTCCCTGTTGAGTTAGCCGAAAAAATAGTGTTGATTGACATTGAGTTTTTCAACTCCCAACTCAATTACAAACTACTCCTATCATGTACTTATATTTATGAAATGCGAGTCGTTGCCTCTACCGTATTTTGACTCTTGATGTTTCCTCATGATGGTAATATCGTTACCATCGACCAATTGACATACTATGATCCAAAGGGGTCGGCCACACCGAAACACATCCTTCCTACTATCGACACTACCATCAACAACGTGTCTATACCATCCTTGTTTGTCGTTGTCCCGGCCTTCTTTTCCAATGCTCCTATGAAAAAAACCTTTTTTCCATTACCACCTCCTCCTTCATCGACTGATATATCATATTTGTGCACTATCACATCTGGTAGTGTTCTGACCTCCTCACAACCTTAGTTGCAACCTCAACTGCAGACCTCAAGGAATTATTGGGTTTCACTCCCTGTCCACACAATTCTCTTCCTCTTTCCACCATCCGGTTTTGTGAGCAAGACAAACCCCTGTGGCATTCCTTTGTGGTACTTGGACCCACCAACCCATCCCTTGACTCCCAATATTGTGTTGACTCTCATCCAACCTATTGAGACAATGTCGCACCCACCTCTTGGTACACCAATTCCTACTTCTATCTCTACTCCTGGACCTCTGAAGAAGAAGAAGACTAGGAGAAATGCTCCCAAAGTGACGACATAACCTTGTCCTTCTCCTACATGTGCTTTATGCGATTTCCAAGGCCATGCAACACACAATTTTCTTGATTTTCCTATCCTTCACACACACAATTGCACTATAGTCGAGACCGATGAAATCATAGTTGTTAATTTTCTAGCCTTACCTACGGTTAAGAACAAGTCATTGTGAACCAAACACCCATGTGCAATTTGTGGACAATATGGTCATTATTCACACAATTTCCTAAACTTTTCTGAGTACTGGTATCTCCTTAATGACCTTCGCATGCACTCCCATGAGTCTAACATTACTATCCTTGAGGAGATTCACCCTCTGACTTCTTCCTCGGGCACCAATAACACCATTTATACGATCTCTAGCTCCAGTAGTCCTTTCTCGTCCTCGACCATGGAAATCCCCATGACCTATCCTAGAAACACTTTCATGATGACGGAGATATCCTTGAAACCGCCACTGGTTTTACCCCATTTCACTTAGTCCATGGTGGAATTGGTCCTTCCCATTGAATGTCATATTTTGTTTCTCTGCCTTGCCGCCAAATTTATACCTGGTACTTTATTGTTAGAACAATACCTACTTATGCTTGAACAGACCAAGGAGGACCATTGTGCTGCTCTCCAAATCATTGAAGTGTCTAAGACTCAAGAAAAGTCCAATTATGACTCCCACGTCCACCCTCACACCTTCAGCAAAGGGGACCTAGTCCTTGTCTATGACCAAGCCAATGATAATATTGTGAAAGGGAAGTTTGATTCCATGTGGTATGGCCCATATGTCATCCATTGATGTCTTGACAAGGGGGCATATCTCCTTGATGACTCTGATAGCCACCTCTTGAAGAATCCCCACAATGGGCTCTACATCAAGAGGTTTTATGCTTGAAGTCACTCACCATGAGTACCTTTGTATCATAGTTTTTTTTCTTGTTTTGCATCATTTTTACCACGAGTCAGTGACCTCCTCTAGTAGTCACTCCACGTCCATCCATAGTGAGTCCATTATAGCACTCTATCACCTCCTCTTCCCATGTGCAGGTGGATCTAAAGCCTCCACCTTGCTCCTGCACCACTGGTACCCCACTCAAGGGTGTGGTCCCACGTCTACAAATGAAAATAGTATGTCACACACATGATCTAGATAACACAATGCTAGTAAACTATATGTGATTACAACCACAAAAAAATCATGTATATGTACCGTTAGGTCCCCATACTTGTCTATGCTCATGTATGGATCATCCTCTACAAGGATAGGAAGCTATCACCACCACGAAAATAGCCCCTAGTTGAAGAAACAACCTCCTAGACTGTCTCTCTCCCTACTTTCCTCGAGCCATTTCCTGGAGTCACTTTGATTTGCATGCCACTACCCAAATCAAGCCTTGTACATATTGGCAAGTTCATGAACCATCTGATCCATCCATACTGCATAGTTGGACTTATTTTACCTTTGTCCATCATTCTGAAAGGAGGCACCATCGGTGTTCCACTGTTATTCCTATCAGCCATGTTCACAACATAACCTCTTTCCATACATCAAACAATTTATCCTTGCTTGACTGACCATTACGGATTTTTTGTTAAGCTCTTTTCTAACTCCTAAAAATCATTAGAGGAAATTTCAACTCAAAATGGGCCTCCTAAGAAAACTAATAAAATAATATTTATTAATTTTGGAAGAAGAAAAGAAAAAAACTACTTTTTTTGTTCGTATTTTCGACATATCTCCCTGTGATTTTACTGGAATTTTGATTAGGAGAGATCGTTGGATGCAAAATTAAATTCTGCATCCAATGAGATGATCATCGCATTTTTCAGGTATTTATTTTTTTGGGGTAGAGGGTTCCATAAAAAATATGCCGAGTGGGTACTCGTTGGATGTGGAATTTAATTTCGCATCCAATGAGCTCTCCCAATCGAAATTTGACTAAAAGCACAGGGAGATATGTCGAAATTACATACAAAAAAGGTATTTTTTTTATGATACCTATCCCCAAATTCAGATTAAAAAATTCTTTAAGACCTATACGATATTTCAAATTTAAAGCAATTTCACTGGCTAACACATGATGACATGGAATTTGAACTATGGTTAAAAGGCCCATTTTAGTTGAAATTTCCTCTAATGAATGAAAATATTGTCGAGCATGCTTGCATCCTTTCACGCTCGTTAAAGTATTTGAAAGGGTGTCTATGTGGCATCATTTATATCCTTGTTTGGAATACATAGGCTATGAAAAGAAAAGGATTACCCTAGCACCTTCCAGCTAGGAACGTTTCCCTTTGTATCCTTTTATGCTTTATTAGACATTGGGACTGTAACTTACAAAAAATATCATTATGGGTTGTATTTAATCTCTTTTTCATCCCTCTCATAAATAAAATATCGTCGAGCAAACTTGTTTTCATTCATGCTCGTAAAACTATTTGAATGATCATTTAGTCAGTATAGGTTTAACCTTTTCCGGCCTAGTTGGACTATCTATGGTAAAGAAGTCTCTCTACCCCTTTCGGTTGGGAGAGCTCTAAGTTTGTACACTCCTATCCTTTTTTGGGCTTAGGAGACTACCATATGAAAAATATACCACATTGGATTCCTCTTCCTATTTCCAGACTCTCTAAAAATGAAAACACCATCGAGCATTTACCATCTCGGGATCGACAAAAATCCCTAAGATAGTATCATATTGAGCATACTTATATCCCTTGTTCGTGCTCCTTAAACTATGAAGAAGGCCCAAATAGTGTCTCTATTCCCCATCAAATATGATCTCACATCATGGCATCTTTCCCCCATTGGGTTTCCTTTGCTCAGAGTACTCTGCGATGAGTCTCCCCTGGATCCCCTAAATATCACTAGTCTAGCTACCCCCCCCCCAGTCTTTCCCATTGCATTCATCTTCGCAATTTTACATATATGATCCCTTTCCCATGAGTCAACATCATTTGATGTCAGGTCATCCCTACCATCATACTCTGAACAAAGGAATTTTAAGTCATTTGTACTCCCCTACCCCTATTCCCCATTTAGTGTCTCAGTCCCCTGACTGTTCCACATCTTTGGTTATTCCCCTCGTGCTTCTATAAAGGAAACATCATTTCCTTGTTAGTTGCAGGTCTCCCTCTATCGATGTCAACACATCTATTCCAGAGAATAGACCGAGAGGTCCTTGGATCCTGGTTTCACCCATCTCATTGATGATTTCATTAGACCACTGGAAAGGAGTCATTAGTGCGCTTTGGGTTGGTTGTGTCTCATGTGCTCAACTTCAGCTACATCATCGCACCATTGAGATTCACACATGATATATGTCCATTCATTATTTATTCAAAGACCTCGGTTGTCACTCGACTCTGACACATTGATGAGTCTACTATGCAACCCATACAGTTTCATGTCCCTTGTGATTCCTGGGATGTGTTGGCGATAGTGTTCGGAATCCCCCCTAGTGTCATGCTTCTGTGTATCTCAATTACTTTATTCTATATATTGTACCATAGATATTATGAATCTCAGTCACTGAGTCCACACAGATGTGTGCCCCTCCAGATCCGGGAGAGCATACATTGCTATGATATTGCATTCTATGAGAATTCCATTGTTCCTATGTATCAGTTCTTTAGATCATTATATGTATCCCCTCCTTGTCCATATACATGTTTGAGATTAGAAGACCTCATACATTTTTTTTATAAGTAATACAAATCAAAAGCCACCGTAGTTCGAACAAGGAAACTCCACTCCTCCATGGTCCTCTCCAGTCTCTCTATCATTGTCACCATTTTTCCTTGATCCTATGATGTCTATCAACCATTCGATGAGATCCTTCCCTCAGACATCAAGGTGGAAACTGTTAACATCAAAAAATGTTCACCTAGATCTCCATGGTCTAAACCATAATCATACATCATATTCCCTCAACCATTTCATCCATTTTGACCTTCATAACTATATTTCCACTAAATATGGTGCGAAACATTATTATTCCTTCCCCATAAATGAAAGGAAGTTGAGCATTTATTGTGATTTATCCCAACTCTCTCAGAAAAGGACCTAAAAAACATAAAAATGAGAATGGGTCAACATACCATAGATAA
Organism: Pseudotsuga menziesii; assembly: GCA_001517045.1. NCBI lineage: Eukaryota > Viridiplantae > Streptophyta > Pinopsida > Pinales > Pinaceae > Pseudotsuga > Pseudotsuga menziesii. The sequence goes on along the minus strand of LPNX011093520.1, from coordinate 1,248,987 downwards.
ATACCATGGACAATAAAATACAATGGGTCATTACCATGGGTCAAAAAACCTTGTACCATCTTATAAATACATTGTGAAGGCCTCCCCCAAAACACTTTTAGTCACACTTTTCCCATTTTCTCTCAGTCACATCATATACTTTTCTCCATTATTCCCATAATTTTGCACACCATTCCCCATGGTGTATGTTGAGCTTGCACCATACCGATTTGGATCCATTCCCCATTTGACAACTGTTTATGCCAGAAATTGTTCCCAGACTACAAGAGAACAAGCCAACACAATCTCAATAATCTCAATAAAACAAAATAGGGTTTTTAGGGTTTTCAAGGTTTTTTGGTTGAGAAGTTTGATGACAAGAGGGAATACATTCATAAATCCAAATAAACACTAAATCATAAGAATAGAAAGGCTGAGATGCATAACATAATAACCATAATCCAACAAAAAACAACACTGAGGTTCATCCATAGATGGCAAGCATTTCAAGTAAAAAAAAACTTTAAACCAGTAATGAAATTACCAACTAAGTAACTAAAACAGGTTATAAATGAAGCCAGAGAACAAATTGAAGGGTAAATAGAGCATATATTTCATAATCAGTATTTCAAATACACATAAGAGTCATTTACTTAGCTTATGAACAAGTCTGAAGACCTCCTCTTGCCAGCCAAAAAAATTGAACCATCAGTCCTCTTTGTGACATACATTAATATTATCCTTCAAAATTGGTTAAGGAACTAAACCCTAACTGCTTTTTCTATTCCCATCAAAATAGTTTCATTTAAATAATATTACAAAAATGAAATAACCTTCAAAGCCTAACTAATAACTGATTGTCTTAACAAGTTTTACAGATCTTTAGCTACTTCAGCTAACAAGGCTATCCCTTCTAGGGCTTGGGATTTTCTTCTAGCCTTCAGTTGATCTGCTTCCATATCTGCAATCTTTCTAGTGAGTTCTTCATTTTGCTGTTGCGTATCCTTGATGATTTGTTTTAGCATTATAAATTGACCTTCTGTATTCCTCTTCCTTTTCAATGCCTCTTTTGAAATTGCAATCAGCTCTTGATAGTGGCTATTCACCTCATCCAAAACCTCTCTGAGTATTCTATTTGCCATGACCAAGCCATCATTGCTCTCCTGCATGTATTCCACCTGATATTTATATTGTTTTACACTTCTCTGTAAATTCTCTGTTTCTGAATCAAAGGTTTTATTTCCTGATGTGGTTTGCATCTCATTTGGAAACCATGGAATGTTCAATCTCTTACAAATTTCTTCATCTTCTGGCAACAATTCTGTAGGAGTTTTATGAAAACGTAGGTGTTCTTCAGTCTCAGCTTCAGATGAAACCTTTTCCTCAACCATCACCTTCTTTTCTGAGTAAGAAGCCTTTATCTCACCTTCTTGTTGTTCCTACAACATCTGACTTCGTACCTCTAGAAATATATCAGATAGTTTAGTATCAATTAGGATAGACTCTCTTTCTGATGCCATTGGCCTTTTACACTGACTGCCACCCTTATCATCATTCAATTTTTCATCAGATGAAGAATCATCTATCACTGTTACTCTTTCTTTGTTCAATTTAGGGTTCAACAACTTCTTCATATTCAGTCTAAGCTTGTTTCTAGGTTTGGTTTTTGGTCTCCACATAGGAGCAATCTCCCCCAACATTTTGAAAGTTTTACCCTGATGGGTAACTGAGGCAAATTCAACAAGTTTTAGTTTCTTTCTCTTTGGTAATGCTACCTCATCACCTTGGCTGTGAAATTCCCTTTTAGTACAAACCCTAGTTGCATCAATAACAGGGATTTTATCATCCTCAAACAAGCATTTCTCATCTTCTGACAGAAATTTGATTGGAATTTGTCTTTGAACTTCGATATCCTCTTTCTCATTTGAAGTTTTCTCTGTAGGTACAATATTTTCAGCAACAATTGTCTCTGCTGGTACATCATTTTCATCAGGCTCGGTCTTCTTATTATTTGACTGTAAATCTTTGCTCTCATTGTCATTAAGGTGTTGTTTATATTCAAAATCTTCATTTGCATGATCTGAAATTTTCTCTAATTTAATCCTCTCTTCATCTTTGACCTTTACCTTTTGCCTGAGCTTTCTGATCAAGGTCTATCCTTTATCAGCTTGTCTTCTGTGAGACTTTCCTTCTTAACCATTTTGAGAACCTGACCAGAAAAGGAAATACTCCCAAGTCTCTCCCCTACTCTGCAAAACAGTGTTTATAATGAGTTTGATAAGTCCATGGTGGAAAATGGACTGTTTAGTATGATTTTGGTGCTCCTTAATTCTGCAAGACATCTTCTGCAAACTCTTTAGAAAGAAGAAAGGCAGGTTCATCTTAGACTCATTACTGAGATGCTGAATAAATATGAAGTGGTATTTAAAAATGAAGGCATATCTTCCCTCATAGGTAATATAACTTTGTAAAACTTTAGTGGGTTCTATCCATTCAGGCTTGAAGTTATGAATGGGTACACCTTTACCCCAATCTACAATTACACCAGGCAGTAAGTACTTTTGTGCATTGAAGGTGAAGGGAACCTTCTTAAACCATAATTCTCCCTCATTCTTGATGCATGTTGCCTCAGCTACCAACTCCTTGGTCAATTTGAATTGTAAAGTATCAAAAGACACAGTGTCTTTATCATAGCACTGAGCAAATTTATGGGAGACCTTTGCATGATATCCATCAATATTTTTGAAAAATGTCAACCATCCTGCATTAGAAAATAACTCTTCACATTCTAGAAATTTATGTATCCAACTTAGGTCAATGGGCTCAGATCTATTTGTTTTGCCACTTTTCTTCATTTTCACTATGGTTTACAACACCTGTCAATTATCCCATAGTCTATTTATCTTCAAATCATCACAGTCTACCCATTCACACAGTTCAGGGAATCTTCTATACCAAATTGCAACAATTTGACCTAATCAAAAAATTTAGGGACCTCCAACAGTTATGCTCTGAAATTTACTATTGTAAACGATGAATACTTGGATACATTTGTTAATAATTCATCATTCATAGTCTATTAAGTGAGAAAACTCATATCCTTCCTTCGAATTTTGACATTATGGATTTTATCAGAAAAACCCAAATTAAAAAAGCCCTAGCAAATGACACACGGGGTACCTGCTCAGAAACTCAATACGAGCACTGGAATGCAATCTCTTCAAGGGTTAGGTGTCGAATTTCACGTTCTAGCTGTCTCTAATTATCCAGACCACTTCAAACTGTCGCTGCTGGAAATCCCTAATTCCTCATTCAATTGTAAAAACTCCGATTTCTCAGCAGTGTGTTCTCACCATGACTTTCAATATCCTTTGTATCCTTCATATCAGGAACATATTCCTGAAAAACTCTACTTCATTCTACTCACTGTCATCATTCACCCTGTGCTGCATGCAGTCGCCATGATCTGTCTCATACGATGATCATCCACCTGTTTGAATGATAAACTTATGCAAGACACGTATCAAATTTAACAAATGATGTGATTATCACCTCAGGGACAAGACACCCGAAAAAATCGGACTGAAAAATGATGATTTTGGCATTCGCGACTTTCTTGTAGCATTTTACTGTATTAATTTTGCTCTTGTGCTACAAGAAAGTCTAATCACATAATTTCACATCATTAGGCCACTAATAAAGTTTAAGACTTGGTTTATATGCTTAATCTTTGACCTTAGTGTCATTTATGAAAGCATTTACTCCATATATACCTTGTAGAACCCTTCAAGAATGAACTCTAAGCAAAATTTATAAAAGCAGGCTTAAAAATAAGAAAAATCAAAATGATGAAAACTAAAAGCTTGAACTTAAAATTAACCTTTATAAACAAAATTTCCTAGAAGCAAAAAATACTAGTAAGGTTCAAAAACATAAATAAAAGCATAAAACTAAGGAAGACAAAATCATGACCTAACAACAGCTATACGTGGAAAATACTAGAGAGAAAAACCGTGGAGCTGTGGGAGCATTTCTTGGGACGACTACGGTGGCCCAACTTTAAAAGAAAGGTGTGCTGATTGTTATTTCTTGCATTAGTTAGTATTATGTATAATTTGAAAAACCTAAAAATATTGTTATTGATGTTTTTATTTCCTCTTATTATCGTTGAACTGTACCCTATATTCTAGATGATCTAGGGTAGGTTCTTTTGCATGTAGTTTGGGATAGATATCCACTACAAGACCTGTCCTCATAACATTCACAATATCCCGCTAGCCAAAGCCTTCATAAGTGTTTCATGTTAGGGGTATGATAGAAATATTATTTAAGGTTGATATTGTTTTGGTGATTCAAAATGGGGACGGGGGCGAGGGCTTATCCCTCAACCACATGCCAACACTAAGGACCCCTTTGTGATGTGTATACTAAAAAGTAATCAAACGGTGGAGCCAAACCTTATCCCAAATAAACCATATGTCAACCTTAGTGAAATGCGTATCCAATGCACCATATATTATCGGGCGACATAAACCATTTAAAACCTTATATTTCGTTGATATGTTGAACCTTATAACCATCATATAACATGGTTAATATATATTTGTGCCACCATTTGTAAAATGTGCAAGGGAAGGAGAGGCATGTGGGTCTGACCTCCGGACCTCTACTTTCACAATAGTGTGTCTTCACCATTGGGATATGACCCATTCATTGATCATACTGTGGAAAGATTTGGTTAAGAGCTGGTACGAAGGTGAAAGGATGTAAAAGGGTGAGTGGCCCATGGCCCGTGACCCCAAAACTAATATTTTAAACCTTTAAAAAGATACAATTTTGACAATCAGGAGGACGAAGTACGGAGTTTGGAGTTCAACAGTAAAGCACAATTTTTATGCACATATTCTGAGGTGAATATAACATAAATTAATGTGCATAGTTCTCGAGGTGGGAAAGTACAGTTAGTACATGTAGGATAGAGGGAGTTCTCATTTTGCATGCAAGAGGCATCCTCAAGAAAATATATTCAAGTTTATACTTGTTTTTCTCAGAATTTTGCAAGGAGTTCAGTGGTTTTGTTTATTTCTTCTTCTGACAGATAAAATTCTAAATTGTTTCCATAACACTCAATTGTAAGCTTTTGAAGACTTAGTAGATCAACCTTCCCATTTGAAGTGGCCCGAAGATGTAGCCCAGGATGGGTGAACTCCGTTACCAGTTGTGTATTCTATATTTTTGGTTTACATATATGTTTTTTATTTTCTTTGTGAATTATTTAGAGAATTTAAACTTTCTATTGTTAATATTGTTTTATGAGTATTTAACATGCAAATTCAAATGCAAATTTATCGTTAAAAAAGATCTTAAATATTTTCAGATCAAGTTGGTATCAAAGAAGGTTAACCATTGTATTGTGAGTTTATGTTAAAAATATCCACAATAAAGCGAGGTGAAGGTGTACATGAAGCTTTTAATCTAGAGATTGGATGTGCACATTGAAGAGAGATAATGGAAGATGAATACTACCAAGGAGAATATGAGAAGGCCTTCCACAAGGCTTTCTATCAAATGAAAGAAAGAGTAGAACAATTGTTTGCAGATTATCAAGAGATATTGGAAAATAAGAAAAAGAAGAAGGATCAAGAAAAGTATAGTGCCTGGGAAAAAGGAAAAGTCCCTTCTGAAGCTTCTTCTCCATCCTCTTCTTCTTTTTCTAAAATCTCTAGTGTTGCTGCTACAACTCCAAAGAAACAACCTGAGAAGGATAAGTCTAATTTACCTTATTTAAAACATGATATTAAGTTTGAATTTCCCACATATAATGGTGAACTTAACATGGAAAAATGAGATGATTGGATCAAGAAAATTAAGGTGTGCCACAGGGTTCAGAAGCTTGCAGATGATAAAGCAAAGATCTAGTTGGCTACTTTTCGTCTTTGAGGAACTGCACTCATTTGGTGGGAAATTAAGACGCAAGAAGACCTCCTTAGAAAAGGTAAAATTATTTATTCATGGTATGAATTTGCTACTGCGTTAAAAAAAAAAAAAAATTTATCCATTAGGATACATATAACAACCCATGATGAATTTTCAAGACTTAAGGAAAGGTAAAGGTCATAATGTACAAGAGTACACTCAATAATTTAGAAAAATAGTTGTTGGTTGTGGATCCTAAGGATTCAGAGATGTCATTCAGTCATGTTTGTACCCTAGGTGTACTACACACTTGTTCCCCGACCTTGGGGTTTGGGGGAAATGCCCCCAAAATACGGGGGTTTGAGGGTATCACCCCTGAGAAATGGGGTTTTGGGGGTGAAGCCATCAAGAATTTTTTTTGGGATGTTTGTTGGCCAACAATTTTGCGGACCCATGGTATTGGGCTAACCATAGTATTTTCCCATGGTATTTCCCCTATAAAAGAAAAGAATTGTAATACGGATCGGTATGGTATGGTATCGTATTGTATTGCAGCATTGTAATCAATCTCTGTGATTGTGTGAGCGAGACTGTGAGAGTGTGAAGAGGAAGTGGAGTGGTATTGTTGTAGGTTGTATCCCTTCATCTTTCTGGATGCTAATAAAAAACTGGCAATTTCTGTGTGGACATAGCCCATCGTTTGGGTGAACCACATTATATATGTGCCTCTATGTAATGTGTTAAATTTGTTTTGCATATTTTTTAATGATTTAATTGTATATATGTTATTGCTCTGCGGTCTTGTTTTCTAACAATAGCTTTGATTTTGGGAATGCCTTTTTATACTCAAGAATATATTCTCAAATTTATTGGAGAATTGCATAGTTATTTGTGTCATAAAATAGTTATGTTTATTCCTACTAACCTTGATGAGGTATGTGTGCAAGCTACGCACATTGAATCCAAAGGGAAGAGTGTTCATGATGTTCCCTCATTTTAATTCATCCATACAAAATAAGTCAAGGAAAAAGGGAAAGGTAAGCATGCAAATACAATGAGGAAAGGTGAAGAGAGGAATATATGCTCACATTTTCAAAAGCAGGGGAACGAAAAGGAAAAGTGTTGGAAGCTACATTGAGAATTGAAACCGAAGTGGTTTAAGGATGAGAAAGGGAAGCAAACAACAATGCGTATTGTTGAGGACCTTGGATCAGATTATCAGGACAAAACAAAGATAAAAATCATAGGTGTGAAAAGTAAAGCTATTGTTGATAATGATTCTAACATGGGTTCTTTGTGCGCTTCTACTTCTCAATATCATGTTAGTTCTAAGGATAAAATGAGGAATGCATTGTTTCATACAAGGGTGATTATGAAACAAACTAAAATTGACACACTCACAAATAGTGGATTCCAACTAATCTCATTGTATAAGTAGTTAAACAATTTGGATTAGAAACAAAACCACACAAGAAGCCTTATCCATTAGGCTGGGTATGCAAAGATAAAATATTACAAGTAATAAATTAGTGTGATCTAATGTTAGGATGTTGATTCAACCTTCCCGAGGATCTAAATTTATAATTCCCTTCTAAGTAGATTCAACAATGAAATAATATTTGGCAGCACTTCCAAGCTGCTTATACCATTTGGCTAGCCATGATATGTTTGAATCCTTTAACAAAAGATAAATTCTTCCATGAAGGAATCATTTGATACGCTTTCCAAATATTTGTTGTTTGAAGCACTTACATACTTCAACAAAAGAGCGTTTTGTAAGTGACTTAAAAGTCCCTTCCAATTTTTAGCAATAAAATTAAAAATTTCATTGTACATATTTTTAGAAGTCCCTTTCAACCAACCAGATGACCGATTATAGGGTGAATACCAATTTTCATACACATTAATCATGCCCAAAAAAATCAAGATGTTATAAAACTCTTGTTTATCAAGGTAAGGATAATCTATGTGTACATTACGAGAAAAACTATGATTGTGGATGCTTTGCTAACCTGTAACCCCTTACCACCACCCAATGTCTCTCTTGTGACCCCTATCTCTCTTTGTTTATCTCTCTCTCTAACCCATTAACGCCCTGCCTTTCTCTACCTCTAACCCCTTACAACCCTCTCCCATGTCTAACCCATTACTATCCCTTCCCTTCTCTACCGTTAATCTCTTACCACCACGAATTCTTTTTAATGTTATAATTGACAAATAATCAATTTGTAAAGTTACAAATCATGCACATGTTTTTAAATGCTACAACGCATGCACGTTTTGTTTTGGTGGGATTAATATTTGAATTTAACAATATGCATGAGAGTTTCTTAGCACTATGCCCGAACCTATCCACATTCTAGTGTGGCATTACTATTCCCATGTGTTTACTTTAGACCTTACTTCAGATTTATCATGCTTGTGCCTAAGAGTATTATAAACCATCTCTAGTTGAGCATTACATCCAATTTTTCATGATTCCCGTGTTTAGTCGTTGGTTATAATATCCTACACACCACCATTTTTTATGAAATTTTAGACACAGATAGCATTTTTTCTATAAATTCAAAATATGTATTTTTTAAACATAGCATATATATTTTTCTTATTTTTCTTTTCTCACGACTCCTTAACTCAAAAAACACATTGTTAGTGTTTTGTCCATAACCCTTCTATTTCTCAACTATTTTGAAAAAAATGTATGGTCTACTAAAGGACGCCGACCTCTACATGCTATAAAAAAAATTGAAATAATTGCCATTAGACCTTCCTAGGATGCACCCACACTTGGCGTATTGTTTTTGAGGTTCGATCACTTAGATAATTAAAAACAATTTTTTTTTTTGAAAAAATAGTGAATCACTAGTATTGTTTTTTTTGTATATGTCTACTAGTTTATATAATACAATTTCATCATTTAGGCACTCAATGCTTGCACCCACAAAAACATATACCTTATAATTTGTCCCAAAAATAAAAAGTGTATGTTAGAAAATATCAAGCTTTAGATATTCAAGAACATTTTCAATATAAAAAATGATATATTCAAAAACATCATTCAATTTCCTACATTTCATCTTTTCTATTCGTCACAAGATTCATTGTGTATGTGTCTCAAAATATCCATGTAAGTTGAACGATGCATGTTTTTTCTATTTTTTGTTGCACCTAACTTGTCAAAATACACCCTCATAAGCTTGAACACACCCCTATTTTCTATATCTATATAAAAAGAATGTGACTTTATGTATAAAAATGAATTATTAACAATGGAATAATAGCTCTTGTTTCTTAGCCTTTAGGCTACTCAATTCCATATCAACTAGTATGAGAGATTCTGGTCTTGGCTTCCACAACCAATGAAACTAGAGGGCTCAAGACCCTCTATATACAACATTAATATAAAATATCTAACTAGGAATACCTTCCTTTATGAATTTTTCTCACTCAAGAAAAAAACAAATTCATAATGTTTTTATTTTTCTTTATTGGGATAAGAATTTCACATGGCACATTGTAAAAATAACCCCAGTGAGGATCTCAAAATTAATATACAGAAATAGTTCTTATAATAACAAAATTATATTAGCAACATACACATATGGTGCAACAAAATAACCAAGTGATTGATGAATTGGATAATAATATCATACATCTAAAGATACACAATTCAGCATTTTCTGCCTCCTTTAGCCTACATTGGTACCCTGAAATAACGTTTTCCCTATTTTTCCAACGCATTTGATCACGAACAAGTGGATTTGTGGATCATATTTTTATCCTTGTATTTTGAAAAGGAAGCTAAATTACTGGAGTGTAATAAGATCACGTTGGAAATATTTCACCTTTGAGAGATGGAAACTAAATGGTAGGAAAAAAATACCTAGCATAGTTGAGTTGCATACACCTCTTTTTGTGTAGAAATTAAAGACAAGGAACAAACCGACACTACTATTTCCATAACCTATAGGAACATTTTCTACATAGCTCTTGATGAGATTTTTTATCCTTCTAGGTTTACTGAAGGACTGTGGGAAAAGTGGCTTCATCTACAACAATTTTCTATCCAAATGGTGCACTAATATATTAAGGTCTTCTACAAACTGAAAGTGAAACTATCTAATTTTTATCCCAAACATTTACTTGCTATAGAATTGAATTATGATTTATTACCTAAGGTATTAATAAAGTAACCTTTGTCCATGATATGTTTATTTCCTCATCCTTCCATAGTGGTCTTGTCACTAAAAAGAATGTTGTAAATGTCGTTCTAACTTTTGATCTCAATCTTGATTATCTTCAGATCTAGTGAATGGCCCCATTATTTTTCCTTGCTCACCATACAATATACACTACAAAATTTTTCACAAAATAATCTCTCAATATACACCAAAATGTCCTACAATTCACCAGACCCACTCTATTATAAATTTATTTTTGGATCCAATCACATTGACCACACCTTGCATCAATGTCTTGGATCCATTGACATTAACCACACCTTGAAATGATGTGATCAAATGTGGAGAATCACACTTGACCACATTCATAGCTAGTATTTATGACTCAACCTTTGACGATATCCCATGCATTGATTTTTACACACAAGTTCCAAATTAAAAATCATGTCATTCAATTGCTTATGGACAACAACACTCAAAACAATTTGGTCTCACTATTTTCCTTTTCAAGGCATTGGTTGTATCAATCAATCCTAATCCCCACCCATACCATCTTGATTGGTTAAAATAAGTGCTCAATCCTTATTGGTGTCACAACAATATGATCCCACCCGTGTTATTGAATCTCATTTCCACAACACCGTTATGTATGATGTAATTGCTATCAGTTGTGTTTCCTTGATTGTGGGTATCCCTTACTAGTTTCCATGATTTTCTAAGTATGGCTCTTGCACTAACACTTACACACTCACTAAATATGGTGACATATTGCTTTCCCTGATTGGAAACACCACATCTCTCCCCTCTCTCTGGAAATGAGGATGTCTCTCAAGAAGATCTCCAAAAATGAATGCATATTTTCTTTCTCCATCCTACTACCATTGATCTTATCACTCTACATCAAATCCCCTTGCCTTCTATATTGCTCACTACATAGTTAAAATAAGTACCACCTCATCATCATGTCAACCCCGAATTTCAAGTTAGACAAAGAAACAAGAAACATATCAAAACATTGAAATGAAGTACACACTCCAACTGAAAAATGAAGATACCATTAAGAATACTTACCAAATTAAACTATATCGGCCAAATATATTTGAAATTTGATGATTCGTTGATTAAGCCAATTTTTTTTTTCGAATTCAATTCACAACGTGGGAAAGGGTTTGAACCCATGGATTTAGATAGCAGTTTGTGTTGGAATTCTGAATTGGAATTGATGTCAAACAATGAGCTAGTGTTATGTCTTGAAATGCCCGCAATTTGGATGCCCACAACATATGAATTTGGATTCCTACAACACATTTTTAAAATGCTCACATAATCATAAAGGTATGCCCTCAGGAATAGTATAAATGTTGCAGATGTAAGTAAATTACCACACAGTTATAAAGGGATTCCCACAGGCCTAGTAAGTTCCCGTAGGCTCACCAAAATATGTCCGCAGTGAAGGAGATGCCCGATGCTAAATTCCTGTAAATAGTGATAAAATATGCCCACAGTACATGGAAGAAATATGCCCCCAGTGATGGAGATGGCCAATGCTAAATGCCTGCAGACAAGGATCAAATGCCCTTAGTCCTTGAATAATAGTTCAGAGAAAGTTAAAAATATGGGATATGCCTGCAGACCTTGTTTAAAATGTCAGCGGACCTTGAATAAAAGTTCAGAGAAGGTTAAAAATATGGGTTTCAAGTTATTGGTTAAAACTGGAAGCACTTCAAAAAGATTAACAATCTCACTCATGATTATATGAGTTTTTATCCCTCATTTTTGGTGGTGTGTTTTATGAAAATAAAATTGAAATATTTTTAAAAAGTTGGCCTCATTTCTATTCTAAAATTGAAATTACATTTTGGAAGTCGACCTAGTTAAAGTTGGGTGCAAAACAAAAATAATTTTAATTTTGGAGTCCCCAAACTGGTCAGCCTTGGAACTTGTTATTGAAGAGTATTTTTGTGTATAAATAGAAGAGTTCGAAGTGATTTTTGGTATGCATTTCGATGTGAAGATAGAAATAGTTTTGGTTGGGAAGGTGAGACTGTAGAAGACATAGTACCAAAGCTTAAAGTTCAGGATAAGATTTGTTTTGTCTTGTTAATTTTATCTCGGGGTGAAATCCTTGATTCGATCTAGTACAACTGAGATAAGGTGAGTGGTGTTTAGGGCATCTTCATCTCAGCTTAATCAAGTATGTTACTATTCGTTTTTAACAAGAGATTGCAATTTTTGAAGACTCAGGTCTACACATGTATTAAAGATTAAATATCTAGCCGAGATTGGATCAACTTGGTGGTTCAAACTTTAAATAGTTCTATCTCAAAGGAGGGAAATAATTTGTTTTTCAGAGGCAGGGTGGAACAAGGGTATAACCGATATCCTTGGGTTGTATCTCGAACCAGTAACCTTAGTTGGAGTTGAAATTTTTGGAGAGGTTGTATCCTCATAAACACTAGTTGCAATTGGTGCATATATTCTTTGTTGGAGAACATACCTTCAATAAAATTTTGTCTTATATAAGTATACTGATATTTGAATATTTAATAATTGTTGCAAGTCTTATATCAAGTGTAATAATTTTGGTTCCTCATGTTAATTACTGAATATTAAGTTCGCGTATTAGATCAGTCCTAAAAAATTTAAATTGGTAAAAGACTACAATACTTATTCAGCCCCCCTCTCAGTATTGTCTCTATGTTCTTCAATTGGTATCATAGAAGGTTCTTTATAGAAGAGTGACAACTTGAAGGAGATCCTCATGAACCCATGAATGGCCCTTTTCAAGCCCAGAAATATTCCCATATTTGATGGAAGTAACTATTTGTATTGGAGAAAGAGGATGCAATATTATCTAATCGCTTGAGTGTTTGATATCTAGAAAATAGTAAAGGATGGATACAAGGAACCAAAACATGGCCCTTCTACAAATATTTAAATAACAGTCTATGAGAACAACGCAAAAGCTTTAAATTCTATCCTCCGAGACTTAAATGAATAAGAATTCTTTAAATTCATGAACTACACCTCAGCAAAGGAAATGTGGGATAAATTGGCAACCATTTATCAAGAAGACTCAAAAGTTCAAGAAGCCAAGTTGCAAACTTACAGAAGTCGATTCAAAAGTATCAAAATCAAAGAAGAGGAACATGCAGCATCTTATTTTCAATATTATATATGTTAGTTGCTCAAAAAAGTCTCAATATTATATATGTAGTAGCTTATACTAAGATACGTTAGGGATTTTCTTGTTACAAATTTACAATATTATATAAAGGGGGTGTTAAAAATGGATTGATAAATGGATAGCTGCAATATCTGGTGAAAGTAGGGGTTTTTCTAATTGGAAAGGTATATTGTGAGGGGGGTTCAACAATACAATTTTAGGAAGTATTTTCCAATATTTAGTGAAATTATGGATATTATTTGATATCCTATGAATGAGCGTGCTATGTAACAAGTTCACTAAGTGAACTCCTCGTGGTTATGAGATGAGAACCCAAGAACCTAGGCACAACATTGCAGCATTCAAGGCGACCAAGAACACACATCAATGTCATGAATAATGTTTATCAGATAATGAGATCTTTGATGAGTAAATGGCCAACTTCGTTAATAGGATTACAAGAGGAACTAGAAGGTACAAAGGAAATACTCCACTAAATGTTTCAACTGTGGAAAAATTGGACATTTTTCTACCAAATGTCCTGTCGAGAAGAATAAAAAGAAAATAACTTTCGAAATGAACTTCAAAGATCAAAGGACAATGGATAAGCAGATTCTATTTACAAAGGAAGAAGAGGAAGGGACATCATATTTTGAAGAAGAGCAAGAAAGTGTTGAAGATAACAAAAATGATATCTCATTTATAGTTTAATAAAACAATGAAGATCAGATCGAACAAGAAGAAGGTGTTGTGGATATCTAGGTTAAACTTGCTGCAACATTAGATAAGATTGAGAACCTAAATTTATTAAATGAGAATAAAGAACACATCATCAATATTCAAAAAATATCTTTGACAAAAGTTTAACATAATCTATTCAAAAAAGAGAATCAGAAATCAAGTCTCTTAAAGAAGAGCTTCAGAAATAAAAAATGGTAAGTAAAAGAGAGTTCCTTAGATCTAGAAAAAATTCGTTCGCAACAAAAAAAAAGATGGAGACACAAGAGGACTAGGTTACATAAACAAACCCAATAATAGCAAACTGGAATTCTCCTTGAACCAAGAAGTTCTGTTAGTAAGCAAAATTGTCAATCAAATGAAGGTGAGTCTAGGAAAGATTCATGAGCCCTTAAATGAATCTCAGAGACAACTGGACCTGAGAGAGGAAGAGTGTGAAAGACATCAAAGGGAGGTGATCAAATTGAAAAAACCTCATGACTCACAAACCAACAAGAGAATTGATTCTGAAGACAAAGAAGAAACAAAAAACTTTCAGTCCATAAGGAGACAAGTTCAGACCATGTGTCAAAGTCCTTTCTTTGGATATCATTTTAATTTATATAGATTCAGTCATAAGGAAATTGATTGTATAATTCCCATAAGAATAACCCTCACCCATCCTAGAAATTAGTTTGAGGAAAAGAACAATGTTCAAAATCAAAACCCCGACTCAATTATCCTTGAGGAAATAGAATGTCCAAAGTGCAACAATTTTGGACACACTCTGCAACAATGCATGATTAAGAGCGGTCACAATGATTACATGGAACAAAAAATTATGGTCTGGCTCTCTATGCTCAGAAGGATGAAAATAAGTGGTACATTGACAGTAGATGTACCAAGCATATGTCTGTAAATAAAAATAAGTTTCTCACTCTCAAAAAGAACCTCTGAGGTGATGTATCCTTTGGTGACAATGGGAAAACCAAATTTTGGGGAAAATGAATTGTTCCTCTTAAAGGAACTGCAAAATCTCAAAATGTTCTCTATGCCAAAGGATTGAAGCATGAGTTGCTAAGTGTTGGAAAATTCTATGATGATGATTTCAATGTCACCTTCTTCACACATCATTGTGAAATCATAAGAAATGGCTCCAAACAAATCATAGGAAGAGGAGCTAGATCACTAGGGGGTGTTTACACAATGGAAGAAATAGAAGGAGAAAGATGCTATATCAGTCAAAATGATAATAGATGGCTCTAACATAAAAGATTATCCCATCAGTTTTTTGACAACATTGTAAAAATCCGTCAAACAAAAGTTGTTGGAGGGATGCCAAAAATTTCAAAACCTGTGAACAAATTGTGTGGATCTTGTCAACACGAGAAACATGTAAGAACAAAATTCAAGATGAAAGTGTATGAGTCCACATCACAACCTCTTGAAATTGTCCATATAGATTTATGTGTACCAGCAAGAACCGTAACTCTTCAAGGTGATATGTATTTTATGTTGTTTATTGATGATTATTCTAGAATGACTTGGGTCACCTTTTTGAAGAACAACTCATAGGATTTTGAGAAATTTAAACTCGTTAAAGCCAAGGTCGAAAATGGGAGTGGAAATACAATTAAATGCCTTAGACCATAAAATGAAGGATAATTCATATCAAGTGAATTTAAAAAAATTTGTGAGTAAAATGGCATCAAAAGACAGTACTACACAAATCACACACCACAACAAAATGGCATAGCTGAAAGGATATGATTGTTCAAGAGGCTATTAGAACAATTTTCCTTGAAGCTAAATTGAATGAATATTTCTGGAGAGAGGTAGTAGGAGTAGTTGTTTACATTATAAGCATATCACAACTAGGGGTCAACAATGATAAGAGCCCTTATGAGTTTTGGACAGGAAGAAAAGAAAATATAGACTACTTTAAAAAATTTGGAGGCAAATGTTATATAAAAATCATTGATGACAACCTAGGAAATTTTCACTCCAGGACTGATGAAGGGATATTAATGGGATATTCAACTGATAAAAGATCCTACAAATGCTACAACAAATGTATGAAATGGATTGTTTAAAGTATTGATGTTGTAATAAATGAGGGACTAGCATAAAAAATAACTGATTCTAAATATGATGATTATGACTTTTCTGATGAATAAGGAACAAAAAATGATGAAGAGGAAAAGAAACAGCTTGATCATGGTGAAGAAACATAATTTCTCACTACCCATACTCCAAACTGTAAGAAACCTTTCTTGAAGTTTGTAAAACATAATCATCCTGAAGATCTCATTATTGTAGATATGGAAGAAGGTATGAAACTCAGACCAACACCTAAAAAGAGAATATCAGCCTTGCTTTCAACAATTGAACCAAAAACCTTCAATGAAGCCTTTAATGATGAATGGTGTGAAAATGAAATGAAAAAAAAGTTAGACCAAATTGAGAAAAATGAAACCTTGGAATTGGTTCCTAGACCCAGAGATTAAAACGTCATTGACACTAAATGGGTCTACATGAACAAGTTAGATGAAAATGGAAAAATTAATAGAAATAAGCAAGTGTTACACTATATTCGAGTGTAATCAACTAGCCCATATCCAGGTGAAGGAGAAAAATGTTCCATCTTCAGAATATGAATGCATAAATAATTAATATATGAATGAATGCTTGATTACAATGGATATGGTTGCCTTAAATATGGTTTGGCCATCAAATATTGAAGAGACACTTCTCTTCATAACTATATTTAATAATTAATTACTATTACTAATGGTTATAAACTATTTATTTACTTTTTTATTGTTGTAACATTGCCTTCCCCTTAGGAAATATTTTTCCTCAAAGATTAGATTATTGATGTCGTCTGTTCATTCTCGTTTTGTGTTGAAATGACATCATTAATTCGTTTATGTATTTTCTTTTAGAACTTGTATTATGTATGTGCTTGGTCTTTACGTAATAGTTTGTCAATTTCCCTTCATTTGTAACTTGAACTTGTACTCCATTCTCTTTATTATTGTCGTCCCATTTTCCATGTACATGAATACGAGGAATATTTTTGTGACTAACAATATCAAGATTTGTTTTATAAATTGCTTGTCCCCCGATACTTAGGATGTCATCATGTAATGTTTCCCTTTTATTATTCTTACGAGTTATATCGAGAAGTGATATCTCCTGGGTCTTCTCACACTTGAAGTCAATAGATAGTGTTACATTTAGGTTTCTCTAGGGTGGTAGAACAGTTAAGGTAGAAGATAAATCTAAAATATCTTATTTCCTTTACTTGAATTCATTTGCATATTGTTAGATCCATATTTTGTCATTGTATGGATCGTCCTCATTGTCAACTACACTGGCTTGACTCTTTTTATGATCTTGGTTGAGCTCATTTTTATTTTTACCAAATATATTATTGGTATTTTGGTTATCCGAAAGATATTTTGTCTCTTTATTGTCTGGCTTGACTTTGTTGCTCTCATTTTTGTTGACATACTGGTCCAACATATCTAAGTTGCTGATATGGTTTATGCTAGGCATTATTTTTGTAACACTTCCAATAATCTATTATGGTTCTACGTCATGGTGCTCAAGTTATGTGTTATGGTTTTTATGTCTTGTGTCATGGTACTCATTTTCTCATCCAAGTCTTTTCGTTTCTCATTCATGATGTCCAATTTTTCCATCTAGCCTTCTTTATAATACCAGAACAACTTCGTCTTTGATTTCTTTCTTGAGCACTGCAATGTGATTTTTCAATTTTTCGTTCCATTTTTTTGTTTGTTGGTGACGAGGGCCTTGATGTCCTTCTCCAACTTCTCGAGTTTGTCTTTTAATTCCATCATGGCTTGGGTTTGTCTATGCGAAGGTGTGTATTTGGACACTTAAATTCTTTGAGATAATTGATTTATTAATAATAATAATTATTATAATTATTATTAAACTAAGATAATACTATAATGATAATTATTTGAAAATAATAATATTATTATATATGTTATTTGTAAAGTTAAAATATATATGATATAAACAATAATGAAATTATTATATATATTTTATTAACTTAGTTCTTTTTTTTTAAAGGGCTCAACATGCAAAAGGAAATGGAGAGGTGCAGTGAGGAGGGAAGGGAACGTGGAGGAGGAGAGTTGGACAATAGGGTGGGTGGGAGTGTTGTCGAAGTGCAGTGAGGAGAATGGTGAGTGCAAATAGTGGGGGATGCAAAGGGATTTGGAAGCATGGTGTTTGTTGTGGGAAAGGGGAGGGAATCAGAGACCGTGTAGAGAGATGTTAGCAGAGGGATGCCCAGATCAAGTGAGAGTTCATAGAGGAGGAAGATATGGGGGTGGAGGGAGCATAGAGGAGTACACGAGGGTTGGAGTGAGGGTGTAGAAGAGGAGTGTGCTGGAGATCTATCACGTGGTGGGAGCAATGAAGAGCATGGGAGGAGGGGTTGGAGAATGGGGAAGATGGTATGTGCATGCGATGAGAATATAGTGTAGGTGGACGGGGTGTGGAGTGAAGGACTGATGGTGAGCAAGAGGCAGAAGTAGGTGTAGAGTGTAGTGGGGAGAAGTGGAGGCTGGAGAGAAGAGGAGGTTGATGACCGGTGGAAGGGAGTGAAACCAGGAGAGTAGTGATGAGAGTAGTGTATGAGGAGGAGGCATGGTGGATGTTGGTTTGTGTCACAGATGGGAGGATAAATGCAGAGAGGAAACACTGATACACAGGGGTGTAGGAGCCTAAAGTGGTGTGAAAATGCATCCTAGAGGGGGTTTTGTGTGGAAGAATAGAATGGCAAAGTGCAATCGTCAATGAAGGTGGGAGTGTTGGGTGGATTTGGTATGAAGGGAAAATGATGAGGGCATGAGAGTGAAATTCTTGGAGGAATGGAGGACTCGTGAGGTGGAGGAAATGGGAAGAGAACAAGTGGGGTGTCTAGGGATGGGGTGTGTGATGGAGTAGTGAGGTGAAGAATGCAATAGTTGTTGAAAATAATGTTGACCCTGAGTTTCATTGTAGATGAGTGGACGAACCTTCTAGATATCACTGACATCTATAGAGTATTCTAGACGACACCGACTTAGTTCACATGATTTTGTATAGTTCCAAAAGAACCTTGAATATCTCCATGTACTCTTATAAATACCTTTTTTTTATGAATTCAATGTATGGCAGTGACCATCCAGGTTTCTTGTTTGTCTGCAATCAATGTGTTGTGTATGTTGTGATTTCTGTGTATTTTAAACATGGTATCAAAGTGGCTTGATGTTGATCCTGTGTAATGATGGGTTGTTTGTTGATCTTAGGGGTTTGTCTCTCTCTTTGAGGATATTTCTTTTATGATGAGCAGATGAATTGTCGTCTATGAAATGTTGTAAAGTGGTCAGTTGAAGAAATGATATATGTTTGATGTTGAGCATGCGCAAGTAGCTGGTTGCTTGGAGGATTGATAAGTTTTGTGAAAATCACAATGATGAGACTTGTATGATGCTGGACTACTGGGATGTTCCTGCTTTCCTCAATGCTAATAAGAATCTGTGTGAATAAAATAGAGTCGATGAAGCATTTGTGCGTCTAATGTCCCCAAAAATTGAAAAAAAAAATTATAGGCTAGTAAAAACTACCTAGATGGAACATTATTTACTTACAGAACTATATCGTACAATTTATGTATCTCTGTTTAGTCGCAAGCTGTTCTTACATCTTGTCGTTTATATTTCAGTCGTTACTTTAAATGTAATTTACTTATGATGTTGTACTGTTGTTTACTACTTAGTATTATGTTTACACTTTTGTCGGTTATGTGTCGTCATTGGATTTATGTGCTTTGTCCTTTCTGCATTGTCGTACTTGTTAATTATGGAGTCCTAACTTAACTTTGTTTGTGGAAACAAAGTGGGCGGTGTGGCGGGACTTTTTCTCCCATGACAGTTTGAGAGGTAAAGTATCTTTGTTAAGCAGTCTTACTTAGTTCAATCAAACTGAGGCACCTATTTTATTTACTTACGCAGTTCATTACTTTGCGACAAAATCTAGTGTAAAGTGTGTTTGAAAGTCTTGATCCTAGAGGACCCGTTGCTAGTTGTTACGTTGCTTATCGACTTGGTTTTATAACTTGGTAAGTGTTGTTATTGTCAATTTATCTATTACAGATAATTTTCTTGTACGCTAATTATTCGTGATTATGGTCTATATTCATTATTCTATATGTCATTAATACATTTTACATTTTATGTAACTTTTCACTATACATGTTAACATCTCTTATGTCCTTTTATTGGCAGGTCATAACTTAGTTACTCGTTTAGACCCTGGGTCTTATTGTAGTCAAATATGTCACTGTGGCATACTTCAGATGCCATGGTTTTTAAGCATAAATACTTTGATACTAAGGGGTTAAAACCCTAAGATCTAAACCTATGGTCTAAACATTATCTATATACTTAATCTTTGGGTCCTTGACTTGGACTAGCGCATCCTACGGACTATGTATTATTATAATATTACCATAATGCAAACTCTGTAATACGTTAACGTTATAATAGAGTTTGGGTGGTGACATAACATATGGTGGAAACCATATGATAGCAGGGTTTAATCCTTCACGTGGGAGTTGGTCATATGTTGTAATGCAGCGAAACATAAACTATGGAGAGTGAGTTTTTATGTGGCTTTAATGGTTTCCAGTTGGTGCATTCAATGCTCTTGGGAGAGCGTGACAGCCTTCCCTTAGGATTGGCTCATGATGGTTGTGTAATGTGTTGTCATTTGAGGTTTTTTTGTTTTGGCTCTACGAAGGGGGAAGACTATGGAGGCGTCCTCCAGACTATGAGGTATTACTTTGTTGGGTTTATACACCTGCACATGGGTTTGGTTTAATGTTTGGAGCATGGACATAATTCTCATCCCCATTTTCGATTATGTTTTGCAGCTATTGAAAGGGAATGAGGAGTAGCTTGGCTTTACTTCTGTGTGCTCCAAATGTTTGCACTCGCGGCCACGGTAAGCCTGTGAGCAAGTTTTTACTTGCTACCCTTCAACCCTCTTAGGCAGATTGCGCAGAGATTTGCTTGGTTGGGGTTTTATGCTATGGGTTTCGATGTGGGGTTTACAATTCTCCTTCGGTATATGATTATAGACTTGGGTTTTGAACAATGTTGAAATGGCTCGGCCGTGGAGTGAAGTTGCACTCCCTCTTGTTCTGTGTATAAATTTTGGTTTGTAAATTTTACTTGGACTGTTTAGCAGCAAAGAAGGGAATGTTTGGGATTCTAGCACACCTTGTTTTTGTTTATGCAAATCGTGTTTTAGTTGGGGCCTTTTAGCCATGGGCTGCACCATTGCTTGCAATGGTGCGTTAGCCCATTAGCATGCCTGTGTAAACTTATTTATAAATCTTAATATGATGATTGTGTATTTTTACTTGGCAAGATCTGTCTAAATGGATGCATACTATTTTTATTATTTGATTTACCATGGTTTTACTTATGATGTGCATAGCATGATTTCGCTGCATTATTATGTTGTTATTGTGGATTTATGTGGGCATTTGTTGGCTTGAAGGTTCTGTGTGTAACGATGTTACTTAGCTTGTATTGTAACATATGGATAGTGTGGGTATAGGCCATGCCATGAATGGCATGAACCTTTCCCACAGTGTTGGGGTAGTATATCGTAGGGTTAAAATGGTAGGGTTTTGTATTAAATTAAAACTTGGTCGAGGCCATGACTTATGTGAGCGTAGTGCATTCGTTGGTTTCATTGAGGCCAGGGTTTAAACACCCTCGATGGTGTTTGTTGTTTATAATTTATTGGATGTACTTTGATAACCACAACCCACATGCAATTTGATGTATAGCATGGCCTGTGTAAGAAATGATTATGGGATTTGGTTGTTGTTTTGTACATACGATTCTTATGGTCTATTATTATGGCTTTGCCTTGGGTTTGGACATCCATGGGAATCGATGTCACGACCTCTATTGGCAAGAATGGTTTTAATGTAATGTAATGAATGTATTTTAATAAATAAAAACAAACTGGGCTTGCATGCCCACAGGATTCTATTCATGTTCCTGTTTTCCATACATGGATTTATAATATGATTTTGATGTTTATTTGAATATGATATGATTATTGTGTAATATGTATTATCTTAATTTGGTTATGGTAATGTTTGATGATTTATGTAAATTTTTTGTATGGTTTTGTATAGATGGAAAATGGATAGATCTATGGATTCTTTTGTATGAATTATGAACAAAGATTTGTAAAGGACCACATGGATGGTCGCAATGCTTCCTTCGTTTATTTAGTTCTAAAACTGATAATTTAAATGCAAAGTTTCGATACTAGTATATTCTTATTATGCCAGACCTTGAAAGGTCTTAGATGAGTTATTTAATTTTGGAATTAAATGTATAGATAGTTGTCATAAGTGTTTATACATCATGGCCTTATGTGTATATATATATATATATATATATATATATATATAAAGTAGTTATGTTTGTAAGTAATACCCTAAGGTAGATAAATAGTATATTTATTTCTTTAAACTTACTCCTATGATTAAACATACTAAAATTTGAACATGTCTCTACTGATAAATGAAATATGTCAATAGAGTTTATAAAGAGTAGGTGAGCAATAAAATAGCAGGTCTGGATTTTACCTAGTTTACAGTAATAATTTCTGAATATTGAATGAATACAGAACCAAACTTTAGAGATGCAATCCTAGCTATATACAACCTATGATAACATTTACAACCCAAGGGAGTATTGTAGAGAATACAAAACCTAGCAGGGTCTAGCAAGAAAATCAAATACATAGGGTTAGTAGATATATTGAAAGCATTCATCTAACATATCCATAATTTAATCTAGAAGATAACATAGATAGTCTAGGGTTTGATTTTAAGAAATGTAACCCTAGGATATATGGGCATAACCACCATTTCCAGGGTTAAAAATATATAAGGGAATTTATACAAAGAAGCCAGCATTTACCCTAGAAATGAACTTGACATACTAAGAACTCATACCTGTAATTTTTCTTCTTGAAGCTCCTTTAATGGCGGAACCTGCACGCTTTTTAAATAACTAGCATTATCGATTTAAGATAGATATAACCTATGATTTTGATGACCAAATCACTTGGGAACTACCAAGTTCCTCCCAACTATGACCCAGAACCATTATTGGTTCTAATCTGGATCCCCCCGAGCTGGACTCCAACATGCAAGTAGCTTAGAGCTCCTAAGGTAGGGTTTCCTAACTGGTATTCAGTTTTGGATCAATCCTCTTCTTCTTGCAGGAGAAAATTCTCCAGGAAAACACTTGAGAGCAAAAACAGGCAGAATAATAATTCTCCAAGATAAAAATCAGAACCCCCAATCCTTTGTTTGGCTTCAGTCTTTATAGACAAACTTTTTAGTCAAAGGGACAGTTAAATCAAGAAACCTTAGTTTCATGATTTAACCCTTTTTTAATTACTAGGGTAATTTTCAATACTTAACCTAGGAACTTTTAACTAGTTCCTAGTTAAACTTTCATAGGTATTATACTATTTATTAATCCTTTAATAATAAATAATAATTGATGGAGCTTCTCTTCTTTATTTTATTTAATTATATATTAAATCATAATTAATTATTTATACATACTATGTATAAAATAAATAGTATTATAACACTTGTTAACATTTGTCTATGGGCATCATATACCATGATCCCTTGACTAAATGACACTTCTTTATTAAGGTCAAGTGGATAGATGGTTTAGGTCTACTAGGCTAGGTAAATCTAAACATCCTTGCAAGTTGGATTTCCCTCGTATAATGTGATAGCTCTTCAGTACTTTGATGAGAATACAGAAATTCAAAATTTCATTTAATCACTTATAAATAAGTCTGATGAGAACAATATTTTTCTCGAGTCATTTTCACTCAGAATTTATTAAATTCTTTTCAGTAACCCCTAGTGCTTACCAGAGCCAATACTCAACACCTATAGTTGGGAGTTACAAACATAGTTCAATTCCAGATCTTTCACTCAACAATAAATGCTAGGATGTACTTCTATGATACACCTAGGGATACAATGGCCAAGGATACGATGCTCCATAGCTTAGGCTCAACATCAACATGGAAGGATCCAGGTCTTATGCCTAACACATCCAATTATCTTTTCATGTGTTCGAGAGATTCTCTCTCAACACAAAGGTAAGTACTCATGTGCTCCAGAGCTTCTTGCTCAACACAATTTATCAATACTCAAGTGTTCTAGAGCTCCTCGCTCAACTCAAAACATCTCGTCAATCATGTGCTTCAGGGGCCACACACAACTAAAACATGCATATGCATATATCATCAATAATTGGATACGCCCAATATATAAAACAAATCATCATGTTAATATGTAGTGGGGTCTTTGACCCAATAAAAAATAAATTATCTAGATAATCATCATAATCAATACGCACATGCCTATAAGTGTTAGGTCCAAAATTCAAGATATTACATCCCAACCCGCTTAGAACAACACTATCCCTTGTGTTCTATGGACTCGGAATGATATCATGAAACAAGGCATGGTGAGCCTTTCTCATGGTGGCCTTGTACTCCCAAGTAGCTTTGTCAGCCTCAAAGTGCTTCCACTGCACTTTCAATTGGACCGTGCTCTGCTTCCGAAGTTACACTTCTCTTTTCTCCAATATATGAGTAGGCTCAGTGGAAAACTCCCCATCAGGTTCCAGCTATAATAGGGACTAATCAACAACATGTTTAGTATCATAAACATATTTCTTTAACAAAGATGCATGGAAAACATTGTGGACTCTTACATGCGCAGGCAATGCTAGTTCATAATCCACTAGCCCTTTCTTGGCCATTTTTTCAAAAGGTTCACAAAATATAGGTGCTAAATTACCGTACCTATCCAAGCTCAATGTCACATGCCCCAATTTTGCAAAAAAAATGCTATCTTATTTGATTTTATTTAAAGACAATATGTTAAATTTTATGCTAAGTTGTAATTCATGACTCAACAGAGTTAAGGATATTTAATGTAATTCTGAATATTTTAATTATAAATAAATAAAGGTGGAGACAACAACTTAGGAGAGATGTTAAAAGAGTGTTTACTGGTCAAATTTGTCGAGGAGACTGGGTGGAGAGCACGGGGGCTTCACTTATTGACCAATATCCTATCACGTTAGTTCATATTGAGGGTTTTAAAATTATTAAAAAATGAACCAATATATTGCAGGTATTGGGGGGGATAAGGGGTTTAAGGTGGGGGTGGGTAGGGTGGTTTATAAGGATTGAAGTATAAAAAGGGGTGGGGAGGAGGTTTTATGTATTAGGAGGGGGTTTCAACAAAAAGAGTTTGGGTCAATATCTCTAGAAATTAACGGTATTCTTTAATATCCCGCGATTGAACGTGCTATGTGAGATGCTCACTAAGTGAAGTCCCTGTGGTGGAGATCAAACAGACATGTGGCATCATCCTCAAACCACTTCCAACTATTGCAGGTGGAAACTTCCCTACATTTGGGGTCACGATCCCCCAAGAAAGTGGAATCAGAGCAGGTGGCTCAATTAATGATAACTGACCCAAAAGACCTAGGCAATCTTTATAAAAATACCCATTGAAGAGAGTTGAGGCTGCTCATTCTAGAGAAGTGATCATTCAGGTGAATGTACTTCAGAGAAATTCAATGGAAGGGAATTGTGGAAAGAGTTTGAGGGGATAACTGTTAAGTGATCTAGTGCAAATTTTCAGCTGAAGGATCTTACTACTGAGTGCAGAGTATTTACTGAGTCATTGGAATAGTCTATTGTTTGCATGCTCCACCAGTTCTCAGCGAAGAAGACAAAAAATAGACTCGGGGGTCCTGGGGAAGCATTGTTTGAGTGCTCTCCAGGAGTTTGGTAGGGAGGAACTGCCTCCTAACACTGTTGTTGTCCATCCTAATCAGGTTCTACATTCTTTTGTTCTACTATGTTAGATAGTAAATGTGAATCTGACTGTTAAATGAATGTTAGATATTTAGTTGTAAAATGTTAGAGTTAAAAATATTTTAGATTATTGAAGGAATGAATCTGAAATAAATGGAAAATAATTCTAATTTGTGTTTTTCCATGCCTGGAAGGACCAGACCATACTCTAGCACAGACATAGTATTTAAAGTAGATGAAGAAAATGATAAGAGACCGGAATGAATAGATATGGTTTTGCACTTTATAATAGCAGAGTAATTTATTTCAGTATGTAAGATTTTATCAAAAGGAACAATAATCTAGTTATCTATGTTATTGCTTTTACAAGCCTATGCATGTAAAATTACTGGAAAAGAAATAGCAGTCATATAGTACAAGTAGAAGATTTATTATGATAAGAGAATACCCTAGTAATTAAGATGTTGTATTTTTATACAGTTGATTATTCTTTTATTTAAGTTAAAATATGCTGGAGAATAAACTATGTTATGTTATTTATATATTCCTTTATGTTTATTTAGTAACTATTTACAAATGCAGTAGAAGAATCACAATTAAACTATTTTGTTTACAAGCAATTCAGTGAAGAAATAAACTATTAATTATATAGTTTATTTACTAATAATATTAAATAAACTAAGACTAACAGTTACTATTAACCAATGAGAGTATTATGAAAAGTATTTATTTTATCAAGAAGAAACTTATTTCAGAATCTATGCTTATCTTTTAAATAACTCTAGTAAAATTCTTTCCATCATTTCAGTAGATAAAAACAACAAGAATATGATAATAACTAGTATAAAAATAAATATATATATCTAGGTAAAGAACTGTTCTATAACAGGTATATAACTACAAGAGTAACTACAGGGTCGAAACCCTATATTAAATTTATTGTTTTAAATAAAAACAATTAAGCTGTAATCCTATTATTTGGACCATTATTTAATAATCAATTAAACTATTGTAGACTGGTTACATTCCTTATTGCCACATATGTACAAATGCAATTAAAAAATATTACAATACACACCTGTAATAACATTAACTTAAAAGAAGTTAAACAAGTAACATAACTTATTTTAAAAAGAATTATTTGAACGAGGGTTTCATTCAGGAAAATCCTAACTCGTAATTCCAGAGCCAACGAGTAAAATAACTTATACTATGACTGAGTGATAGTCTTAAAACATTAAAAATAATCTATTACAAAATATATAATAAACAGTAAATTCTTAATACACAGTCGAATAGGGTAAAAACCCTAAGTACACAGAGTCACAACAATAGCATTACTGCAAGTAAGTCCGAGCTCTAAAGAAAAATTATTTAAAAACCATTGTATTGTATTAACAAGCCATAAGGCTGAAAATTTAAACCAAATATAACACCCAGCTCACAGCCGGGACTACCAATCGACGAAGCAAGGGTTTGTACACAAAATAAAACCAACATTAACTTATAAAAAGAAACTGCGTAGCTAATGGTGGAGCTGGACAAGCCTCTAATATCAAGGTTACACCCTCGACAACCCTGTTGCAAGTAGGGCAAGAACCCAAACCTTGAAACACAGGACTTACTAGATTGAAGCCACGGCCTTCGAAGTCAGCCAACATCATGCTCTTCACGATTTGCGGTGGAGTTTTCAGGTTCTTGCAAGGAGTATACAACACCGAGTGTTAATTTACAAACTCTTAAATTATTGTAAAACCATACTCCATAAATAACTATGCTGTAAACTACTTTGTCGAATATAACAATGAATATTTACCTTAATAAGGAAAACAAATAGTCTAGCCATGGGACTATCACCAACAGCAAGTATGCACATGATTTTTCCAAACCCTATGACCATGAAGGAGCACACCAACGACAACGAAGACACAACTTTGCACAGTAGTTACAGGCCACAAGGAAGCAAGATGGAGCTTAGGACAGGCCGCAAGCAAGTGCAGAACAAAACAATAAACTCTTGCAGGATAAAAATCACAGGTAAGGAGTTTGGCAACAAGACTAAGCTCAAGAAACCACAACATGATAAACCCAGGCATTGGGTAGACTAGAACAGTAAGGAACTCACGGCTACCATGAAAATGATGCAGAGCAGCCCAAAGGGCCAATGTGAACTGCAGAGGAAAAATGGCAAAAGGTTAGGGTTACAATGGTTTTATACGACCAATACTTGGACAGGAGATGACCATGTGCCACAAGAAAATCAAACCATGCATGGGTCGAGTTCTATAGTCACCTGCATTTCAATAATTTCCAATTATTCAAACAATAATTTGATATTAAATTTGCATAAGCTATGATTTTGCATGTGTAAATATCACATCATAAATCATTTGTATTTCTTATCAAAACAATGCATGAACTTTGGTATGTGCCCTATTATTATCCCATTGCTAATCATGGATCAATTATATCATAAAGTTGATAGCACGATATGGGTGTTTCGTTAAAACCATAAATTATCAAACGTTGACCCTAGCAAAGTGGAATAACCTTATGATATGTGGAAAAACCCAAAGTTAAATAGTTAAAGACCTTCGAACTAACTATAGACTTGTGTGTGTATAAACATAATAGTTTATGCATGTTTATAACCCTTATAAAACAAACAAATCGAATGGTAATAAACTATAAAGTTGGCTAGTATAGTAAAAGAACACATTCATGAATTCTTTTACATAGTTCAAATTGGTTTAGACTTTAATAGACAACAGTTGTTTCTCAACTTGGAATTTGCTAGTAATTTACCATGACTATTTATTATGTAGGATGATTTTATGATTATACAAGATAACTGGTGCTTAGCATAGGATAGAAGGTTGATCATTATAGAAAACATCTACCTTAGAAGCTGGTATAGACAGTAGCTTAATATAAGAAAAGCATTATAGAAGTAATAATAATTGTAATGGAATAATCCTACTTGAGTCCATAATCAGTAGAATCACATGGATTGACTTAGATTTAAGAAGTAAAGGAAAACAGTGTTTTCATGTGAAAAGACACAGTTGTTTTTACAAAAGGAACTCTTTTACAAGAGAAACTGAAGAAAATAAACTACTTTACCTCTTTGAAGTTGCTTGGAATTTATCAGCTTATTTTACTAAGCACATTATTTGCAAATAAAAACACTTCTTGATACTTTATGAATTTAAAACGTTTACTTGTTCGATCATACCTGTAAACCTGTAAGAACCAGTAATCTTTCTGCGTTAGCATAAATGCTAAGTAAGCCCAAGGTTCAAATTTAGATTCCACCTACTTGTCATAAAGAAGACTCATCAGTAAACTGAAATAAAACAATATGCAAGTAAACCTTATTTATGTTGCAAAAAGGAAACTGCTTAGTTAACGTAATTTGAGATTATGTAACACTAATCATTTGATTGTTCTTTATCTGCTAACCATTAGCTGTTAGTAAACCATAGATTCAACATTTTATGTTATTTCAAAATTTTTAAATTTTGTGAAAATTTGGGGTTTTGACATGTGGTATCAGAGCACAAGGTTCAAACACTAGGGCTTGATGAAGCCCAACTAGCTTTTATGAAACGGTGATTTGAATTATTATGCTGATGTATTTTCTTTTAAATGTTATTCAACAGAGAAATTGTTTCTGAAGTTTAACAAACATGTAGGGAAATCCTGGAAGAATATGCAAAGGATGAATCTCCATTTACTAAACCAGAAAATTTACCAAGAGATCCTATACTAGAAAATTTAACCACCAATTCCTCAGAACTATTACAAATAGTAAAAGACCTAAAATCTGAAATGGAATCTGTAAAATGAGAGAATGAAAGGATTCTAAGGGCTCAGGTGGAGCTGAATCAGATCCTATTAGAAAGATTTCAAACTGAGGGTAGGGGTAGGAGAATTGAATCAGAAGATACAAGTCATCAACATAAATTTAAAAGGATGAAACATACTAAACATGAAAGCAATTCATCTTCAGAGGTGTTTGGTGAACAACAAAATTTCCATTCTACTAGTGATAGTATTGATGACAACCATTACACTAAAAAGAGGAAATACAAACCTTATGAGGAAATTTATGGGGAATTGAATAAGATAAAACCACCAACATTCAATGGAGAGACTGAGAAAGGGGAAGAAGTGGAATCTTGGTTATCTAGGATGAAGAACTACTTGCAGATATATAACTATTCTAACCAATTAAAGGCTAGAATGGCTATCTACAACCTCTCAGGAAAGGCTGACATTTCGTGGTAGGACTTGAAGAGAGTTAAGGGAATAAAAGAGAAGAATGTAAATTGGAGTACCTTCAAGAGGTATTTTAAAAATAAATTTCTATCTGAGCAATACTATGAAGAGAGAGAAAAATATTTTTATGAGCTTAAATTAGGATCAATGACAATGAAAGATCTAAACAGCAAGTTTTTGAGTTTGCTTAGGTATGTGCCATACCTTGTAGATGAGAAACCAAAGGTACAATGATTTCTCAACTGTCTACCTTATCATATTAAGGACATGATTGAATATGACAATCCAAAGACTTTGGAAGAAGTTATGAGGAAAGCCAACTTCTCTTATGAATAGAATCAGAAGAAGGAAACCATGGCCAACTGGAAGGCCAAGAAGAATAATAACCAGTATGATCAAAAGAAGAAATAATTTGTGCCCAACAGAAATTCTAAGAACAATAAGGCTAGAAATTTTCCTAACAATAATTTCCAAGGAAATAAGAATAATTCACCAAGCAATCAAAATAATTGCAAGGGTAAAGAATTTGCTAATAACCATGGTAATTATACCAAGAACATTGAACGCAAAGAACCTATAAAGTGTTGGGAGTGTAATGGCCCACACTATGCTTCAATCTGTCCTAATTGAAAAAAGATTGTTAGTAATATTCATACCATACATGAGGAGATGACTGTTAGAGAATTAGCGAGAACTATGCCCATAATCAATACAACCTTGGAAAATCGACAAGCAAAATATCAAACTTCCATGGTGTAAGTAGAAGGTATGATAAATCAAACCCCTATAACTATTTTGATTGATCCAAGAGCTAGTCTCAGTTATATTGCACCTAAAATGGTAGAAAAATGTAAGTTACCTATTGAAAAATTTGAGAATTCTTGGTTATTTCAGTTAGCCACTGGTGCTAAAAGAAAGGTAACTTCTTTTGTAAAAGAATGTGCTTTAGTTATGGATCATTTTGAAATTGTCGTGAAGATTAATGTATTACCTCTTGGTTCTTATGATTTACTCATCGGTATGGATTGGTTAGAACAACATAGGGTGATTTTAAATTGTTATGATAAAACTTTTACATCTATAAAAAGTGATGGAAAACCAATAAGTGTAAAGGGGATCCCCAGAAAATCCACCATAAGGCATATTTCTGCTCTACAGCTTAAGAGAGCTGTTAGGAAGGGTTGCAAAGCTTATGCAGTAATAATAACTGATAAGAAGAATCTAAATAAGACAGATAAATTAAAATTGGAAGACATACCGGTATTAAGAGAATACGTTGATGTATTTCCAGAAGAAATTCTGGGTCTACCTCCAAAAAGGGAACTGGATTTCATCATTGAGAAGGTACCTAGTGCAGTACCTAGCTCAAAGGCCCCTTATCAAATGAATGTACTTGAACTTAATGAATTAAAGTCTCAATTAAAAGAACTAATTGATAAAAAGTATATTCGACCTAGTGTGTCTCCCTGGGGGGCAACTATTATCTTTGTTAAGAAAAAGGATGGAACCATGTGACTTTGCATAGATTACCATCAGTTGAATAAGATGACCATTAAAAATTGATACCCATTGCCCCACATAGATGATCTGTTTGATCAACTACGTGGAGCTACGGTGTTTTCAAAAATAGATTTAAGGTCTGGATATCATCAAGTTAGGATTAAAGATGAAGACATCTTTAAAACAGCTTTTAGAACTCGATATGGCCATTACGATTTTGTCATCATGCCATTCGGGCTTACTAATGCTCCAGCTATTTTTATGTGTTTAATGAACAATGTTATGCATAAGTATCTAGATAAGTTTATGGTCGTGTTTATCGACGACATTTTAATCTATTCAAAAACTGAAGAAGAACATAAAGAACATTTAAAAATTGTTTTGCAAGAGTTACGAGATCATCAACTCTTTGCAAAGTTTAGTAAATATGATTTCTTCAAGGATAAGATTCAGTACTTAGGTCATGTGGTGACCAAGGAAGGGATTTCAGTAGATCCTGAAAAGATAAAGGTGATCGAAGATTGGCCAGTTCCTAAGGATGTAACTAATTTTCCATGTTTCATGGGAATTACTGGTTATTACTGGAGGTTCATTGAAGGTTTTCCGAGGATCACAAATCCGATAAATTCTCTGCAGAAGAAAGGAAAGAAGTTTGATTGGAACCAGAAATGTGAGGAAAGCTTTAAAAAGTTAAAAACTTTATTAACCGGCGCACCTATTTTAAGAATAGTTGATCCTAATAAAGAATTTGTAGTGTGCATTGACACTTGCAATGATGACTTAGGTGGTGTTCTGACTCAAGAAGGGCATGTTATTGTCTATGAGTCTAGAAAATTAAAAATTCATGAAAAGAATTATGCAACTTATGATATGGAATTAGCAGCTGTTATACATGCTCTAAAGATGTGGCGACATCACCTAATTGGCAAAAAAATTATTTTAATGACTGATAATAAAGGATTAAAGTATTTGTTAGATCAGCCTAATCTAAATGCCAGACAAGCTATGTGGCTAGCTTTCCTAAGTGAGTATGATTTCGAAATTCAACACATTAAAGGTAAAGAAAATAAAGTTGTTGATGCATTAAGTAGGAATGCAAGGCTGAATTTTTCAGCAGCTATCAGCACTTATACTACATATTTTGATGAACAACTTAAAGCAGGAATAGAACAAGATGAAATTTACCAAAATTTACAAGCTAAAACTAAAGAAAATCCAACAGAAAGCTTAAGTAAAGGGTACAGTTTGAATGCAAAAGAATTTTTACTGTATAAATACAGAATGTATGTACCTAACATACCTAAAGTTAAGCTGTTAATTTTGGATGAAATTCATAAAACTCCGTACTCATGTCATCCAGGCTATCAAAATATTATAACTATGTTAAGAAAAGAATATTTTTTTCCAAATATGAATACTGAATTAGTAGAGTATATCACTAGGTGTTTTGAATGTCAGTGGGTGAAAACTGAACATCAACACCCAACTGGATTACTTAAGCAATTACCCATTCCTAGCTAGAAATGGGAGATAATTAGTCTCGATTTTGTTACTGGACTACCTAGAAATCAGAATTTGAATGATTCTATCATCATAGTGGTCGATAAGTTAAGTAAAGCAGCTCACTTTATACCTGTTAAAACTACATACAAAGCTGCAAACATAGCTGATATCTTTCTAAAATAGATTTTCTGACTACATGGAATACCAAAAGTCATAATCTCAGATAGAGATCCTAAATTTACAGGCAACTTTTGGAAATCTCTGTTTAAAGGATTAAACACTATATTAAACTTTAGTACTTCGTTCCATCCTCAAACAGATGGAAAAACTGAAAGATTAAACCAAGTACTGGAAGATTAATTAAGAATGTATGTGAAAGACCAGCCAGGTAAATGGGAGGATTATTTGCATCTGGTAGAATTTGCTTATAATAATAATTATCAGGCATCAGCTAGATTTAGTCCTTTTGAAATTTTGTATGGAAGGAAATGTAATACTCCTATCTCTTGGAGTAATCTGGTGGATAGATTGGTATTAGGTCCTGAACTGTTAAAGGAAATGGAAGAAATTGTAAAGCAAGTACAAGGTAATCTGAAAGTTGCACAGGATCTATAGAAAAGTCAAGCAAACCTTAAAAGAACTCCAAAGGAGTTTCAGGTAGGTGAACATGTGTTCGTCAAGGTGAGGCCCAAAAATAGCTCCTTGAGATTGGGGAGTTGTGCAAAACTAGCACCTCGTTATTGTGGTCCATTTGAAATTCTGTCCAGGATTGGAGAAGTAGCTTATCAACTAGCATTACCACCCAATTTAAGAGTACATAATGTTTTCCACATTTCTGTATTAAAGAAATATGTTCATGATGCTACTCATGTTGTTAACTGGAATGATGTATAGGTAAAACTAGAACAAGACTTTCTGGTGGAACTGGACTGTATCCTCAGGTAGAGGGAGATCACACTTCGGAACCATACCATTAAACAGGTGAAGGTGCAATGGAAGCACCTTAGTCCAGAGGAATCCACCTGGGAATTGGAAAGTAATATGCGAGATGCATATCCAATTCTGTTCTAGGGGAATTCTGAGGATGAAGAATAAATAACATCGAGGACAACGTTATGTTCTAAGGGGCTATGTATGTCACATGCCCCAATTTTGCAAAAAAATAATATTATCTTATTTGATTTTATTTAAAGACAATATGTTAAATTTTATGCTAAGTTGTAATTGATGACTCAGCAGAGTCAAGGATATTTAATGTAATTATGAATATTTTAATTATAAATAAATAAAGGTGGAGACAATAGCTTAGGAGAGCTGTTAAAAGAGTGTTTACTGGTCAAATTGGTGGAGGAGATTGGGTGGAGAGCAAACAGACATGTGGCAGCATCCTCAAACCACTTCCAATTGTTGCAAGTGGAAACCTCCCTACATTTGGGATCATGATCCCCCAAGAAAGTGGGATCAGAGAAGGTGGCTCAATTAATGATAACTGACCTAAAAGACCTAAGAAATATTTATAAAAATACCCATTGAAGAGAGCTAAGGCTGCTCATTCTAGAGAAGTGATCATTCAGGTGAATGTACTTCAGAGAAATTCAATGGAAGCGAATTGTGGAAAGAGTTTGAGGGGATAATTGCTAAGTGATCTAGTGCAACTTTTCAGCTAAAGGATCTTACTGCTGAGTGCAGAGTGTTTACTAAGTCATTGGACTAGTCTATTGTTTGCATGCTCCACCATTTCTCAGCCAAGAAGACCAGGAACAGGCTCGAGGTACCTGAGGAAGCGTTGTTTGAGCGTTCTTCGAGAGTTTGGTAGGGAGGAACGACCTCCTAACACTGTTGTTGTCCATCCTAATTAGGTTCTACATTCTTTTGTTCTACTATGTTAGATAGTAAATGTGAATCTCACTGTTAAATGAATGTTAGATATTTAGTTGTAAAATGTTAGAGTTAGAAATCTTTTAGATTATTGAAGGAATGAATCTGAAATAGATGGAAAATAATTCTAATTTGTGGTTTTCCACGCCTGAAAGGACCAGACTGTACTCTAGCACAGACAAAGTATTTAAAGTACATGAAGAAAATGATAAGAGACTCGAATGAATAGATATGGTTCTGCATTTTATAATAGGAGAGTAAGTTATTTCATTATGTAAGTTTTTATCAAAAGAAACAATAATCTAGTTATCTATGTTATTGTTTTTACAAGCCTATGCATGTAAATTTACTGGAAAAGAAATAGTATTCATATAGTACAAGTAGAAGATTTATTATGATAAGAGAATACCCTAGTAATTAAGATGTTGTATTTTTATACAGTAGATTATTCTTTTATTTAAGTTAAAATATGTTGGAGGATAAACTGTGTTATGTTATTATATATTCCTTTATGTTTATTTAGTAACTATTTGCAAATGCAGTAGAAGAATAATAGTTAAACTATTTTGTTTACAAGCAATTCAGTGAATAAATAAACTATTAATTATATAGTTTATTTACTAATAATATTAAATAAACTAAGACTAGCAATTACTATTAACCAATGAGAATATTATGAAAAGCATTTATTTTATCAAGAAGAAACTTATTTCAGAATCTATGTTTGTCTTTTAAATAACTCTAGTAAAATTCTTTCCATCATTTCAGTAGATAAAAACAACAAGAATAAAATAATAACCAGTATAAAAATAAATATATATATCTAGGTAAAGAACTGTTCTATAACAGGTATATACCTGCAAGAGTAACTACAGGGTCGAAACCCTATATTAAATTTACTGTTTTAGATAATAAAAAAACATTTAAGCTGTAATCCTATTATTTGGACCATTATTCAATAATCAATTAAACTATTATAGACTGGTTGGAGTCCTTATTGCCACATATGTACAAATGCAATTAAAAAATATTACAATACACACCTATAATAACATTAACTTAAAACAAGTTAAATAAGTAACATAACTTAGTTTGAAAAGAATTATTTGAAAGAGGGTTTCATTCAGGAAAACCCTAACTCATAATTCCAGAGCCAACGAGTAAAATAACTTATACTATGACTAAGTGACAGTCTTAAAACATTAAAAATAATCTAGTACAAAATATATAATAAACAGTAAATTCTTAATACACAGTCGAATAGGGTAAAAACCCTAAGTACATAGAGTCACAACAATAGCATTACTACAAGCGTGTCCGAGCTCAAAAGAAAACTTCTTTAAAAACCATTGTATTGTATTAACAAGCCATAAGGCTGAAAATTTAAACCAAATCCAACACCCAGCTCACGGCCAGGACTACCAATTAATGAAGCAAGGGTTTGTACACTAAATAAAACCAACATCAACTTATATAAATAAATTGCGTAGCTAATGGTGGAGCTAGACAAACCTCTACGATCAGGGTTACATCCTCGACAACCCTATTGCAAGCAGGGAAAGAACCCAAACATTGAAACACAGGGCTTACCAGATTGAAGCCATGGCCTTTGAAGTCTGCCAACATCATCATCTTCACAATTTGTAGTGGATTTTTCAGGTTCTTGCAAGGAGTATACAACACCGAGTGTTAATTTACGAACTCTTAAAATATTGTAAAACCCTACTGCATAAATAACTATGTTTTAAACTACTTTGTCGAAGATAACAATGAATATTTACCTTAATAAGGAAAACAAATAGTCTAGCCATGAGACTGTCACCAACAGCAAGTATGCACACAATTTTTCCAAACCCTACGACCGCGAAGGAGCACACCAATGGTAGCAAAGACACAGCTTCGCACAGCAGTTACAGGCCATGAGGAAGCAATATGGAGCTTAGTACATGCCGCAAGCAAGTGCAGAACAAACCAATAACCTCTCGCAGGATAAAACTCATAGGTAAGGAGTTTGGCAACAAGACCAAGCTCAAGAAACCACAACATGATAAACCCAGTCATTGGGCAGACTAGAACAATAAGGAACACACGGCTTCCATGAAAACCATGAAGAGCAACCCAAAGGACCAGCGTGAACTACGGAGGAATAATGGAAAAGGTCAGGGTTACAATGGTTTTATAGGACCAACACTTGGACAGGAGATGACCACATGCCACAAGAAAATCAAACCATGCATGGGTCGAGTTCTATAGTCACCTACATTTCAATACTTTCCAATTATTCAAACAATAATTTGTTATCAAACTTGCATATGCTATGACGGTTGCATATGTAAATATCACATAGTAAATCATTTGTATTTCTTATCAAAACGATGCATGAACTTTGGTATGTGCCCTATTATTATCCCATCGCTAATCATGGATCAATTATATCGTAAAGTTGATAGCACGATATGGGCATTTCATTAAAACCATAAATTATCAAACGTTGACCCTAGCAAAGTGGAATAACCTTATGATATGTGGAAAAATCCAAAGTTAAATTGTTAAAGACCTTCAAACTAACTCTAGACTTGTGTGTTTATAAACATAGTAGTTTATGCATGTTTATAACCCTTATAAAACCAATGAATCGAATGGTAATAAAATATAAAGTTGGCTAGTATAGTAAAAGAACACATTCATGAATTCTTTTACATAGTTCAAATTGGTTTAGACTTTAATAGACAATAGTTGTTTCTCAACTTGGCATTTGCTAGTAATTTACCCTGACTATTTATTTGGTAGGATGATTTTATGCTTATACAAGATAACTGGTGCTTAGCGTAGGATAGAAGGTTGATCATTATAGAAAACATCTACCTTAGAAGATATTATAGACAGTAACTTAATATAAGAAAAGGATTATAGAAGTAATAAGAATTGTAATGGAATAATCCTACTTGAGTCCATAATCAGTAGAATCACGTGGATTGACTTAGATTTAAGAAGTAAAGGAAAATAGTGTTTTCATGTGAAAAGACGCAGTTGTTTTTACACTAATCAAACTTATAATATCAAGAAGTTTTACAAGCTGTAAGTTTCCCTACAAAATGTAAATATCAATTAGCTTGATCCTCAAGTAAATAGTATGATAATGTATATGACACAATAGTACATGCTGTACGACATTGACGAGGAAGCTAATAACCTATTATTGAGCCATTCATTTATACATATAAGTAATAGGTTGATACTTACTATACTAGTAGATCAAAAAGGAAATCAAATTTTATATTCTAATGAGTATAACATTTCCAAGATAAGCATATCAATGTAGAAGTTAAAATGCAACAAAGATCACAAGTCTAGAGTCCACAGTAAATATCTTTACTGTCGCTAAGTTGATAAAAGAAGGAACTCTTTTACAAGAGAAACTGAAGAAAATAAACTACTTTACCTCTTTGAAGTTGCCTGGAATTTATTAGCTTATTTTACTAAGCACATTAATTGCAAATAGAAACACTTCTTGATACTTTATGAATTTAAAATGTTTACTTGTTCGATCATACCTGTAAACCTGTAAGAATGAGTAATCTTTATGTGTTAGCATAAATGCTAAGTAATCCCAGGATTCAAAGTTAGATTCCACCTACTTGTCATAAAGAAGACTCATCAGTAAACTGAAATAAAACAATATGCAAGTAAACCTTATTTATGTTGCAAAAAGGAAACTGCTTAGTTAACGTAATTTGAGATTATGTATTACTAATCATTTGATTGTTCTTTTTCTGCTAACCATTAGCTATTAGTAAAACGCAGATTCAACATTTTATGTTATCTCAAAATTTTTAATTTTTGTGAAAATTTGGGGTTTTGACACTCAACAAGCTTCGTTTGGATTTTACTTTCAAGTAAACATGATCGCCTATTTGAAAATCCTTATCCTTTCTTTTTTGATCCATGTAAATTTTCTGCTGGTCTTCTGCTTCCTTAAGGTTCACCTGGACCTTGGTAACCAAATGTTCCAAGTCCATCAACAAATCAGGCCCTAACATGAGTTGATCCACCAGGTTATCCCAAGTAACCGGTGTCCTACACTTCCATCCATAGAGTACCTCAAAGGGAGTCATCTTGGCAAAATCTTGATAACCATTGTTATACGCAAACTCTGTGAGATGCAAGTAATCCTCCCACTTCATGGTATTGTTCATGACATATTTTTGGAGCATTTCCTCGACAATTTGGTTTACTCTTTCATTCTTCCCATCTGTCTATGGGTGATATGCGGTACTGAAGTTCAATCGCATCTCCAATCCAGAGAATAAAGATCTCCAAAAGTTCCATATGAACTTAACATCTCGATTCGAGCTAATTACCTTGGGTATCCCATGTAATCTAAATGTCTCTTTCAAAAAGATATCAGCAATGTTCATGGCCTTGTAGGTCGATTTTACAGGAATGAAGTGTGCTGCCTTCGACAACTTGTCGATGACCAAAAAATAGAATCATTTTTCTTCTTACTTTTGGGTAAACCGGTGATAAATTCCATACTAATAACCTCCCACTTCCATTCTGGAATAGGTAACAGCTGTAGCAATCCTGCAGGATGCTAATGATCAGCCATGACTAGTTGGCACTCCTGAGATTTCACAATAAACATTGCAATGTCGACCTTTAACTTAGGCCAGAAAAAGTGTTTCTTGAAAGCGAATATCATCTTTTGATATCTCAGGTGCCCCGAGTAGGGTGCCCTATGAAATTCTATGAGGATGCTGGACCGAAGGTCCCATCCTTCTAGAACATACAAGCAATCCTTGGACCATAGAGTTCGGATTCGTCGGCCTTGTATTATTTTTGTTGTTGAAACAACCTGTCTTCATGGACTTTATTAAGGATCTCTACATAGAAGGGGTCAAGTCTTTTGGCTGCTCTAATATTCTCATGCAAGTATGCATCGGTTTGACTCAAAGTCACCTCGTAAATCATGTGAGTTCATCGGCTTAAAGCATCGAAAACCTTATTCTCCTTTCCCTTAATGCGCTTAAGCTCAAAATGGTACTCGCTTAGAAAATCCAACCATCTAGCTTGCCTTGCATTCAGATTTAGTTGATCAAAAAAATACTTTAGGAATATTTTCTGTCTTCAAAAGGAACTTCCTTCCCATGAGGTAGTGCCTCCACATCCTCAAGGCATGGATGATGGCTGCTAACTCAAGATCATGCATAGGGTAGTTTTACTCATGTTCTTTCAACTTTCATGATTCATAATAGATCATGTGATCATTCTAGAAGAGCAGTCCTCCAAGTCCTTCCTTGCTTGCATTCATTCAAACAATGAAATCCCCATCAGGATCTGCAATCTACAACATTGGTGCGGTCATCAAAATCTTCTTCAGCTTTTGAAAACTTTCTTCACACATGTCAGTCCATATGAACTTATTTTCTTTCTTCTGCAAAGCAATCATGTGGCAAGCCATTCTCGAGAAGCTTTCAATGAACTTTCAATAATATCCATCTAATCTCAAGAATGACCTAATGTGAGTAACACTAGTAGGGGTAGGCCAATCCTTTATGGCTTTAATATTTTCTATGTCCACAGCTATCCCTGTCTCAGAGATAATGTGACCTAGAGACTATATCCGCGGTTTGTAAAAATCACATTTACTAAACTTGGCGTAAATCTAGTGTTCTCTTAAAACTTGGAGTACTATAGGAAGGCCCTTCTTCATGTTCCTCTTTATTCATGGAATAAACCAGGATGTCGTCAATAAAGACTAGGACAAAATTATCCATATACTTACTGAATATGTTGTTCATCATACACATAAAGTTCACGGGTGCATTGGTCAACCTGAACGACATCACTACAAACTCGTAGTGGTCGTACCTAGTATAAAAGGCAGTATTGTGAATATCTTTGTCATGAATCTATACTTGATGGTGTATGGATCGCAGGTCAATCTTTGAAAAATATTCTGGCTCCTCCCACCTGATCAAACAAGTCGTCGATGCGGGGGAGTGGGTAACGGTTCTTTATAGTCATTTTGTTCAACTAACGATAATCAATGCACATCCTCATTGTATCATATTTATTCTTTACGAACAATATTGGTGCTCCCCAAGAGGTCACACTAGGTTGGATATACCCTTTCTTTATCAACACCTGCAACTGTAGTTTGAGTTCCACCAAATCAGGTGCACTCATGCGGTAAGGGGATTTGGAGGCTGGAACTGATCCTGGGGTCAGTTCGATGGAGAATTCTAGGTCTCGTTTTGGAGGTAATCCAAGGATTTCCTTGGGAAACACATCCTTAATTTCTTCAATAATGGGGAATTCTTCTATGTGTTGTTCCCTATCAGACTCTATGTCTCAGATGTTTACTGCAAACAACTTGCAGCCCTTCCTAACGCATTTATTTTCTTGTAAGGAAGATATTTGTCTTACAAAAAATTTCTTTGGAATTCCCTAAACCTTCACTTGGTTCCCTAGGCTATCAGTACACAAGATAGACTTGTGCAAACAAAAGAGCATGACATGGTGCTATTCTAGCCAGTCCATGCTAATAAGTACATCGTACGATCATGAAGGTAGGATGTTCAGGTTTACTTTCATAAGAAAACCATTCAGGTTTACCTCACATTCTTTAACAATTTCAGAAACCTTCCATTTTGTACATGTGGCTAACTGAAGCAACCAAGCTTTATCATGCTTTACTTTTCCTAGTTTTCACATATCAATAATTTTAGGTGCAACATAGCTCTAGCAAGCACCGAGATCAATAAGTATTGAAACATAAGTGTTCAAGATCTTACCTTCTATCTCAGCCATCGTAGCTTGATGATCTGCCTATCAGCCATCCAATGCTGTATAGATCCAGGGTGTTCCAGCTATGTCCTCTATAGTTGGTTCTTCTTGTAACTTGTGCAATACCCCATTGGTCTTGTTCTTACAGTCACGGGAATAATGAGGCCCATTGCATTTCTATCACTTGATCTATAGCTGGGTAGCATTTCCTCCACTTTATACTGGTTTTTTAACATTAGTAGCTGGTACATAAGGCTTTGTACCATGTTTATTAAAGTTCATGTTCGCTTGAAAGCTATTATTATGCTTTTTGTATAGCTATGAGCTAGACCCAGGTTTGCGGTTATCAGAGAGGTTCTTAGACTTGTCTCGGTTTTGATTTAGGTGTTCCTGCCTCCGCTGTCCATGCTCATAACAAAGCCTAGATTTGTGCAACATGGTATCCAAAGTCTTAGCCATGTCAAATTCAATACTGTCCCAGAAACTGGGAGGAGGAAATCCTAGGAATTGTTGGATCTTTAGCTTTTCTTCCTTGATGTATGGTACATAATGCAACAGATCTAGAAATCTGTTAATAAATGCATCCATAGTCATGGATCCCATGCGTAGTTTGTGAAAATCTTTCACTTTTCGGCCAAAGAATCTTTCTGACACATATTTTTCTTGGAAAGTTTTCGGAAAGTATCCCAGCATATTTCCCGTAGTTCATCTTCCTTGGTGTGTTTTCAATCTCTCCACCATCTTGTTGCTTTGCCATTCAAGTTATCAATACAACAAAAACCTATGATTAGCGTCCCTTTTAGCTTTCTTTTTAGTGTCTACTATGCCTTTTAGTGTATTTTTCATCATTTTTTGGACAAAGTGGATGCTTTTCCACGGGATGGTGCTTTTAATGGCGTTATTTGTGTCCCTTTTTAAAAGTTGACACTATTTTGGACGCTAATTAGCATCCCAAATAGCGTCCCAATTAGAGTCCTTATTATCATCCCAATTAGTGTCCCAATTAGCATCCCATAGCATCCCAATTACCATCCCATTTAGCGTCCCTTTTTAAAAGTTGGTGCTATTTTGGACACTAATTAGCATCCCAATTAATGTCCCAATTAGCATCCCAATTATCATCCCCATTAGAATCCCAATTAGCATTCCAATTAGAATCCCAATTAACATCCCAATTAGCATCCCTTTTTAAAAGTTGGCATTATTTTGGATGTTAATTAGCATCCCAATTAACATCCCAATTAGCGTCCCAATTAGCATCCCAATTAGAATCCCAATTAGTGTCCCGATTAGCGTCCCAATTAGCATCCCAAATGTCATCCATTTTTAAAAGTTGGTGTTATTTTGGACAATAATTAGCATCCCAAATAACATCCCAATTAACATCCCAATTAGCGTCCACAAAATCATCCCATATAATTCCAATAATAGCCTCCAAAAAAGCATCCTAAATAGCATAGCACCATATATGAATCCAAGGTTAGTGACATGAATTGTGCCATGAATTTTGATAAGAAAAACATTCAACATAGAGCCAGGAAATGCTACACCTGGAGTTGATTTTCTAAATGCTAAGTATTGTTGTTGAGATGATTTGCTAAACGCTAGTATCGCTGCTGAGTTCGATTCCCTTAAAATATAAGGTTTGACTATAATTGTCAACTAATATTCTACCTGAAATTTGAGGATATATGCCCCATTATTTCCATAAATCTAGAGAGGATTTTTTGGAATCCTGTAGCTTTCAAGTGTTCAATATATGACCCAAATATGCTTTAACATCCTATACTTTGATATTTGTCCCTCCTTTGTCCCTCCTTTGAATACCACCTGTTAAATGACTACATGTAAATGCTCGATTTGATGCCCTTGAATATGGGGTTGATCTTTATTGTTGACCTTCCAAATATGGGATTTGAATGTTGGTAATGCGGACCTGCTACTTTGCTAGATGGAGAATTCGACACCATAGAGTCCCAATGATATTTCCTTCTACAAACATCTGTATATCCCCATTGCTAATATTACTCTTGATTACTAGATATTTTGTAATAAACTCTGTCACTTATTCATAGTATTACATTTCTCAATATGCCACGAATTTTAAGAGCCACTACTATGAAAAAGGAATTTGCCTTTTTCAAATCGTTACTAAGAGTTGGTAGAG
Organism: Pseudotsuga menziesii; assembly: GCA_001517045.1. Lineage (NCBI taxonomy): Eukaryota > Viridiplantae > Streptophyta > Pinopsida > Pinales > Pinaceae > Pseudotsuga > Pseudotsuga menziesii. The sequence continues at coordinate 1,204,925 of LPNX011093520.1, read as the reverse complement.
AATTCAATGTTCCAACACATAGGTATTTATAGGGTAAATATGCAAGTGGAAAAATATCAAATGTATTTTTGATAACCATTCAACAAGGAATCGATGCCAATAGGATGGTTTCATATGTGAGAAGTATAACTCTTGCATATTACTTAACTGTTAGCAAATTCCATTTCAAAGCTCCTCCTTCACGTGTAGGATGCAATAAATTCAACTCTATATTTTCACCTTCAAGTCTTATTTGGCCTCCAATGACCATAAGGTCATTTTTACAAGTATGAAATACAAGAACCGAACCCTTTATTGAGCTTGCCATTACATGAAATTTTCCCAATATATTCCAAATATGGTATCCTTGTTATATCTCTTGACTTCATTTTGCTAGTGCTTGATTGCATAAAACTTGATTATTTATCATTACGACCAAGTATGTTGTTGGTTCACTGATTTTGTTAAGCAATTATACTATGCTACATGTAGAATGCACTTTACTACTAAAGGGAAACATTTTAGGAAACCATAACTTGAGAAGAAAATTTCTAAATATCATTGTGCATATATATATTTTCATATTCTAGTTTAGTGTAGAGATCTTCAACAAAATATGGTCATTTCCACAAATCTCATGATGACAAAGTGTATGCACAGAGCTAGAACACGTGTAGATGTTGAAGTGTCGGGGGGGTGTTGGGACATGACTATGGGTACTGGAATGTGCATATTAACCTCTAATGTGTGCACATAGGGTCTAAAATTGTGACATCCCATGACATGAAGTCACACATAAACAACAAGTATAGACTTGGCACAAAATTGGTAGGGGTTCTTTTAATGAGATATGCTTAGGCTTTGCTCCATTTTGTATTTTGTTCACTCAATGAGTAATTGTTTTGTTTATCCCATAAAATATTAATCCATCAAGTCCCACAGACTTTGTATTCACCTGATTTTGTCTGAGAAGCATTACATGTTGTTTCTGATCAGCATATTTTCTCTTTATCCGTGACTCACAAGTGTCACCATATGGAAATTTCATATCTTAGAACACCAATGGTTCTTATTTCTTTATTAATTTTGCAGCAACACCTCATCTTGATGGGTATATACTTGATTCCATATCTATGATTTTTTATAATCACCTGAGTTTGTCTGAGCAGCTTTACATGTTGGTTGTGATCGACATATTTTCTCTTTATCCATGACTCATGAGTGTCACCATATGGAAATTTCATATTTTAGAAATACAATATTCCCTTACCTTGAAATAATGGGTTACTTTCTTTGGGTGCAAGACACCAGTGTATTTTTACCATTTGACTTTTTAAATTCTAATAAATATTTGTAGGCAATTCTCTTTAGTCCAACTCAGTTGGTCTATATGCTACTAAGGGGGTGAGGCTAACATTTGTCTGACTAATTTGGATATGTTTCCTCTAAATAAATAGCACACATCCTAAAGTTTGGAAAAACTAGATAGTCTCATCTCTTTACAACAACACACACAATACAAAACTTTCTATAATCTAATGTGATCTTTTCTTACTGCAGTTCACATGGTTCTAACTATTTTACATGCCTAGGCTCCTATCCTCACTAATCATGTGCACTTGATATACTAAAATGACTTACTATGCCATATTATATTTCTTCCGTTGTACTTTATAGTGTATCTTGATCAATTTTTCTTGAACAGTATGTGAATTAATTTTTTCAATGAAATTTAACTTGTACATGGAAATATCAGATGTTATGGCTGGTCCACTCTTATATATTGTAGTAAGAGGAGTTACACTTTTTGAACTAAATTGGTGGTAGACTCACACTAATACCTCAGCATCCTCAAATCAACAATCTATCAACAACTAGGATGATTTAAAATACAACTATTCTATTGTATTTTTTCAAATTGGAGCACACTTCATTATACAAAAAAACTACTTAGGTATGTCGTAACCATATTGGGGCATCCAATTGCAATCCAAGATTGAGATATATAAGAATGATAAGGATTGGGAACCTAAGAAAAATATTACACAACTCATAAAACATTAAAAAAAAATTCACACATAACAGGCAAGTTAGAAAAGCTAGCATAACTGGGGTCAGGGCATCAAAACTTTTTGTTCAACACTTGTCGTGAAAGAATACATGTAATATGGGATGGAGGGGAAATGGGATAAAGCCTAAGTCAATTGAATCCTTTCAACTCACTACATGTCTGTCTCTCAACAATCCACTTTTTAAATTGAACCAAAATACCAAAAAAAGTTTATTAATGGCTAGATTTGAGAAAGTTCTAAGTGTGAGTAATTAAGGGCTCGGGGCTCTATCCATGATTCAGAGAATCAACAGGAACAAGTAGTAATTTAAGCTATTTATTAAAAACATCTAATGTGTATAACTATATGTCTAAAGCGTTTTCCATGTCGATGTAGGCCACTACCCTCTATATTGTCTTACCAAAAGGCATGATAATGAGGAAGAAGACCTAAAATTATGGACTTCACCTTCAAATAATGCCTTGCAATCACATTGGTCAGGACTGATAAGAATATCACAACAATCCAACTTGTCAAATGTTAGTTGATAGTGTTAATTAAATACTTATATGGTAAATTTAATATAAGACTTACTTATAGTTGTCTCTTACTCTTTGTGTCTTGACACATTTAATATTTTATGGTTGTCTCTATGCCTTACTCAATTCATATTATAAGGTGCTGATGCGCATGCATAATAATCCTTAGTTATTACTATGAGATGAGGATTTAAAGGGGAGAGGATGTAAAGACAAGTAATTTTATATGTATTTCGGTGGCGTTGAGGACAAATGTTGTGAGAAACCACAATAGATGGAAGGACGGAGGGATATTACATCACGATCATGCCACCCATAAAATTCAAGACTATTATTGAGCCAACAATTGTTTTTTAAATTTATTAATAACCATTTTTTCTCCATATTGTGTGCCCAAGGACACCTATCTATAGCAAAATTTTCATAAATCGACCTATGCACAATTTGTGATCCTAGCTACATGTCATTATTTGTATTTTCATGACATTGAGTGTTGTTTATAGTTGTCATGAGTACATGATATTCATGCAAGAAATGATGTCTTGTAGAGGAGGACTCATCAAATCAACCTTTTGAATTTCATTTTGATGAAAAAAAAGTGGGCATTGGTAGCAAGGTTCACATACGTAGTAGGCACAAAGTTTTGACCTCATTTCGGGCCTATTAGTTCTTTTTTGTTATAGTCGTAGTTGTTGACAAATTGTCACACTTTAGATTGCAGTGCCAAGTGACTCAGGAGTTAGATTCACATCTCAATGGCTAGTGCCTTGTAGTCATCAATTATTACTGGTCATCTTGCACAACTAAGAAGTGAGTGCATGACATGAGTGAGTGAGTGATAATAATTTATCATATTTACAATATTTTGAATGACTAATTGAACTTTAGCATAGGAATTTCAACATCTTGACAAATTTATATGGATGAATAATTTCAAATGTTGCTCTTCTTTTGAAATGTTGATATAAATTATTCCCTTCTTAATTGGAAGAGTAAAATTCAGATTTTAAATTTTTTTGAAGGACAATTTTAACATTACACTTCTTGGAAGGGATAATGGCTGGAAAGTGTTCAATTTTGAATGTTGGATATAACTAAACTATTTTTTTTCAATTATAATCTTAAATTTAATAACACATATAAACATAATAAAAAAACAAAACAAAATATATAAAAATAAATAAAACATAACATAAAAAAACATCCCCACCATTTTGAAGCCTATGTGCCCTCCTTGAACCTGCAAAGCATCCAATAGCATGCCATTTGAACCCCTCCTTGACTTCTATAGAGAATTCGATAGTGCATAACATTCAATAGCGGAGAGCATTGTTATCATCATTGGCATTGCCGCACATTCCTACACACAAGATTTATTTCTACCCAACATAGGATGAGCAGAGAAGACCAACATATCATTGGTCAACATTCAATTTGTCATCCGAACATAGGAGACCAATGGTGATGTCTTTGATATGTGGTTTTTGTAACTCAATCATTTTCCTTCCACCACTTAGCCTCGATTTTTGTTTCCAAGGGTTTCAATCACCATAACTGATAAAAAATGGAGGTTGCATTCCTTTAACAAATGGTTAAATTTGAAGTATTTGTGTTCAGTTTGTATATCTAGGGCAGGGTCCTTGGATTCAAACTATGTTTTCATGCTCTGTCTTGTTTCTCTTTTTTGTCTTTATCGTTAGGGGAAAAAAATGAGACAGGGGGATATACTTCCATGCCCCACCCGAGAGAGTGACATATTTCTAACCTGACCGATAAGGATCTTGGCCATGGGTTGAGTGGATCTTGCCATTGGAGGATTTCCAGTTCGATCAAGGTTCAATTCCATTGGAGACCAATTGGATTCCAAAAACATGAGTGCCCATATCTCCAAGTTCAATGCCTCCGATGGCGGACGAGGTAGAGGACGGGGAAGGGGAGGCAGTCACGGAGGTACAACAAATAATAAAATGAGGTACACTGTAGACGAGGATCTGGAATCCAAGCTAGGGTTTGATCTTTTCACTGAGGATGAACCCTGCTTAGGATGGCTCCTCACCATGCCATCTATAAGTTACCTCACTTCTACCACTTTTTCTCAAATATCAACACCATTGTATTCAATTCGATTGCACAAGTGGTCACGTTCATGTGCATGCAATCTAAAGTTGTATCTAAACTCTTTGCATTTTTAGTTTGAACTTGCCGGTCATTTTGACAACTCTAATAACTATGGCTGCTAATTCTCCATCCCCACCATTATATTTCAAGCATTTGAATACCATTTTTTAAGTTTTTGAGTTTTGCAGTAGATAAAACAGGATGTCCTGAAATCCTCCTTACCATTGCATTTTGAAAAGGGGGAAGATGACAGATATCAGTTTATACTGTCTTTCTCTGAGAGGGTAAGGGTTTATTTGTTCATTTTCCACCTAAAACAAAATGGCATCCACAAAATATTATTCCTATAGGTGAAATGAGAGTGTTGTTACATTTGCACTTACTGGGGTTTGATTGCTCAAAAAAGCGGCCAGCGTGCTCTTGCAATGGGGCCGTGGTTCTACCATCATGGTTGTTATGTCAGGCCAAGTGGTCACATGCCTCACACGTTCCTCACAGGTGAAACTGTGTTCTACCTCTTGATAAGTGATAACTTGTGCAAGGAGGCCGTGGTTGCACCGGTTACATGCCTTACAAGTGAAACTATGTTCTACCTCTTGATAAGTGATAAGCGGTGGATACTCACTTCAATGTAATAAGGAAGCATGTTCGTTACTAAAACAAAATTCCAAAGTTATCAAGACTACAAATCCATTTTCATCATGTATTTTAAACGCACTCTTATCATGCATTTTCAACATGCCTTGCAAAAACTAGTATTTTCAACATACACTTATCATGCATCTTCAACATGCCCTACAAAAACTGTTTGAGTATTCTCCATCTGGATTAATTTGAAATTGGTTGGACTTTATGCAAGAAATTCTTATGTTAACATCGCCAAACATTCTGATTTCCAACCATTAACCCAATTTCTTAGTGGCTATATGAAAGCAATACTGTATATTCTCTTGCTTAACCCAATTGCATAGTGACGATATGAAAGAAATACTGTATATTCTCTTGCTGTTGTTTGTAATTAAAAATATTTCTATATATGCAATGCTTCCTTTTGACTAGTCACATAAGACAACAAGATATTCTATTTCTCAATTTATTTCTTACCTTTTATGTAGACATCATTTGAGGGCCAAGACGACAACAAAACATTCAGCTGTGTTGATCTCTACTTTGTATCTCTGGTGAATTGCCAGATATTTTTATTTCAAAGTAATTGATATTCATGTCTGATTTAGTTGCGGTATTGAATACATTTCTATACTATTGACATTGTTTAGATTCACACTGTGATTTGGTTGTGCTCTTTTGGGTGGCAGGATGGATCTTCATTCAAATCTAAGTACAATTTTGCTTCATATTTCTATGTTTGCCACAAAGGTCAGTAATATATGATCAACATGGGCATGATTTGCTAGTGTTCAGTCTGTAGACTCATTGTGATTACAACCATGCTTAGAAATTTAGAACTATTGAAGGCACATTTAGAACTAAGTATTTCTTGCAGCATGAATCTAGACATGTTTCTTGTTTTGGATATCCTTAAACATCTAACTTATTCTTTTTCTGTTAATCATTGTCCTAATTTTTGTTGTTAGTTATAGTTGTCTACAGTCATATAAAGGTCAGGCCACCTGATATTGACAATTAGTTTAACACTTAAGTCCGTGTATAAAATACCTTGCCTGTACTATTTCCATTTTAAGGAAGGCATTTTCACACACATTGATTTACAGGATAAGATGCAGTTGGACGTAGAGGCATAGTTACGTCATCGCTATGAGGGTCACATTGTGTAGAAATTGTGGATAAATAAGATCTTGATTTGGGGGGTTAGTCATGGTATTTATTCCCTTATTCTCTTACTCTGGTATTTATTGCCGATGAAGTATGCTTTGAAGTATGACATGGATGTTTCTACTGTTACATTACAGACTTTTGCATGCCTTCTCATTTCATACATACTACCTTCACGGTTTTATGGTTAACACATGACTATCACATTCTATAAACTTACTTTGTATTTGGGATATGACCACACTTTTAGTTTGTCATTTAAATAGCAAAATTTATGGTATGCCTATGTTGATATTAAGCAGATTGCTAAATGAGTTTTCTATTTGATATTGAGCAGATTACTAAATGAGTTTTCTATTTATTGTATCTATGAGTAGACAATTCTTTTAAATAGAAGTTGTTATGAAAATTTTTTGCTTACATAATTTATGTTAGATCATTGTATTTTAAATTCCTTGATTAGATTAAGCAATTGAGTGTCATTTAATGTTGCTTGAGGATTTTAAAGAACTCAGTTACTTGAATTGAATTAGTAAATGATAGATGTTATATAACATGTTTATATAAATGGTTTGGCATGATAGCATCGGAGATAGATTGTTTGAATACTTGGTCAATTGTAGCATGATGCATTTAGTTTCGCAACAAACTCATGTCTTCATTTTAGTCATAACAGCTTTAGACTCAAATGGTCCATGGAAATAAGGCTTATAGGTGAGGATTTGTTTGATGTTTGTATTTGGTAATCCATTGTATGGATTGACTTCTATTTTGTCCATGACTATTATAATAGTATCGCCTGACTATTTTTTTCAACAGGGGTTTGGTTAACTATTTTTTCCATTCATCCATATGTAAAATGGAGCAACCCTCCCTTCATCACTCACATTAGATTGGCTTGAGAGTGTCAAACTCTACTTTCTCCTTACCAGGGAGAGTAGTATGGAGATTTTCATGTGCTTAGGGTTCTTTATACTTGAGTTTCCTTATTTATAGGCTATATCATACACCATATTAGTGAATGGGGAGAGCATGCCTCCTTAAAAAATATTTCATGTGCATAAGCAAATTGCAATTGTAGGGTCATCTTTTCCCTATATTGTCAAACAAGGTTGACATCAAGGTAATGGTTTTCCTTTTCTGTGGAATTCTAGGAGGAGTTTGTGTTTTTTAAGAAAGGTTTGAATGGGAAATAGAAGAATATCCTCTAGTAGCACCACCAACAGCAGTAGCAGAAGAATAATTTCCTTTAATGACACATTTCTTTATCCATCACTCTCTTCATTCATGCAGTGTTAACTTAGTGCTTTTACATGCAGACACATTATAACGAGGGAGCTCAAAAATTTAGCCTTGAATTTTGAATAGCTCGCTTGCTAGTTGGGATCATACAAACTGCACCTCCCTTTTTTATACCAATACTTGAGTAAACTCTAAATTTCCAGAGCGGGGTTTTGGGATATTTTTGGGTGCTCTTTTTTTTTTTTGAGAAATATGTCTTATAGAATTTCTTTGGCCAAGATGCTATGCTATGACAAGTGAATCTATGCCATCAAATTCACTTGGGACATGCACCTGGCTTCATCTCCACCAACTGGTTGGGGGGGTGTTGAGCCTGGATCTCCACATTAATACAAGCCCGATCATCTCTCTACTTGTTGTTTTAAATTGCAGGGGAATGAGGCTAGATTTATCATGTACACTATACTGGTTCAGTATTGGTTGGTTAATAATCCATTGCAAACTTGATACTTTAATGATAATCTAGGGGTTTATAGAAACATGCAATTTTAATCCAGTCATGCATAGTGGCATATTGTTATCTTTTCAAGATGCTTTTGAACAAATAATGGCTTGTCTCTACATCATAAGTCCACATTCAATGTTTTCAAGATGCTTTTGAACAAAGAATGGCTTGTCTCTACATCATAAGTCCACATTCAACATCCTTTGCAGCAAGAGTTTTTATATACCCAAAAACTAACATTCATTCTTTACTTGTTTATGGATTTTGCAATCCTGTAGATGCAATATGTGGAAAATGGTACACTGTTAAAGTGGACTCTTCAAAGGTTACCTTGAAAAATAGGGCAGATCTTCTTCAACGAGCTGAATTTCGTGTGTGTGCTTTTGATATAGAGAAAACCAAGATTCATTTGAAGTTTCTTGATGCCGAATATGACATGATAATGATGATTTCACACATGGTGGATTGTCAAGGCTATCTTATTATAAATCGAGAGGTAAAAACACTTTTCATTGTTTTATTCCTGTTGGTCAGCCTATCCTTTATTTTGGGATTTCTTTCATATATGCTAAGTTGGTCAGGGAGGAAAAGTGGTGTGAATTTGAAGTTTGAAGAGAGAATTATACTGTTCTAGTAAATGGAGAAACAGGCAACACCTTGGGAAAAATTAAAATTATTAACTAATTTATTGTAGGGAAACTAGCAGTCATGGAAAAATTGAATTATGTGATTAGGATGGAAATTTATATAAGTTCATGCACAAAGGGTGAAATTGCAAGGGAAGGAGGCTGGCTTTTACAATAGGAAATCCTAGGTTTCATTTGAAAATGTTCTAAAGATTCTTGCTCATTTTGAAGCATATTAAAAATATCTTTGTAAGCTTTGGAAATGCTTTTTTGGTAATGAATCTCATTTTAGCTGCACCAAGTGATAAATATCAAGGATTAGGTGACAATGTCTCTTCTAGTTGGACTATGCTGCAATTGTCGATACATTGAATGTCTCATGTAATATTTTGGAAACTTCTACATGTTTTAGATGATACTTTGATTTTTGTTATGTAAGTCGCTTAATGGCCTCATGAATGTAAAAGTTTATATAGCTCTGTTAATCAGTCTATTCTTTCCTTTTAATTTTGTTTTATAGAGGTTGTAGATTGTACTATTCTTAATTTCAACTTAGTGAAATCCATGGTTAACCTTCCTGGATTCAATGATAGTTTGTATTGACACTTTCTATCTTAAAGTCCCCTTTATAACTTTTTTATAGTAAGTTTTTTAATTAGGTTAGAATATGGTCTAGATTTTGGTGGCAAAGGTTGTAAATTGTAATTATGTAAAATTGATTCCTCCAAAATAAATGGGTTCTTTTTACTGATACAGCAGGAATTAAATGATTAAACAGGTGATCTATATCCTTCTTTGGTGTATTTTTATTGTTTGCAGATTGCCACTACACCTAGTCCATTTTTGTCTATAAATGACATATTTTTATTGTTTGCAGATTGATGTTGCATTGATTGTTATGAACATCGTTTCTCTTATTTATTTTTCCAATTCCTTTTCGTTTGTTTCCTGAGTGTGTAGGGTGGGGGGGCGTGCATTGAATACTTGGAGTACACTCCAAAACCAGAATTTGAAGGAAATTTCAAAGTAGAAAATGTGCCAAATGAGGTATATCAGGAATTTATTGTTTACCCTAAGACTATAATTATGAAAACAAGTATTGATCCCCTGGAAGTTTGCTATGTTTTCCAGACAGAACTTCTTAGGCGCTGGTTCAATCACATGCAATAATTGAAGCCTGGGATTTATGTGACGTATAATGGAGATTTATTTGATTGACCTTTCATCGAGCAACAGGCTAAGCATAATGGAATGAAAATGAGTGATGCATGTTAATTTTCTTATCTAACATACTGCCATCTTATGCTTGCTGACTGTTGTTGGATTTTCGCTCAATTCTATGTTTAATTGGAAAAGGAGTTTATTATTCAGTGTATTACAATGAATGTATTGATCCACCAAGTGGACATCTCAGGGCCCCATTGTATACTGTATTCTTGAAGCCTTTAGAAGTTTTTCTCTATCTCTTAAAATTCCTACATTGTTTTGCAACCAAGGATAGGTTTTTGACCATCACTATAAATTTTGACCCCTCTATTCTCTAGCCACTTCATTTAGCAAGAGCAGTCTGTGCTTACCTTGGTTGTTTGGCATTTGCAAGAGTGAAGTTAAATATCTAATGTACATCATTAATAATGATTTGAGGTAACATACTCTATTGTTTCTTTGTCTCTTTGCTATATGAAGTGGTTATGTATTTGTAGGAGTCAATCTTATTCTATATCCCTTCCTTGAGCAAATATAGACTATTCTAAAAGTATTGAATGCCTCTTGGTCAGCAAGTTTATTTCTGTTATTTTTTTATCTTAATTGTTTCCTTTGGTCCCCTTTGTTTAGATACTCTGGAGGTTTAGTGTCCTCCATCATCACTTATTAAGATTGGGGATGTAAAGCACTATTTGCATGATAGCTCTTTCTTATACAGGGAGAAACTTATGTAGATACTTATACAATTATCATAATGCATATGGAGGACAAACACAATTCTTTAGACCCATTTCATCTTAATCATGTCAGAAAAATCCACCCTTTAGAACTTTAGTCTGCTCAAAATGGATGTCAGGGACACAGATAGTGTATGGGGACTGCTTCATTCCACTTTCCAACTAATAGTCTCACCCAGAGAAGCACTGCATTGTGTTCAACTAGGAAAACTTTATTGCAAGCAACCTTTCTCTGACTCTCTAGAAATCCAAGTCACATAGGAAGAGAGAAACAACTAGTTTTACATGGCATTTAGGTTAGAAGTTAGTTTAGGCCATTTCTAAGTGGGTAAGTTGGAACATGTGGGCATGGGATTATGTGACCTTTGTACATGTGGTTCACACTACCTGAGTTACTTGGAGAAGTGTGTAGGAAGAATTTGTGTTGTAATCACCTACCCTTAGCACATCGAAGGTCTTTAGTTAAGGAACATTCTCTTGGAGTGTTCATAGATTGGTTAGATTGGACTTTGTCTTGTTAAGCGGTCCACTTGTAGACCTAGTACAGGGTTTGCTTGTAATTACTCTCTTCCTTATTCCATTAATAGAAAGGAGGGTGCTTCTCTTGAGTATATTAGGTTTTCTATTTTGTGAAAAGTAAAGTTAAGAGTAAAGTAGTTGTGATAACTAGATGTAAAAGCAATAAACCAATAAAGGATAACAATTATTGTGATAACTAGAGTGGAAGGATACTGATAACTAGAGTCAAAACAATAAAAAAAGGGAAAGAGTTAAAGCATAACTCTATGAGGCATCATAATTTTACAATAATTGTTGACTTAAAAATCTTTTATTTCAATAAAAATATCCAAGAAGCTCTCACAATAATTTCCCTAAAATGTATATCAGATGAGATTGATACTAAAGTAGTAGAGAGAGGGTTGATTGGAGGCATGTGCAGTCAACCTTTTTCTTAATGACTCTTTTAGGTAAGCCCTGAATTATATAGTAAATCCTCTTACATTTAAGGTTAAAGGACTGTTGGGGTGCACACCCTAACGGTTCTTCAGATGGGTAACTTCGCGGTTTTTGTAAGCTTGTAAGCGGAGCTACGGCTCAAAATAGTCTTAGGGGTATCGGGGGTTAAGTCAGAGTCCTCTTTTTGTAATAAACCCATGGTTTAAGTCCAGGGTGTAGGGTTCGGGGTGCCCATGGTTTTAGCCCAGGGTTTTGTAATTAGTGCACTGTATAAATAAGCACTTTTGTAAAGAAGTAAGGTTAGGTTTTTGAATGTAAGAAAGTTAAGGCGAAGCTAAGGCTATTTTGTAAGCGAAGGATAAGTCCCAGCTGAGTGCATGGACGACCTCTGCAGCTGTGTGCACAGAGGGATTGTAAGAGATTAAGGAAATCTGCAGCTGTGTGCACAGAGGCCTACTGCTGTGTGTGCGGCTTTGAGGACTAAAGAGATCTGCACCTGAGTGTGCAGATCAAAACTGTGATTTTGTAGAAAGTTGAATAAAACACAGTTCTATGGATGTAACCCCTACACTGGGGGTGAACCACGTTATGTCGGGTGTTGTGGTTCTTGTGTGATTTCTGTTCTGATTCTTTTATTGCATTGATAAGTATAGATATATCTGATAAGTAAGATCGCTGCATAATAAATAGCTTCGCTGCGAATTCCCAGTAAGGGTTAAGCAAGTCACGGTGTTATTAACTACGAAGATATAAATATATGTGAATGATTAAGAACTATGTTAATTGATTATAAGTTGATAAGAGTTAAAGGTACAATAATTTCCCTCTTCTGCTTACAGAAACCTGATTCTGTGGCATCCCATAGCTGTTTCGGGTGAGACTGCAACCTGCTTGCAGGTTGTTGCTGAAAGGGCCAACACTATGGATCTCTTGTTGGTGCGAAGCTAAAGGTCTAAAACCTGAGTCTGCCCTATAGTCCAACAAAGTGGTTCCGTTTCCGGTTGAACTCAGTATCTGCGCAAGAGGGGTTTACGTCATACCTCGAGGGCTATGCTCTGGAGACCCTCTGTGAAAGAAATCGGTGATTGGCTGGATGAGACTTATCTGAAATTTACTGAGCACAAGAATAAAGATCCGCGACGTAGCGCAAATGACTTTTTACAAAGGTATGTTTTTTGTGACATTTATGAAATTTTCTTTGGTAGTATCCACATAGAGTTGCACCAGTGGGTATCCAGGTTGGCCGAGCGATGGACGAAGTTCCACACAGGTCAGTTTCTTGCTTGGACCCCCGCAAGAATCAATTTGTTGAAAAGAGTAAACAACGGGATCTCCTGCATTGTTGATTTCTGGGTGACGCGAACCCTTGCAGCATTCGTGACGGAGTTCTCCATTGACACGAGTACTTCCTTTAGTGAAGCAGAGCGGCAGTTTTTCAAAGGACCAAGGGGTAAGTTTTTAAATTCATTAAGTTTGAGGATTAAGATGCTATTAGCTGAAAAAGGAATATTGCTTTTTGAATCCGACTGTTAGACTGTATATTACTAACTTATGTTTGCAAGTGACAACACCTTCGACGAGAAAATTGGTTTGCTGCAAAGTGGAAAAAGGTATAAGAGAACTTTTGAGTCATCTACCCTAGGCCCGGATACTGAGTCTACCCCTTTCAGTCTAGCAGCCTCGGAGCCCGAAGAAACCCCTTCTGTTGGAAACCCCCCTGTAACCCCGCAGCGCCGATTTGTTATCCCTAAGAATCTGTCGCAGACTACAAGTAACCCTAGTACCAGTCCTCTTGTCGCAGGTCAGTCTACCCCAGTAAGTTCCCCCCCCCCCGCCTACGTCCTGTCCCCCTCCACCCCCCTAGCTCTACTATGGCCCACATGACCGATGATATTAAGCTTCCTATTTTCAAAGGAAATGGATCAGAGGATCCAGAACAGTTTTGGTTTATATGTGAAGCGGTATGGACTGCTAAGAACGTTACAGACGCCGTTGTAAGAACTGCACAACTCATTACTTCTTTCAATGACTGGGCTTTGACCTGGTTCATGAAATTTTCTAGTACCCAGAATCCTACCCTAGATGATATCAAAGCAGAAATCATCAAGGAGTTTAAGAAACCCAAGTCAGAGTCGCAGTGTATTACTGAATTAAAGGAGATTCAGCAGAAGCAAGGTGAATCAGTGTGGGACTTTGATCAGAGATTCAAAGTTCTACTAGACCAAGTCAGTTTCACAATTGGCCCCGCGCAGCACAAGGAATGGTTTATTGTTGCATTGCTACCACACATCAGAACCCCCCTCATGCAACAGAAGGTTGCTGACCAGCAAGAGACCCTGGAAATTGTGATGAAGCTTGACATTGCACCTATTAGAGATAATCCTGGTATTGTTCAAATCCAAGCGCAGTTGGCAGCCATGGCCCTGGAGCTCCATGATATGAAGACAAGAAAACTGGGCCACGTAGAGGTTTGGTGTACGCAATGTCGGACGGAAGGTCACGACAAGGATCGGTGTCCTGTGGTCAGAAATTAGCTGAATATAGGTGCACCAAACCCATTTCCACCGCAAGTTCTATATTGTGATCTCTACAGAATAATCGGTCAGCATCGACCTCAGGACTGCCATCTACTTCAAAGGTATGGACAAGGACCTAAGAATCCCTATTGTAACTTCTGTAAATATGTAGGACATAATGAAGCTGAGTGTCACACCTATGACACCTATCAGATACAAAATGAAGCACAGAGCAATGATGATTATGGTTACCACGGTGGTGCATCTAGTCGAGGTGCTTTTGACGAACGCAGTTGTGGTGGTATGGCAGGAAGAGGCAGAGGCCAGATTGTGTGCTACAACTGTAATCAAGCTGGACATCTTGCTCGCAATTGTCGGAACCCCACTACGACATGCTGATATTGCTGCGCGGCAGACCATGTAATCGAGCAGTGTCTGCAGTTGATAGCTAAGATTCAGGCCAGAAACAGTATTCCTACTCAGAACATCCAAATGATTTCTGTCAAGCCCAGAGCTGCCATAGCTATCAATGTGGTTACACAGAGTGGAGCTACAACGCACATACAGAATACGGAGACACGACCTGCCGAACCTTGTGTTCATAAATCTCCCGAGAAAATCCCAGCGTTTGATATCGAAAGAGAAAAAGAGACATTCATGGAAGCCAAGAAATATTTTGCCGACCCTTGTACATCAGTTGCACCTGCGCAACCACCTCAGCCACTAGCGCAGCCGCAATAAGCTTCGATGGATAAAGCAAGTACACTATCCTCCTTTTTACATAGCTGTCTGAAACTCTTAAGAAACCAGAATGCTTTAAATGAGCTGCAGAAAGTCATTGCTTCCTGCAAACCTCAGCAAAGCTATGGTCGGGACAAAACTGTTAATAGAGTCAGAAGAACTAGCAGGGAAATGAGATTGAATGCTCAGGTAGGTGAATATGATATGACTGATGTCATTTTGGATCTAGGATCAGAAGTCAATGTTCTAACTAAGCAAACCTGGGAGCAAATGGGGAAACCTCCCCTTGCCTGGTCTCCTATATAGTTGAAGTTAGCCAATCAGCAAAATATTGTACCCCTAGGGAGATTCCTTAGTGTCCCAATCGATATTGATGGGGTCAGCACTTTAGCAGACTTAGAAGTTATTGAGATCACTGATGACAGCAACCCCTACCCAGCCCTGTTAGGCATTGGTTGGGCGATGGACAATGCCGTAGTCATTAACCTTAAGAAGAGACAAATGACCTTTGAAGGGAAATATTTGCGAGTCATCGTACCCCTGGACCCCTCGCAAGGAGAAAGGTACACCGAACCACTCAGAGACGAAGACCTGGATGACTTGGAGCACATCTACAACATTACAGCTAAGGATGAAGATTATGTTGATCCTACTGCCGAAGGTATTTTGGATTGGCAGTGTGATAGTTCTTATATGACAGACTCCAATGATGGGTTAGAGAACTGGCAGAATAGACTCCATGAGTTGAATGGACATAGATGCACCAGAATTACCAAGTCTCTCAGATGGATTGGTACTCAGGATAGTACCCTACCTGTTTTCGATGGGTTGTCAGATCCAGAGCAGTTTCTTGGACAATTTTCCGAATGGGTACCGAAATCTCAGAGACTAGAAACCTTGGATTCTGCCTTTAGGGCCACAGCAGCCAGATGGTGGAACAACCATAAGAAAAATATTCCTAATTGGGAAACTTGTCATAAGCTCCTTTGCTTGAGATTCCGTGACCCGCCGCAGGAGCTGCGAAGCAAGTTTGATGGAAAGTCTAGCTCCCAGGAACATTTGGCAAAATGCTACAAGGCGTGGAAATATGTACCTCAGGAAGAATGGGTACATAGATTCATGCATACTCTGGAGCCAATTGCAAGAAACTGGTACGCAGAGGCTGAGCTTCACCGGGATACTGTAAGTTGGGATTGTCTTGTTGATAGTTTCGTACTTACCTTTTCCACTAATGAAGTTTGTCCAGCTTTAGATGTAGCTATTAGGTTGATCCACACTAAGGTATTTGATGATCAAGAGGTAGAAGAATATCAACCTGACTGGAAGACACAGGAAGCTCATGCCATAGAATCTTATAACCTTGCAATTGACGAGGATGAGGATCTGCGCAACATTGATATTCCTGAGTCAGAAGGGCACTGCGAAGTACAGGGACCAGCAGTTGAAGTAGCGGAAGTAACTTAGCCCCTGAAGATGCGGACCATCAACATTGGATCAGAAGACCAACCTAAGTATGCTACCATTGGAAATTATTGGGATGATGAGATGGTAAGCAAAGTGACCCAACTTCTCCATGAATATCAGGACCTGTTCCCAACAAAGTTCTCGGAGATGAAAGGTATCCTGGGGGATATCGGTTTGATAAAAATACCGTTGAAACCTGATACGAAGCCTGTGAAACAACGTCCTTATAGGTTGAACCCTAAGTATAAGGAAAAAGTTCTATTGGAGATGGATAAGATGCTCACTGCAGGAATTATTGAACCTGTTGAAGAATCTGAATGGGTCAGTCCTATGGTGGTGCAAGAGAAGAATACCAAAGGCGAGATTCGAATCTGTGTTGATCTCAGGAAATTGAATGATGCTTGTTTACATGATCCCTTCCCCACCCCTTTTACGGATGAAGTGCTCGACAATGTCGGGGGTCAAGAGATATACTCTTTCACTAATGGATTTTCAGGTTACCATTAGATTAGAATTGCTCCAGAAGATCAACATAAGACAACCTTTACTACAGAAATGGGATCCTTTCAGTATACAGTTATGCCCTTTGGATTGAAGAATGCTCCTACGATTTTTTCAAGAGTAGTCATCTCCGCATTTAAGGAATTCATACATAAATTCCTCGAAGTATATTTTGATGACTGGACTATCTTTGGGCTAGTAAAAGACCATATAACTAGTCTAAGACTTATGTTGGATAAGTGTCGGTAGCACCAGATCTCCTTGAACTTGAAAAAATGCATCTTTTGCGCACCATTTGGGATATTGCTTGGACACATTGTATGTAAGCAAGGATTGATGATGGATCCGATGAAGATAGCTATTATCGTGAACCTGCCACCTCCGAAGTCTGTAAAGCAACTTCGCACTACACTGTGTCACACTGGCTACTACAGGAAATTCATCCGCAACTATGCCCAGATCACCGCCCCGATGGAAAGGAAGCTGAAGAAAGATATTAAGTTCAAATGGACAACTGAGTTCCAAGAAGGCTTGGATGTGCTGGAAAAAAAATGGTCACTGCCCCTATCTTAGTATTCCCTGTCTGGAATAAGGAGTTCCATGTACATGTTGATGCATCCTCCATTGCCTTGGGTACTGTCTTGGCTTAATCGGGCGAAGGTAATATCGACCACCCCATTGCTTTTGCAAGTAGGAAACTGTCCACAGCAGAGAAAAATTATACTACAACAGAACGTGAAGGTCTCGCTATGGTGTATGCTCTACAGAAGTTTCGACATTACCTGCTAGGATCCCACTTTAAAATGTTCACTGACCACTCTGCTTTGAAGTATTTGGTTAACAAACCTGTAGTAGGGGGAAGGATATGTAGATGGTTAATTCTATTTCAGGAATATGATTTCGAGATCATAGTTAAGCCTGGATGACTTAACCTAGGACCTGACCACTTGTCGAGGCTCGAGTCGGGAGAAGAACCTACCAGTTTGGATGAAAATATTCCCGATGCCCAGTTGTTTGCTATCCAGATGGTTGATGAGTACTTTCAGGATATTGTTCAGTACTTGTCTACAGGTTTTCCCCCCGCTGAGATGACCACACAGCAGAAGAAGCAGTTGGTTATTTGCGCAGTGGACTTCACCCTAATAGCAGGACAGTTGTATAAAATGGGGCCAGATGAAATACTGCGCAGGTGTGTCTTGGAGCATGAGAAGCCACTAATTTTGGCTGAGGCACACTCTGGCCCCACAGGAGGTCATTATGCAGGTAAAGCCACAACACAGAATATTTTGACAGCCGGATTATGGTGGCCTACGGTTCACAAGGATGCAAGACAATATTTCCACAGCTGCGACATATGTCAAAGAACAGCCAAACCATCCAGGAGGGATGAGATGCCTCTTGTCCCACAGGTAACTTTACAAGCATTTGAAAAATGGGAAATTGATTTTGTTGGCCTTATCAATCCACCTGCGAAGAAGTCAGGAGCACGACACATTATTACAGTGATTGATTACCTTACCCGTTGGGCCGAAGCTCAACCAGTCAAGACTTGTAGCGCCACTGNTTGTCCAGATTTGGGTGTCCTAGAATTCTTATGAGTGATCAAGGATCACATTTTCTAAACAAGACTATTGAAGTATTGAATGAAGAATTCCAGGTATATCATCAGAAGAGTACTTCCTATCATCCACAAGCAAATGGGACTGTCGAAGCTTTTAATAAGATCCTTGAACATGCTCTGACAAAGGTTTGTAATGTTAACAGAAATGACTGGGATCTTAGAATTCCAGCGGTTCTTTGGGCATATAGAACTACCTGCAAGAAATTGACAGGCCATACACCTTTTAGGTTGGTTTATGGGCAAGAAGCAGTCATGCCCATGGAGTACATTGTTCCCAGCCTCAGAATATCTGCTTTTACAGAGATGGATGACCCAGCTAGAATCACAGCCAGGCTGACAAAGATACTAGAGTTAGAAGAGGATAGATTTGTTGCAGGGTTCCAACAGCAAGTACAGAAGGCCCGAGAAAAATCATGGCATGATAGACACATCAAGAAGACATAGTTCCAGCAGGGTGATCTTGTGCTTTTGTACGACAGCAAATTTATGAAATTTCCAGGTAAATTCAAGACACATTAGAAAGGACCATATCTAGTACAGAAAATTACTGATGGTGGCGCAGTTCAGCTAGCTAAGTTGAATGGAGAAATTTTACATTCGATGGTAAATGGAAGTCGTCTGAAGAAATATAGGGATAGGCCGGAACCTCCTGTTCAGAAGTAGCCCCTAGAAGGACAGTCTAATTCCCAAGAGCAGTTGAACCTTGGGTATCGCATGCGGTAGTAAGTATTGAGGGTTAATATTGTCTCGTAGTCATGGGTAGTTGTTATGTCGAAGGTACAAGGTGTATCGCAGCCTCAAATGTGATGGATGGGACAAAATGGAATTGGCGGCGCTGGCACGGAAACTACTCTCCATACTGTAATAATGAGATTTTGGGGGAAAATATGGCAACTTGTGGACAAGATTTTCGGCATTCCATCAGATTTGGTGTCATTAATACACCATGATGACGGATTCCGCTACAGGATTCTATAAAACACTGCATCAGCCTGCGACTCCTGCATTAAGCATTTCTTTGAGTTATTCATTTGGAACCATGTCAAACAATTGTGAAGTCCAGAAGCTAGTACGAGAGTTCACGGAGAGAGGGTTGCAGAACCTTTTGAGCAATTCACCAGTACTGTCCTATCCGACTAA
Organism: Pseudotsuga menziesii; assembly: GCA_001517045.1. NCBI lineage: Eukaryota > Viridiplantae > Streptophyta > Pinopsida > Pinales > Pinaceae > Pseudotsuga > Pseudotsuga menziesii. The sequence goes on along the minus strand of LPNX011093520.1, from coordinate 1,185,188 downwards.
GGTACAAAGGCAAGCAAAAGTTTGCTCTAAACTGGGTGAAGGTAGGCACAAGTTCACTCTAACATAGAGCGACGAAAGGCACAAGGCCTCATAGAAAGACTCTGGAAAATCCCGCAATGTATCCTCCTGGGTTGACAGAACCGAGGTGGCTGTTTTCCTTATGCAGCTTGACACGCAATTCTAAGGACCCTTAGTTGTGGATGGTCAAGTGTTCGGCAAACAGAGTGAAGGGTGGGGTTGCAGATGGATCCAGCAGTCTGTCGTTAGCATAATTACTGTAAAGAAAGGAAGCGAGCAGCCGACAGCATCAGAGAGGGAGTCAGCAAGCAAGCGCACTATGTCTTCGCAAGTAATGTCTATCACCAGCCCAGTCACTGAGTGTCCCAGGACGGGACACTGGTGAGTCTTAGGGGCCTGTTGGGGCGCTCACCCTAACGGTTCTTCAGATGGGTAACTCCGCGGTTTTTGTAAGCTTGTAAGCGCATCTACAGTTCAAAATTTTCTTAGGGGTATCGGGGGTTAAGTCAGAGTCCTCTTTTTGTAATAAACCCATGGTTTAAGTCCAGGGTTTAGGGTTCGGGGTGCCCATGGTTTTAGCCCAGGGTTTTGTAAATAGTGCACTTTATAAATAAGCACTTTTGTAAAGAAGTAAGGTTAGTTTTTTGAATGTAAGAAAGTTAAGGCGAAGCTAAGGCTATTTTGTAAGCGAAGGATAAGTCCCAGCTGAGTGCGTGGACAACCTCTATAGCTGTGTGCGCAGAGGGATTGTAAGAGATTAAGGAAATCTGCAGCTGTGTGCACGGCTTTGAGGACTAAAGAGATCTGTAGCTGAGTGCACAGATCATAACTGTGATTTTGTAGAAAGTTGAATAAAACACAGTTCTGTGGACGTAACCCCTACACTAAGGGTGAACCACGTTATGTCGGGTGTTGTGGTTCTTGTGTGATTTCTGTTCTGATTCTTTTATTGCATTGATAAGTATAGATATATCTGATAAGTAAGATCGCTGCATAATAAATAGCTTCGCTGCGAATTCCCAGTAAGGGTTAAGCAAGTCACGGTGTTATTTAACTCCGAAGATATAAATGTATGTGAATGATTAAGCATTGTGTTAATTGATTATAAGTTGATAAGAGTTAAAGGTACAGTAATTTCCCTCTTCTGCTTGCAAAAACCTGATTGTACGACATCCCATAGCTGTTTCGGGTGAGACTGCAACCTGCTTGTAGGTTGTTTCCAAAAGGGCCAACAATGTGGGTCTCTTGTTGGTGCGAAGCTAAAGGTCTCAAACCCGGGTCTGCCCTATAGTCCAACAAGGACAGTTATTGGATAAATCATTCTTGTAAATGTATATTATTTTTGTGATATTTTGTGTTATGTAACTTTCCTTCGGGACATCTTTTGAATAGACTGGCAGAGAAAGAGCTCTGTTTCAATATAGTTTCAAATCGAGTTCAAAGCACAATTTTGTGGAATATTAGCAAGCCAGATGAAGATGATCAGGTAAGTCTCAGACTCTCAAGTTGTCTAATTTAGAATTTGTTTATATAGGAGCTTTTATATTTACAGTTTTCTCATTAATTTTTGTGTAGTTACATCAATTCACTCTCAATTTGTCTCAATTTGTAGTGGTGTTATTTATGATTTTGCATTGGGCTTATTATTCTTCATTCTCCACGAACATAGTTAATTACAACCATGTATTTTCAACAAATTTATAGGTTTGAAGTAGATCTATTAAATAAATTGGCCATGAGTTTGACTCCAGAGCAATCTCGTCCAAAGGAAATTTGGGGTCTAAAATGGGGCTTATAAGAAAACGTGCCAACAATAAATTTTGTGAGTTGTAATTCAAGAACCAATAGAATTTCAATAAAATGAGTCAACCATAATGGTTGAATTGACATATTTGTCATAAAAGAAAACTACTTTTTTTGTTCATATTTTCGACATATATCCCTATGTTTTTACTCAAATTTCAAGCGAGAGAGCTCATTGGATGTGGAATTTAATTCCGCATCCAACGAGTACCCACACTGCATACTTTTGATGGACCCCTCTATCCCAAAAATAAGAAATACCTGAAAAATGTGATGGCGATGTCATCATCACATTTTTTCAGGTATTTCTTGTTTTGGGGGTAGAAGGGTCCATCAAAAGTATGCAGTGTGGGTACTCATTGAATGTGGAATTAAATTCCGCATACAATGAGCTCTCCCACTTAGAATTTGAGTAACAAAACAGGGAGATATGTCGAAAATACGAACACAAAAAGTAGTTTTTTTCATTCTTCCTCCAAAATTAATAACTATTATTTTATTATTTTAACTATTATTTTATTATTTTCCTTAGGAGGCCCATTTTAGACCTCAAATTTCCTCTAATGAGCTTGTTGGAAAAAACCTCTAAGGCCTCCCAGCAGAGCAACGATGAATGCCTTAAGAGAAAAGGATATCAAGGTAGTCTTGCCATTACCATGTCTAAGCTTATCCATATCTACTGCCTTTGCTAAACTAATACCTTAAGACTATTTTGCAACAACAGGAACAACAACATCCTTCAGTGCATTGTGATGAAATGGAAATCTCATCTTAGATTCTTTCCCTTGGACAGAGTCACAGACCCACATTGAATGGCATTGTTCCCTAAATGTGCACCTATTGAACTATTAACACCCTGAATTATGCATAACCCACTATACCCAACTATTCCAAACAATTTTTTGGCAAAAGGAACCTCTGGTTCATTGACCTGAGTGCCACTTTCCAAATCAAATCTATTGTCTGCTCTATAATTGCTCCTTTCTACTTTGTAAACAGAGACATCTACATCTGAATACAAAATTGGTATTTTTTTCTATGTAGATGCATTGGAATCCAGAGACATAATTTGTGCTAATTGCTTCTATGGCTTGAATTTCTCCAACTCATCCATTTCATTACAGCAATGAAACTAAAAGACACACTACATTTTTGAATCTAAAGAAAAAGAGCCACCAGATGCAGCCATAGGTAAAGGACCCACCAAGCACAACTACACCACCACCACCATTAGTCCTACCCTAATAGCCATTGTTGTAGTTCTAGGAAACACTTTACTGGTGGTAAGTTAATACAATATTTTTTCCAATTATTGTAAAGCTTCTTGAGAAACATTTTTTTAGGAGGAGACAATATTGTAAGTATATAAAATCTCCCTTTTCTATCATAAAAAAGAAATTTCAATGAAAGAAATAATCCCTTTTCTATCAGAAAAAAACAAGACATCCATGAAAGAAATAAGAATAAGCATTCTCCTCTCAAAGATTGGAAAGTGCTGCTGCATAAGTTCATATTCAATAAATGTCGGAAACAATTGAATTTATAGATAAGAACAAATATCATCCTTTTGAACTGAGTTAAAGACAATGGTATAGGAAGCTTGTGTGACAATCACTCAAGAATCAAAACAAAAAAGGCTTGGCCTCCATTTAGAAAGATATTATGATTTCTTAAGAAAAGGGGCATTTTCCTATATTAGTGTCAATTTAGTTTTATATAGCACGTAAATATATCCAATCTTAGCAGAAGGATAAAGAAATTGTCAAGAATAATATAATAATATTTAAAGTGTTAGATGAAATACTATGCTCAGATAATCTTGTAAAACGTAAGGTCTATTTGAACAAAAATGCATTCTCCCTATGAATATCAATTCTTAAGGCATGTGCATGTAGCTATTATTTTCTAAAGCATACAGATTTGAATTTTAGTTTAGTCTAAGACTCTAAGTTGTAGTCCACTGTTGCTTTCTAGTTGATTTGGTCGGCATAGATTGGGGGCACAAATAAATATTTGAGACTTGTAATGACTGATATTCACTCAATCTGCAAGTTATGTCTTATAGAAATCTAATGTAAGAGCTAGTCTCTACTTTTCTAGGCATTTCTTGAGCTGAGACTTTGGAAAATATTCCATGCAACCCTTTTTCTGCAATCATTTTTCCACCTTAATGCACACTCAAATATAGAACTGCAACAAGAAGTTCCCAGAGATTTCATGTATGTATCCCATTTGACCATTTCCATGCAATTATAAAGGCATTAAAAATGAAATAATGAATATTTTACTCTAGCCAATTACCGATTCCTAGTTGATATGGAGTTTGGACTAATATACAAGTGGATGCTTATTCAGTGGAAGGATTCCAGGACCCAGAAGGCTGGCAGATAATTACTCAATCATATGGCCTGGATGAAGCTGTGATCAGATCCATTCCTCTGTGTAGACTCAGAACGATTTATGTAGTGCATAGTTCGGAAAGCTTTCTTTTTAATTATGGGTTTCAAAATATTTTATATTTGGATTTATTTGGGAGAACGGAATATTTCACTCTCAAACGGTTTAGCTATCGGAATAGATTTTGGTTTACCAAACATAATTGTGGATTAAAACAAAACATATAGTTTAAATTGTCATAACTTAAACTTGAAATAAAACGACCACTTAAAGAACTATGAAGGAAACTGAATGAATGGTACCACCCAATAAATCCCTTAGCTAACTATTTCTAGGGTTGATCCTTCATCTATCAACACAAATCATAAGGATCATTTTGGAAGGGTGGGTCTTCGATTATCTTGGCCAATAAGATCCTAATCAACACTTTAAAGTCTTTTCTAAATAAAAATTCATTTTCAACTATGGTCTAAAAAGGATTTCTTTGGTCTTTTGTTGAGCTATGGTCTAAAAAGGCTTTCTTTGGTCCAGCGGTGATAATGAAAGGGTTGAGAGTTTGATAAGGAATTTATTGATCGAATTGACGAGAGAGATTCATTAAGAATTTGTTTAAGCACTCATGGATTTGGTTGTCATCTTTGATATGCATGTTAGTATAAACATATTGGTGTTTGATGCACATTACAGTGGTGAATATTTGACACAAATTAAACTTTGGAAGAAATGTTGTGGTATAAACACACTAGCATTCTTAGAGACTAGGTTTATTATCAGAGAAGAATTGTTGTACTGTAATGTTTTTAAGGTAAAAAATATAGACATAGCATGATACAATAGAATATGTGAGTGTAATAAACTATGCACCTTATCTTATGAAGTAGAGCAGTTTACATTAGGCTTATTGTACAATTTTTGTAAGGCACTAGTATTCGAAAAATTGAAAAATATTCCAAAAAAAATAGAATGAGTTGTTTTGTGGATGGATTTATTGTAGAAGATGGTGTAAGTTTGTCAGATTTGTTTAAATTAGAAAGAGATTTCAAAAGATTATTATGGCATGTAGTTTGAGTTGCATTTTAGTAATTGCAACTCATTTCTATGGATGGGTTATGCTGGTTTTTTGGATTTATATCTAAAACAAGTCTATATTGAAAATGAAAATGGATACAAGTTGTACCAATATAAGGGATGATCTATTTTGGGTTGTTCCCAAATTACAACAGTGGATGAAGCAAAGTAGTTCTACCCTGTGTTTGGACTAGGAGCCAATGTAGTCTTGATTTTTTCAGGGAGAACTATTAAGTATTTCTCCCATATGCATAAAAATCTTGGGCTTGGTGTGGATGGTTGGGCAATCTCCTTGAAGGAAATGATGCACATTTTGGTGTTGTTGGGGATTACATTATGTCGAATCTACTGGTGGGTAATTAAATTTGTAGTGTATTATCCTACAATTCCCAAGGGAGAAGTTCGTAAGAAGAAGATATATCTATATTCTATTTTCTTGCAGTTTTTCAAATGTGTTATGTTAAGAACATAAGTTATTTTAGGTTATTTAACTCAACCTCTCATACTTTTTATAGGAGAAACCAAATATGGGAATGATGGAGAGTTTTAAGTTCCTATTGACTTCAAGATATGTGAGAGATCTTGCCACTTTGGTGGTTGCATACGGTGTCAGCATCAACCTTGTTGAAGTCACCTCGAACTCCAAACTGAAGGAACATGTAATATATAGCAGATCTTAGGTTCTTTGGAAACATAATTCCTGTTCATAAATGATACATAATATGCATAATAATATGTGTTCATCAAAAACTGATTGTTTGACAGAGAATTCGGCAGTCACTATACAACACTTGGTCTTAATTTTTAAACCTCTATTGCTATCCATGCATTTATAGGACAACCTTTTCTATCAATCCAAGTACAATTCCAGTTTCTTAAATACAAACCAACTACAGTTTGGTTGCATTTTGTTCCTATATTAAAAGTACAATAATTTGTCATTTAACTCATTGACAATTGCCATCAGTTGAGCCGATGCTTCATTGCATAGTAGAATTGTAATTAGGTGGGCATGTTACTTACTGAAGTTGCTACTTTGTGGGATTGCAACTAAGTCGATTTACAAGGTGTGTCAAGTTTTTTGGTAGGAATGAAGTTTGTCTTTGATCCCAAAGGAAAACAAGTCATTGAGTTTGCATGGGAAATTGGCATCAATGCTAATACTATGGAAGAAGCATTAGCTTTTACTCCAAGGCCTATCATTATTGTGAGAGTAGAGCATTCACAAAGCTACAATATTATGGGACTCCAAAATTCTTATTAGGTCTCTCTATCTCAAATTTCAATCGCCTTCCAAGGAGAATAGCCCCTATGTTATCTAGTTCAAAAAATTCTTCAGAAAACACACAGGGTTTTGAATGGATTGAGTATTACCATGTTATTTATGGATTCGAACTTTAGAGTTCATAATTTAAGGACATATATAATGTAACGTGTCTATGATTGCAGAGAATGATAGGGTTGTAGCATAGAGTAATATTGAAATTACTTCAGTTCCATCCCATTTGGACTCTATTTACTGAACACTTCGAAGTGGGAGACCAATAAATAATTTGAGTAGCTGGGTTGATGATAGTCAGCAACTTAGAGGAATGAGTGGCACTACAATAGAATTAGGAATTGAGGATAATTTTGTTTCTCATTTATAGAGGGCTCAACCAGTTGATGACACTCAATCAGATTAATCCTAGGATACCACCATATCAGAGGAAAAAGGTGATGCTACTGCCTCACAAGCTGTAGATGCTGGTACTGTAATGATAGAAACTTTACAATCATAGGAAAATGATATACAAAGAACCAAGGAATGTAATCAATCCCATGTTGAGGATACTAACAATATATCATCCTTTGTCAACCATTAGATACTCAAAGTTGTGTATTGATCCTTTTTACCATTATAGAGGAATCTATAAGTTAGGTTCCCAAATTATTAAAGGGTTCTAGCTCAATGGAAGAGCTTCTTCCTTACAAGCAGGAGGTTGGTGGTTCGATTCCTCCATGCCCTAATGATATTATAATATCGGTTAAAACAACTAAATTAGTAAGAAAAAAATAAGAGATAGGTGACCAAAAAAAATGACCAAAAGTCATATTTGAAATTACTAAAAACAACTAAATTAGTCACCAAAACATGAGAGACGCAAAACTAGGCATTAAAAAGGATGCAACACGTGGCGCTAATAATGAAGCCAAACATGGCATTGATATGGTAGAAAAATAAGACGTTACTTTCGATGCAAAACATGGCGCTACATAGGAATAAAAATATGGTGCAACAATAGAATAAATATTTGGTGTCATTTTGGTATCAAAACACGATGCAAAAAAGGAAGCAAAAACGGGTGCAAATTTGGAAGCAAAAATTGGCACATATTTGGAAGTAAAACATCATGCAAAATGGGATGCTAAAGTGGTAGCAAAAATGGATGCAATATTTGATGTTAATTTGGATGCTAACATGGTGCTGTTAAGGAAGCAAATATGGCGGTGCTGTTAAGGAAGAAAATATGGCAGTAACAGGGGTGTCATTTAAGAAGCAAAACCGGACACTCGCTAGGAAGCAAAATAGGACGTTATTTAGGAAGCAAACCTCGACATTGTTTAGGAAGCAAAGTTGGACGCTATTATGGAAGCAAACCTTGACATTTTTTAGGAAGCAAAGTTGGACGCTATTTTGGAAGAAAAAAAAGAGATGCTATTTTGGATGTCATAAATGATGCTATCTAGGAAGCAAAAAAAGACACTTTTTGAGACGCTTTAAGTTTTTTCCATGACATGTCCCATTTAGCGTCTAGTTTGACCACTCAATGTAAAAAAAAATTACACTGAAAAGGGACGTTAATTCCAGGATTTGTTGTAGTGTATAGATGGAAAGCCAAGCCTTCATCTTACTTGAATAGTTGTGAACCTGAAAGTACTTACTCATGCCCAACAGCCACTCTTCATCCTTTTCCCTCGTATTTACTTCACCGTCATAGGTTGGGGATCTTATTTTTTGGAACTCCCCCTAAAGACTATCATTACTCTTTTGTTTCTTTCTTTGTGGAGAAAGTGAGTCACCACTAAAAGGATTGTGATGGTCTTCTTTAGTTGCTTCATGGGTACATTCTTTTTCCTCTTTTCTAGGGTTGCTGGCTCATTTTGGGAAAGGTTCTCTTTTGTAACTGTTTGTGGATGGAGTAGTTTTACCTTGTGGGATTCCTCCTATCATAATTCTCAGTAAGGCTTCATTTATAGCTTGTTGTTCCTTCCTTTCGTTCAGGCTATCTTCTTTGAAACTTTTCAATTCAGCTTGAAGACTGTGTAATGTTTTCAAAACATCTTATTTTAGCTCTACCACTAGCTTGGCTTCCAGAGTGGGGGTGGTCATCTTCCCTTGACGACTCTTTTCTTCCTCAGTATTCATAAACTGAACAGTGTTGTAAAAATTTCATGTAAACACAAAAATTTAAAATGACAGAAATTTTTTTGTTAGTAACATATTTAATAGTCATACTTTATTTGCTCTGTGTGAATTATTGGTGCGCCCATAGAAATTTTAGTATTGAAACTAGGCTCTGAAACCACTTTTAATGTCCCCAAAAATCGAAATTTTTTTTTTATAGGCTAGTAAAAACTACCTAGATCGAACATTATTTACTTACAGAAATCTATTGTACACTTTATGTATCTCTGTTTAATCGCAAGCTATTCTTACATACTGTAATTTATTTTCAGTCGTTACTTTAAATGTAATTTACTTATGATGTTGTACTAACGTTTACTACTTAGTATTATGTTTACACTTTTGTCTCTTATGTGTCGTCATTGTATTTATGTGCTTCGTCCTTTCTGCATTGTCATACTTGTTAATTATGGAGTCCTAACTTAACTTTGTTTATGGAAACAAAGTGGGTGGAGTGGCGGGACTTGTTTTCCCATGATGGTTTGGGAGGTAAAGTATTTCTTTGTTATGCAAACTGGCTTAGTTCAATCGAGCTAAGGAACCCTTTTTATTTACTTTGCAGTTCATTACTTTGTGACGGAATCTGGTGTAAAGTGTGTTTGATAGTATTGATCCTAGAGGACCTGCTGCTAGTTGTTACGTTGCTTATCGACTTGGTTTTAGAACTTGGTAAGTGTTGTTATTGTCAATTTAGCTATTGCGGAAAAATTTCCTGTTCGTTAATTATTCGTTATTTTGGTGTATATTCATTATTCTATACTCCATTAATACATTTTACATTTTATGTAAATTTTCACTATACCTATTAACATCTCTTATGTCCTTTTATTGGCAGGTCATAACTTGGTTACTTGTTCAGACCCTAGGTCTTATTATAGTCAGATATGTTACCATGGAATACTTTGTATGCCATGGTCCTTAAGCATAAATACTTTGATACTAAGGGGTTAAAATCGTAAGCTCTAAACCTATGGTATAAACATTATCTATATACTTAAGCTTTGGGTTCTTCACTTCGACTAGCGCATCCTATGGACTATGTATTATTGTAATCTTACCATAATGCAAACTTTGTAATATGTTAACATTGTAATAAAGTTTGGGTGGTGACATAACATATGGTGGAAACCATATGATAGCAGGGTTGAAGCCTTCATGTGGGAGGTGGTCATATGTTGTAATGCAGCAAAACATAAAGTATGGAGAGTGGGTTTTTATGTGGCTTTAATGGTTTCCAGCTGGTGCATTCAATGCTCTTGGGAGAGCGTGAAAACCTTCCCTTAGTCTTGGCTCATGATGGTTGTGTAATGTGTTGTCATTTGGAGTTTCTTTGTTTTGGCTCTGCGAAGGAGGAAGACCATGGAGGCATCCTCGAGATTGTGAGGTACGACTTCGTTGGGTTTATACGCCTACACATGGGTTTGGTTTAATGTTTGGATTGTGGCTATAATTCTCATCCCCATTTTTTATTGTTTTTTGCAGGTGCCGAAAGGGAATAAGGAGCATCATCGCTTTACTTTTGTGGGCTCCAAACATTTGCACTCGTGGCCACGGTAAGCATGTGAGCAAGTTTTTACTTGCTACCCTTCATCCCTCTTGGGAAGACTGCACATAGATTTGCTTGGTTGGGGTTTTATGCTATGGGTTTCGATGTGGGGTTTACAATTCACCTTCGGCATATGATTATAGAATTGGGTTTTGAACAATGTTGAAATGGCTCAGCCGTGGAGTGAAGTCACACTCCCTCTAATTCTGTGTATAAATTTGGGTTTGTAAATTTTACTTGGGTTGTTTAGCAGCGAAGAAAGGAATGTTTGGGCTTCTAGCACACTTGGTTTTTGTTTATGCAAATTGTGTTTTAGTTGGGGCCTTTTAGCCATGGCTTCACCATTATTTGCAATGGTGTGTTATCCCATTGGCATTCCTGTGTAAAGTTGTTTATAAATATTAATATGACGACTGTGTATTTTTACTTGGAAATATCGATGTAAATGGATGCATATTGTTTTTATTATTTGATTTACTATGGATTTACTTATGATGTGCATAGCATGATTTGCTACTTTATTCTATTGTTATGGTGGATTTATGTGGGCATTCGCCGGCTTGAAGGTTTTGTGTGTGACGTCGTTGCTTAGCTTGTATTGTAACATATAGACAGTGTGGATATAGGCCATGCCATGAATTGCATGAGCCTTTCCCACAGTGTTACGATAGTATAGCATAGGGTTAAAATGGTAGGGCTATGTATTAAATTAAAACTTGGCCAAGGCCGTGACATATGTGAGTGTTGAGCATTCATTGGTTTCATTGAATCCAAGGTTTGAAGACCCTCAATGGAGTTTGTTGTTTATAATGTATTGTATGTACATGGATAACCACATATTGCATAGGATTTGATGTATAGAATGGATTATGGAAGAAATGATTATGGAATTTGGTTGTTGTTTTGTACATATGATACTTATGGTCTGTTATTATGGATTTGCCTTGGGTCTCAACATACATGGGAATCGATGTCGCTACCTCTATTGGTAAGCAGGAGTTTAATGTAATGTAATGAATGTATTTTAATAAATAAAAACAAACTGGGCTTGCATGCCCACAGGAATCAATTCCTGTTCCTGTTTTCCATACATGGATTTATAATATGATTTTGATGTTTATTTGAATATTATATGAATACTGTATAAGATGTATTATTTTAATTTGGTTATAGGAATGTTTGATGAGTTATGTAAATTTTGTTTATGGTTATGTATAGATGTAAAATGGATAGATCTATGGATTCTTTTGTATGAATTATGAACAGAGATTTGTAAAGGACCACATGGATGGTCACGATGCTTTATGGTTATATATATATTTATCTATAAAGTAGTTCTATTTGTAAGTAATACCCTAAGGTAGATAAATAGTATATTTATTTCTTTAAACTGAATCCTATGATTAAATATACTACAATCTGAACATGTCTCTACTGACAAATCAAATATGTCAGTAGAGTTTATAAAGAGTAGGTGAGCAATAAAATAGCAAGTCTAGATTTTACCTAGTTTACAGTAATAATTTTTGAATATTGAATGAATAGATAACCAAACTTTAGAGATGCAATCCTAGCTATATACAGCCTATGATAACATTTACAACCCAAGGGAGTATTGCAGAGAATACAAACCCTAGCAGGGTTATATTTTAAGAAATGTAACCCTATGAGATATGGATAGAACCATCATTTCCAGAGTTAAAAATATATAATAGAATTTACATAAAGAAGCCAACATTTACCATAGAAATGAAATTGACATACTAAGAACTCATACCTATAATTTTTCTTCCTGAAGCTCCTTTAAAGGAGGAACCTACACACTTTTTAAATAACCGGCATTATCAATTTAAGACAGATTTGACCTCTGATTTTGATGACAAATCACTTGGGAACTACCATGTTCCTCCCAACCGTGACCCAGAACCGTTCCTGGTTCTAATCCGGATCTCCTCAAGCTGGAATTCAAGATGCAAGTAGCTTAGAGCTCCTAAAACAGGGTTTCCTAACTAGTATTTAGTTTTGAATCAATCCTCTTCTCCTTGCATGAGAAAATTCTCAAGGAAAACACTTGAGAGAAAAATAGGAAGAATAAAAATTCTCTAAGATAAAAATTAGAACCCCCAAGGATTTGCTTGGCTTCATTCTTTATAGACAAATTTTTTAGGCAAAGGGACGGTTAAATCAAGAAACCTTGGTTTCTTGATTTAACCCTTTTTTAATTATTGGGACAATTTTCAATACTTAACCTAGGAACTTTTAACTAGTTCCTAGTTAAACTTTCATAGGTATTATACTATTTATTAATCCTTTAATAATAAATAATAATTGATGGAGCTTCTCTTCTTTCTTTTATTTAATTATATATTAAATCATAAATAATTCTTTATACATACTATGTATAAAATACATAGTATTATAACACTTGTTAACATTTGTCTCTGGGAATCATATAATGTGATCCCTCGACTAAATGACACTTCTTCATTAAGGTCAAGTAGATAGATGGTTTAGGTCTACTAGGATAGGTAACTCTAAACATCCTTGCATGTTGTATTTACCTCATATAACGTGGTAGCTCTTTAGTACTTTGATGAGAATACAGAAATTTGAAATTTCATTTAATCACTTATAAATAAGTATGATGAGATCAATATTTTTCTCCAGTCATTTTCACTTGGAAGTTATTAAATTATTTTCAATAACCCCTGGCACTTACCAGAGCCCATACTTAATTGCTATAGCAGGGAGTTACAAACATAGTGCAATTCCAGAGATTTCACACAACACTAAATGCTAGGATGTGCTTGTATGATACACCTAGGGATACAATGGCCAAGGATCCGATGTTCCAGATCTTATGCTCAACATTAACATGGAAGGCTCTAGGGCTTATGCCCAACACATCCAGTTATCTTCTCATGTGTTCTAGAGATTCTTGCTCAACACGAAGATAAGTACTCATGTGCTCCAGAGCTTCTTGATGAACATAATTCATCAATCACCCCAGTGTTCCAGAGATCCTCACTCAACAAAAAAAAAATATCGTCAATCATGTTCTTCAAGGTCCACGCCCAACACAAACAAGCATATACATATATCATCAATAATTGGATTATGCCCAATATATAAACAAATCATCATGTTCATATGCAGTGGGGTCTTTGACCCAATAAAAAATAAAACATCAAGATAATCATCATAATCAATAGGCACATGCCTATAAGTGTTAGGTCCAAAATTTGGGATATTACATCCCTCCCTGATTACAACAACACCGTCCATGGTGTTCTACAGACTCAGAACAATATCATGAAATAAGGCAGAGTAAGCCTTTCTCATGGTGGCCTTGTTCTCCCAAGTAGCTTCGTGAGCCTCAAAGTGCTTGCACTGCACTTTCAATTGGACAATGGTGTGCTTCCGAAGCTACACTTCTCTTTTTTCCAATATATGAGTAGGCTCAGGGGAAAACTTCCCATCAGGTTCCACCTGTAATAGGGACCAATCAACAACATGTTTAGTATTAGAAACATATTTGTTTTAACAAAGATGCATGGAAAACATTATGGACTCTTACATGCGTGGGAAATTCTAGTTCATAAGCCATTGGCCCTTTCTTAGCCATTCTTTCAAAAGGTCCACAAAATCTAGGAGCTAACTTACTGCATCTACCCAAGCTCAACGATCTTCATTTGGATTTTACTTTCAAGTAAACATGATCGCCTATTTGAAAATCCTTATCCTTTATTTTTTGATCTGCGTAAGTTTTCTGGTGGTCTTGTGCTTCCTTGAAGTGCACTTGGACGTTGGTAACCAAATGTTCCAATTCCATCAACAAATTAGGCCCTAACATGAGCCAATCCACTGGGCTATCCCAAGTAACCAGTGTCCTACACTTCCGTTCATAGAGTACCTCAAAGGGAATCATCTTGGCAGAAGCCTGAAAACCATTGTTATACACAAACTCTGTGAGATGCAAGTAATCCTCCCACTTAGTGGGATTATTCATGACATACATTTGGAGCATTTCCTCGACAATTTGGTTTACTCTTTCAGTCTACCTGTCTGTCTGCGGGTGATATGTGGTTCTGAATTTCAACCGCATCTCTAATCCGGAGAATAAAGATCTTCAAAAGTTCCCTGTGAACTTAACATCTCAATCTGAGATAATTACCTTCGGTATCCCATGTAATCTAAATATCTCTTTCAAAAAGATATCATCAATGTTCACGGCTTTGTAGGTAAATTTTAAAAGAATGAAGTGTGATGCCTTCGACATCTTGTCCATGACCACAAAAATACAATAATTTTTCTTCTTACTTTTTAGTAAACTGATGATAAATTCCATATTAATAACCTCCCACTTCCATTTCGGAATGGGTAATGACTGCAACAATCCCACGGGATGTTTATGCTTAGCCTTGACTAGTTGGAACTCCTGAAATTTCGCAATAAACATTGCAATGTTGGCCTTTAACTTAGGCTAGACAAAGTGTCTCTTGATAGCGGATATCATCTTTTGATATCCTGGGTGCCTCGAGTAGGGTTCGATATGAAATTCTGTGAGGATGTTGGGCCGAAGATCCTCTCCTTCTGGAACATACAAGCAATCCTTGGACCATAGCAGTCCGGATTCATTGACCTTGTATTCTTTTTGTTGTTGAAACAACCTATCTTCCTGGACTTTCTTGAGGATCTCTACATAGAAGGGGTCAACTCTGTTGGTCGCTCTAATATTCTCATGCAAATCTACATCATTTCGACTCAAATTCACCTCGTAAATCATGTGATTTCGTCAACTTAAAGAATCAAGAACCTTATTCTCCTTGCCCTTAATGTGCTTAAGCTAGAAATGGTACTCGCTTAGGAAATCCAACCATCTAGCTTGCCTCGCATTCAGATCCGATTGATCAAATAAATACTTCAGACTCATATTGTCTTCATAAGGAACTTGCTTCCCATAAGGTAGTGCCTCCACTCCTCAAAGCATGGATGATGGCTGCTAACTCAAGATCATGCGTAGGGAAATTTTGCACATGTTCTTTCAACTTCCGCGATTCATAACAGATCACGTGATCATTCTACAAGAGGAATCCTCCAATTCCTTCCTTGCTTGCATTCGTGCAAATGACGAAATCCCCATCGGGATCCACAATCTGCAACACCGGTGTGGTCATCAAAAGCTACTTAAGATTTTGAAAACTTTCTTCACACTTATTAGTCCATATGAACTTATTTGATTTCCTTTGCAAAGCAGTCATGGGGAAAGCGATTCTCGAGAAGTTTTCAATGAACTTTCGATAATATCTAGATAATCCCATAAATGACCTAATGTCAGTGACAGTAGTAGGGGTAGGCCAATCCTTTATGGATTTAATCTTTTTTGGTTCCACAACTATCCCTATCTCGGAGATAATGTGACCTAGATATTGTATCTGCAATTTGTAAAAATCACATATACTAAACTTACCATAAATCTGGTGTTCTGTTAACACTTGCAGTACTATACGAAGGTGTTCTTCATGTTCATGTTTATTCTTGGAATAAACCAGGATTGCCTTGAATAAATACTAGGAAAAACTTATCCAGATACCTACTAAATATGATGTTCATCATACACATAAATTTTGCAGGTGCATTGGTCAACCCGAATGACATCACTACAAAATCGTAGTGTCCATACCTTGTACGAAAGGAGGTTTTGTGAATATCTTCATTGCGAATCCATACTTGATGGTATCTAGATCACAGGTCAATCTTTGAAAATATTTTGGCTCCTCCCACCTGATCGAACAAGTCGTTGATCCGGGGGAGTGGGTAACGGTTCTTTATAGTAATTTTGTTCAACTAACAGTAATCAATGCACACTCGCATTGTACCATCTTTCTTCTTTACGAATAATATCGGTGCTCCCCAAGGGGACACACTAGGTCATATATACCCTTTCTTTATCAACTACTGCAACTGCAGTTTGAGTTCCACCAACTCAGGTGCACTCATGCGGTAAGGGGATTTGGAGGTCGGAACTGACCCTGGGGTCAGTTCGATGGAGAAGTATAGGTCTCGTTTTGGAGGTAATCTAGGGATTTCCTTGGGAAACACATCCTTTAATTCTTCAAGAATGGGGAAGTCTTTTATGCATTGTTCCCTATCAGACTCTAGGTCTCGGATGTTTACTGCAAACAACTTGCAGCCCTTCCTAACGCATTTCTTTACTTGTAAGCCAGATATTTGTCTTACAAAAACTTTCTTTGGAATTACCTGAACCTTCACTCGGTTCCCTAGGCTATTAGTACATAATATATACTTGTGCAAACAATCGAGCATGACATGGTGTTGTTCTATCCAGTCCATGCCGATAAGTACATCGTATGATCCTAAAGGTAGGATGTTTAGGTTTACTTTCATAATAAAACCATTCAGGTTTACCTCACATTATTTAACAATTTATGAAACCTTCCGTTTCATACCTATGGCTAACTAAACCAACCAAGGTTTATCATGCTTTACTTTTCCTAGTTTGCATATAACAATAATTTTAGGTGCAACATAGCTATGGGAAGCACCGGGATAAATAAGTATTGAAATAGAAGTGTTCAAGATCTTACCTTCTATCTCGACCATCATAGCTTGATGATCTACCTATAATCCATCCAATGGTGCATATATCCGAGGTGTTCTAGCTATTTACTCTATAGTTGGTTCTTCTTGCAAGTTATGCAAAACCCCATCGGTCTTGTTCTTCCAATCGCATGCATAATGAGGCCACTACATTTTCGACACTTGATATATAGCGAAGTAGCATTGGCTCCACTTGCTACTATTTTCTTAACATTATCAGCTTGTACATAAGGCTTTGTACCATTTTATTTAAGTTCATATTGCTTCAAAGCTATTATTCTGCTTTTTGTATGGCTTTGGGTTGGACCCAGGTTTGCGGTTATCAAAGGGGTTCTTAGACTTGTCTTAGTTTCAGTTTAGGTTTTACTTCCTCAGTTGTCCATGCTCATAACAGATCCTAGCTTTGTGCAGTGTGGTATCCAAAGTCTTAGGCATATCAAATTCAATCCTGTCCCAGATCCTGGGAGGAAGACATCCTCGAAATTGTTGGATCTTTACCTTTTCTTCCTTTATGTATGGTACATAATGCAACATATCTATAAATATGTTAATAAACACATCCATAGTCATGGATCCCATGATTAGTTCATGAAACTCTTTCACTTTTCAGTCAAAGAATGTTTCTGACATATATTTTTCTTGGAAACGTTTTCGCAAAGTATCCCACCATATTTCCCACAGCTAATCTTTCTTGGTGTGTTTTAAATCTCTCCACCATCTTGTTGCTTTTCCATTCAAGTTATAGATGGAAAGCTGAGCCTTCATCTCACTTGAATATCTATGAACCTAAAAGTACTTACTCATGCCTAGAATCCACTCTTCAGCCTTTTCCCCCATGTTTACTTCACCTTCATAGGTCAGAGCTCTTATTTTTCGGAACTCCCCCTAAAGACTGTCATTACTCTTTTGCTTCTTTCTCTGTGGAGAAAGTGAGTCACCACTAAAAGGACTGTGATGGCCTTCTTTAGTTGCTTCAGGGGTACATTATTTTTCCTCTTTTCTTGGGCTGTTGGCCCATTTTGGGTAAGGTTCTCTTTTGGAACTGTTTTTGGATGGAGTAGGTTTACCTTGCAGACTTTCTCCCGTCATATTTCTCAGTAAGGCTTCATTTATAGCTTGATGTTCCTTCCTTTCGTTCAGGATGCCTTCCCTAAAACTTTTCAATTCAACTTGAAGACTATGTAAAGTTTTCAAAAAATCAGAGTTTATCTCTACCACCAACTTCGCTTCCGGAGTGGGGGTGGTCATCTTCCCTTGATGACTGTTTTCTTCCTCAGTATTCATAAACTGAACAGAGCTACAAAAATTGCCCGTAAACACAAAAATCTTTAAAATGACAAAAAAAATTATGTTAGTAACATATTTAATAGTCATACTTTATTTGCTCTACGTGAATGCTTGGTGTGCCCATAATTCTCTTAGTATTCAAATTGGGCTCTAATACCACTTGTAATGTCCCAAAAAATCGAAAAAAAATAAAAAATTATAAGCTAGTAAAAACTACCTAGATGGAACATTATTTACTTACGGAACTCTATTGTACACTTTATGTATCTTTGTTTAGTCGCAAGTTGTTCTTATGTCTTTTCATTTATATTTCAGTCGTTACTTTAAATGTAATTTACTTATGATGTTGTACTACTATTTACTACTTAGTATTATGTTTAGACTTTTGTCTCTTATGTGTCGTCATTAGATTTATGTGCTTCATCCTTTCTACATTATCGTGCTTGTTAATTATGGAGTCCTAACTTAACTTTGTTTGTGGAAACAAAGTGGGCGGAGTGGCGGTACTTGTTCTCCCATGATAGGTTTGAGAGGTAAAGTATTACTTTGTTACACAGGCTTACTTAGTTCAATCGAACTAAGGCACCTCTTTTAGTTACTTACGGATTTCATTACTTTGTGATAGAATCTTGTGTAAAGTGTCTTTGACAGTCTTCATCCTAGAGGACCTGCTGCTAGTTGTTGCGTTGCTTATTGACTTGGTTTTATAACTTGGTAAGTGTTGTTATCGTCAATTTAGCTATTACGGATAAATTTCTTGTAAGCCAATTATTCGTTATTATGGTGTATATTCGTTATTCTATATGTCATGAATACATTTTATGTTTTATGTAAATTTTCACGATACCTATTAACATCTCTTATGTCCTTTTATTGGTAGGTCATAACTTGGTTACTCGTTCGGACCCTGGGTCTTATTGTAGTCAGATATGTTACCATGGAATACTTCATATGCCATGGTTCTTAAGCATAAATAATTTGATACTAACGGGTTAAAACCATAATCTCTAAACATATGGTCTAAACATTATCTTTATACTTAAGCTTTGGGTTCTTGACTTGGACTAGCGCCTCCTATGGACTATGTATTATTGTAATCTTACCATAATGCAAACTTTGTAATATGTTAACATTGTAATAGAGCTTAGGAGGCAACATAACACTATGGTGGAAACCATATGATAGAAGGGTTTAAGCCTTTATGTGGGAGGTGGTCATACGTTGTAATGCAGCGAAACATAAACTAGGGGAGAGTGGGTTTTTATGTGGCTTTAATGCTTTCTAGCTGGTGCATTCAATGCTCTTGGGAGAGCATGACAGCCTTCCCTTAGACTTGGCTCATGATGGTTGTGTAATGTGTTGTCATTTGGGGTTTTTTCATTTTGGCTCTGTGAAGAGGGAAGACCATGGAGGCGTCCTCCAGACTGTGAGGTACGACTTCGTTGGGTTTATACACCTGCAAATGGGTTTGGTTTAATGTTTGGAGCATGGCCATACTTCTCATCCCTATTTTTTATTGTGTTTTGTAGCTGTCGAAAGAGAATGAGGAGAAGCATGGAATTACTTATGTGGGCTCCAAACTTTTTCACTCATGGCCACGGTAAGCCTATGAGAAAGTTTTTACTTGCTACCCTTTATCCCTCTTGGGCATAGTGTTCATAGATTTCCTTGGTTGTGGTTTATGTTGTGGGTTTCAATGTGGGGTTTACAATTTGCCTTCGGCATATGATTATAGACTTGGTTTTTGAACAATGTTGAAATGGCTCGCCTATGGAGTGAAGTCGCACTCCCTCAGGTTCTGTGTATAAATTTGGGTTTGTAAATTTTACTTGGGCTGTTTAGCAGTGAAGAGAGGAATGTTTGGGCTTATAGCACACTTGGTTTTTGTTTATGCAAATCGTGTTTTAGTTGGGTCCTTTTAACCATGGGATGCACCATTGCTTGCAATGGTGCGTTAGCCCATTGGCATGGCTATGTAAACTTGTTTATAAATCTTAATATGATGATTGTGTATTTTTACTTGGCAAGCTCTGTGTGAATGGATGCATACTGTTTTTATTATTTGATTTACCATGGTTTTACTTATGATGTGCATAGCACGATTTCTCTATGTTATTTTGTTGTTATGGTCGATTTATCTGGGCATTCGTCGTCTTGAAGGTTCTGTGTGTGACGGCGTTACTTAGCTTGTATTGTAACATATGGACAATGTGGGTATAGGCCATGCCATGAATGGCATGAGCCTTTCCCACATCGTTGCAGTAGTATAGCATAGGGTTAAAATGGTAGGGTTTTGTATTAAATTAAAATTTGGCCGATGTTACAAAGAAAATTTCCTATGGCTTGGGGTGTACCACAACAAACAGAGAAACTGCATAAATCAATCCCTTCCCAATATGCAAGAGAAATAAAACATCTCAAAACATACCTTCTTCTAGACGGTTGATGTAGATCCCCGTTGAGCTTTTTCTAATCCCGCTTATGTTAGTGGTTTGCTCTCTCGACAACATCAAACAAGACAAGCATGCTATATAATGGTGTTAGACCTAATCTAGGATAGATAATCAATAATGTATAAGCAATTAAAAGCATCCATGGATTCAATATTCATTTAAATGCACATCATTGGATAGGAAAAGATATTTATATTAATATAAATCAGAGATTACATGAGTGACAACCTCTGTCAGCACGTCTGCGAACTGGAGAAAATGAGTCCTCCACCTGGGCCTCCACCACCTCAATCCTCCATCTCTTGATAGCAAGCTCACAAAAAAAGGCAAGCTTGGGAAGAACACAAAGTGCTCCAAGGTACAAAGGGATGTAGACTCAAGTATAATCAAGCTACGTCAACAATGGACTATAGTTTTCTTGCTCTTCAATTCTTCCTCTTCAATGTATCCAAAGGGTTCCTTATATAGTGCTTCAATGGGGTAATGGAAGGTCAAATACGAGTGATCTCAAGGAATATGGAAGGCCAAGAGACAAGTGACTCGGATCCACATCAAGGAAAATCCAAAAATATTTGTCCTTTTGCACACATCTCGATGTACGCAGGTTTAAGGGTAATATCTATGTGTATAAGCAGAAAAGGGCTTAAAAGTTGCATACAACAAATAATAGGTGTTTTTAGGTATGTTCTTGTAAAAATCAAAGGTACAAAAATAGTCCATGGGGTCCAAAGACTCTGTAGAGGGACAAGGAAGGCCATATATATGTGATCTACCATGTGTGGTAAAATCAACTATAACAGATGCCCGTCAATGTGTGAGATCAAAGGGGTAATACGATAGCCAAAATACATTGTAAGTCCATCCCAGAAGTGGATTGATGAAGAACCAGGTGGAAGAACCAGCCATCCATAAGTATAGTACAATAATCAAACTCTGCACATGACTGTAAATACATATAGCAGTCCTAGATACATAAGAGTACAATGGCCATGAATAGGCATGATATACAAACGGTGACATGTGTGGTCATCGCCACGTACAATATACAATAGATCAGAATCTTCATGATGAAGATATACAAAGGACCAAGATCTCCATGAAAGCTGAAGATATACCATGGATCAAGATCTCCATAATGGCTAAAGATATCTGGCATACACTGGAATCAAGTCACGAGAGATGAAATCTCATGAACATTGGAACAATCAAGGAGGTAGCATATAAGAAATGCCACCAGCCTGGAAATTATTCTACACAAATCTCTATGAGTACATGTCCTACTATGTGAATAAAGGTGTTGAGGTCAAACATAGTAGTCCATCATCTGATTACCGGTCATTGATGTATAACATTAATAGATGTGAGATCACCCACCGATAATGAAAATGGGAATCAAGGTACTAGAGTGCAATCTCACAACTGCGAATAAATGTGTTGAGCTCGAACACTTGGAAGAATCCATGGATCAGGGGACATTGATGTATTCCCAAAACTATCGATGGCGAGAGAACCTACCACTAATGACTGTAAGTCTCAAGGCACTCAAATGATTCTAGAATCCTATCTCAAAATAAATGATTTGAAGTCGATGGAATGGAATCCGCTGGAAGGAGGGCATTAAGGCATCCCCCATCAACCAACACGAGGTACTCAGCAATGTTGTATAATGTGGAAGGACTCAAACAAGATGTGCATGAACCAATAATAGTACCAGGAATGGCTGACATGCAAAGTCAAGACAACTGAAGAATGGTCGATTCAGGCTTCAACTTCCTTCGAACAAGAGAATAAAGGCAAATGGTGACTAAATGTAGGCAGCATAGATTCAATATACAAAACTGGGACATCTCTGTGATGCATGAGGAATTGACAAAGGCTCCATAGGGACTGGAAGCTTAACTAGTCGGTGGAGGTAAACTCAGAGATACAAATAAAGCTCCTAAAGTCAAACTAATAACCCAACCAACGGATGTGATATATAGTGCTCTGTTCGAAGGCGACACGACTCGAATTCTGCCAAAGATAACATCTTTCCCTGTCTGGATTTTGGTTTTTTTATTTTTTTGGACTTTTCAGATATTTTGAAAATCTTGAAAAAGAATAAAAGTGCTTTATAGTTACAAATCTAGGAGGAGATGAGTGTCAATAGGAAAACAAACTAGTTCCAAGAAGTGGAACATACCTATGCTCAATGCGAGGAAACATGTGCAAGATAACGACACTCGGGGGAAAGTCCCCTCCTGGTAAAAAAGTGGTGAATCAAGATGCAAAAGATATATAAAATGGCTCTGCTTGGCTAGACATGAGACAAGCTCGGGCCATATGGCTGATAATCAAGGTCAGGGAAGTTGGCATAAGGCTCAAAAAGGAAGAAAAAACTCATGATAATGCAATTACAACTAGACATATACAAGGGAGTCCTGGGGAAAAAGGCCAGCATAAAGTTCAAGCAGAGTATGAAACTCTTGCTCAAAGTCATGGCGGTACTATACAAAGGACTCCATCACCCTAAAGGAAAAATGTCGGCATGAGCACCAAATGAAAAACATGATCTAACTAGGGTACCCATGTATGGTAAAGCTCTACTATTCACAACATGTCACTTCTAAAAGCAGCAAGAAGGTTTCATGACAAGATGGAATGGATTCATACCTAAGGTTAAAATGAAATGGTCATAAGGTCATGCAAAATGAAAATGGATGTAAAACCTAACCTATATTCCATTTTAGACAGCATACCTGTAGTAGGCACGAACAGATCAAAGCCACGGTCAAACCACACTCCAAACGGACTCCTACATCATCAAATTAGTTCAAATGGTCCAAAATGGTAAAAAGCTATAGAAAGTGGGTAAAAATTTCAAAATTTTTCTATAAATAGTAAAAAATTTAAAAAAATTCATATCATTTGAAATTTTTACCCAACATAGTGTATTTGAGCTCAGAACTTCCAAACCGAACTCCGGGAGCATCATCCGACGGAATCTCCCCCCGTTTGATCCAAGTAGATTTTCATGCCCTCCTCTTCCTATTTCATGCAATTTTTTTGAATTTTCATGGTCCAATTAATTTTTTAAGCCATCCATAATTGTGTGTTTTGGAAAACGCAGAAATTAAGGTTTTTTCCACGTATAGGGCTCTCCATACATGTAAAAAGCACCCAAACCCATGTACATACACGGCTATTTTGAGAACAGTCGCGTATAGGGCCGCAAACAAGGTTTTCAAAGGCAATAACTGATCAAATTTTGGTATTTTTTGTAGGATGGTGTTAGAGTGGAGGGAAAGATAGCATGGTGATGTGGAGGATGCCGTGCAAGGTGATCATATGGCCCAACAAGCATTATGGGCATGTGGTTTATACAAGTTTTGGTGTCTTGGCAACCTGAGGGCCAAACCAAGACTACTCCAGCTGCTAGTGGATTACTGGGATCCAGAATCTGAGACATTTTAGATTGACGGGATGTCACTCATCATTGAGGTTGAGGACATATACTTTATCACTGGTTTGTCTCGACGAGGAGAGATGGTGAATCTCTGATCTCATGGGCTAGGAGGTGGGTTGAATATTGACAAGTACATAGCTATGTATTGCTTTCTGTAGACGGAAAAGGTTGGGATTCAAATCCTGACAAACTCTATCCAGATCACGGGACTGAAGGCCATACTATTGGCGTTAGGTAGGATTGAGGGGTTTGCTTCACTCCACCAAGCCTCATGGCTAATGATGTTCTATGCCATGGAGTGTATGAGACCTACAGTGTATTACTGGAGCACGACGTTGTTGAGCAACATGAAACAATGGCTCAGTGACTGCAAGATGGGAAGGGTATGGAACTTTGGGTTCAACAGCTGAGCATGTTCTTCTTTGAGCGGGTGCTAGGGCTAAGCCCTAGAGTGGACATTGTTCCACACAGATTTTGGGATCCATCCCAATCACTTTGGGCAAATTTTATGGACACACTAGGCGGAAGTAAGGTGGCTAACCCCTACCCAGTAGACTTTTTTCCATGGTGGCGAAGACAGACCATTGCCATATATGCCTACCCCTATGCAGGGATAGACTTTCATGGAGATCTAGATATGCCGCTACCACCAGGAGCAGCTTATGGTGACATAGGTAATGAATCCCAAACCCACTTTTTAAGTTTTTGAGTTATTTAATTTTTTTTGTGTTTTTTGACTCAAAAGACATAATTTTTGTGTGATGAAACATAGTGACAATCTGTCATTGACTCAAAAGACATAATTTTTGTGTGACAACACATAGTAACAATCTGTCATGTATATGCAGATGTAGGACCACAGTGGCCAGAAGGCTTCCCTCATCATTGACAGAGGGGAAGAGGGGACCATATCATGGGTGCAGATGTGGAGCGGACGTTCCAAAGCATTCACATGAACTTCGTACGCTTGACACATAGGGTACCCATGGCACAAGTCAAGGACTTTCCTTAGGCCATGTAGCGTCGGGTGGTTAGTGTTCCACAAGCATGGGTTCGACTCTTTCAATGGCTAGTGTTACAACTGATTTTACCACACATGGTGGATCACACCTTTATGGCCTTCCTTGTCCCTCTGCAGACTCCTTAGACCCCATGGACCATTTTTGTACCTTTGATGTTTCCAATATCATCCCTAAAAACATGCAATAATTGCCATACATGAATTTTAATCCCTTTCTCGCGTATATATGCGGATTTGACCCTTAAAACCACATATATCGGGATGTGTGCAAAAGGTCAAATTATTTTGGAGTTTTCCTTGATGTGGATCTGAGTCACTTGTCTCTTGGCCTTCCATATGCCTTGAGATCACTCGAATTCGACCTTCCATTACCCCAATGAAGAGCTATATAAGGAACCCTTTGGATACATTGAAGGGGGAGGAATTGAAGAGCAATAAAACTATAGTCCATTGTTGCTAAAGCTTATACTTGAGTCTGCATCCCTTTGTCTCTTGGAGCACTTTGTGTTCTTCTCGAGCTTTCCTTTTGCTTGTGAGATTGCTATCGAGAGATGGAGGATTGGAGTGGTGGAGGCCCAAGTGGGGGACTTAGTTTCTTCGATTTGCAGACGTGTCGATAGAGGTTGTCACTATTGTAATATCGGTTTTATATCAATAGAAATATCTTTTCCTATCCAATAATGTGTATTTAAATGAGTATTTGATCTATGGATGCTTTTAAATGTTTATATGTTATTTATTATATATGCTAGAGTAGGTCTAACACAATTATATATAGCATGCTTGTCTTGTTTGCTGAATGTTGAGGAAGCAAATTGCCAATACAAGCTGGAGTGGAAAAGCTCAACAGGGATCTACATCAACTATCCGGAATAAGGTACGAATCGAGATACTTTAGTGTTAGATATTTGGTTTCTCTTGCATATAGGAAATGATTAATTTCTGGATTCAAGATGTCTATTGTGGTACCCCAAGCCATAGGAATTTCTCTCTGTAACAGAATTGGCGACTCCGCTGGGGATGTTCCTTGTTTTTCTTTGGGGTTTAAGGGCACAATGTGCTTGATATTCTTGACTTTCTCTTTGTTTCTTCTTTTTTTTTTTGCATTTTATAGTATGTTCATCCATTGACACTTCTGTTTATTGGTTTGACCCTTGGCCTGCTTTTTACCACTGTCTTATCTATATACGTAGGCTTTTGGACAAAAGTCGCGTACATACGTGGATTTTTGGCCAAAAGTCGCGTATACATGCAGGTTTTTGGCCAAAATCCGCCTATACATGTATCTTTTTGGCCAAAAGTCGCGTATATACATAGTTGTTCTTCAAACAGTTGTGTACATCCTCCTTTTTGGTGAGTTTGATGTTGTGGAAAGTTGCTAGGTGGGTTGTGAGTGTGGTTGGGTCTTCCTTGGGTCTGATGTTGTCTGTTGGATGCTTCTTTTGTGACCAGAGACCACTTTTTCATTGATTTTTTTTTGGAAGTAGTTTTAGTCATTTATCCTTTTTGTTTTTCCATTAGTGCATTACTATTTTTTGTCTCGGTGTCTTTTTGGGCTTGTGTTTTATACTTGCTGCAGAGATTGAGAGTTTTAGATAACTTTTAATGCATTTTTCATTCTTTTATATTGAAAAATACAAGGTAGTTGCATTTTTTGCATATGGATTTGACGAGGTACTTGCATTGGATTGCTTGGATGAGAGTTTTATTTAGGATTTCATATAGGAAGGATTACATTGGCATTCGGAAAGGAATATATATTTATCCATATCATGTAGTGGCATACCCTATTTTTCATTTGACAAAGATTGCACTTAGAATTGTTTGTTATGGTGTGCATATTTACTTCACTGTTGAGTCATAACCTCACTAGCTGCATGGCCATTTCCCTTTGAGTAATTACAGTCAAATAAAATCAACGCTTAATTAAAATGGATTACACTATTTTATTTTATAGGGTACACCAACAAGAATAGGTCTTAGGGTCTTGGAAAAGTTCATTGTGAGTTAATTCTCCAAGACCACTAAACAATACAATTAGGTGTCTATCTAGGTGAGATAGTGAAATCCTTGGTATAATTAGTGTTTGTCAAGACACTCCTCTTACATGGGAGTTAATCACGAGGCAATGTGAGCGGTTATGATTGGGATGACCCATGGTTGTAATTGAGCAGCACCAAAGATATTTCTAGGATTGTATTCATATCTGGGAGCTCTTTCCAGAGTATCAGGCTTTTCTACCCTGCCCATACGGTCGATCCCACCTACGACTGTCCACCTAAGCATTCGTTATATTGAGGTGACCTTACTTTCCTTACCTAGGTATCACAGGGGGTACTTGCATAGGTTATTCTGTGAGTGTCCTAGCCAGGTAGAGGTCGGACAACACAGTCACTTTATGCGTTGAAACTGAGGGCCACTATAATTGGTTACGTACATACCTATTGCATTCGGGAGCTCACATATCCTCCCCTTGGTTTGCTTGTATTTTGGCTGTATATTTTCTTAGGAGTGTGCTCTTTGTGCACTGGTTGGCCTTTGGGATCGTGGTTACTTGAGTATATTTATGCTCTCTTGAGTTTGGGTCCTTTTATTTTCGGCATGCCTGGTATCCTATTGCTCATCCTTGGTCCTAGTACGGACCTTGGTGTTAGACTTAGGGGCATCACAACTCCTTACCGTGCTCATAGTTTGGGAGTGGTCACATTTCTCCCTCTACTCCTTTTGTGGAGGATGTTGACTCCCTTCTCTCGGTCTTTACACTGGTGGTCACCCTCACGAGGGTGGTAGTGGATGCATGAACGTTGGGTCTACACCTTACTTTCCTTGTTATGTCCCATTGTTCACCACATTGTTTTCTTTGAGAGAATTTGTCATGATCATTCCTCCCTATTCCCTATAGTTTGGATTCTTTATTGACTGTTTTGGGTTGTTTTGGACTAATATGGTTGTCATGTAGGGTCCAGTTTTTGTACACTCTCTCCGAGGTTTTGACCCATTTGTTCCTATCATAGGTATTATGTCTAAATTGTCATATAGGTTAGGATATCACATCCACTTGAACTTATGCATTGCCTTATGACCATTCCATCTTAACCTTAGGTACGAACCCATTCCATGGTATCACAGAACCTTCATGCTGCTGTTAGAAGTGGTACTATGTGAATGGCATATCTTTCCTATACATGGGTTTCCTAGTTATCTCCCTTTTGCATTTGGTACACATGCTGTGAGTCCTCTATTAGGTCTGGGAGTCCCTTTTAGTCCCACCATGTCCTTGATCAAGAACTTCATACTCCTCTTGAACTTTATGTCGGCCATTCCCCCGAGACTCCCTTGTATATGTCAAGTTGTAATTGCATTATCATGAATTTTTCCTGCCTTATTGAGCCTTATGTTGGCTTCCCTAACTTTGATTATCAGCTATATAACCCGAGTTTGTCTCATGTCTAGCCATGCAGAGCCAATTTATATATCCTTTGCAGCTTGATTCCCCATTTTTACCAAGAGGAGACTTTCCCCCGAGTGTTGTTATCCTACACATGTGTCCTTCCATTGAGCATAGGTATGTTCCACTGCTTGGAACTAGTTTGTTTTCCCCTTGACACTCATCTCCTCCTAGTCTGTAACTATAAAGCACTTTTATTCTTTTTCAATCTTTTCAAAATATTTGAAAAAGTCCAAAAAAAAATTAAAAAACCAAAAAGTTGGACAAGAAAAGATGTTATATTTGGTAGCAGTCGAGTTGTGTCGCCTTCGAACAGAGAAATGTATATCAAATCCATTGGTTGGGTTAGTAGTTTGACTTTATGAGTTGTACTCATTTCTCTGAGTTTATCTCCACCAACTGGTTAAGCTTCTAGTCCCTATCGAGCCTCTGTCGATCCCTCCTGTGTCGCGGAGATGTCCCATTTTTGTATATCGATCTATGCTGCCTACATTCAGTCATCATTCACCTTTATGCTCTTGTTCAAAGGAAGTTGAAACTTGAGTCAGTCATTTCTCATTTATCTTGACTTTGCATGTTAGCCATTCCCAGTACAGTTACTAGTTCGTGCACATTATGATCGAGTCCTTCCACACTATACAGATTTGTTGAGTACCTCATGTTGGATGATGGGGGATGCCTTAATGCCCTCCTTCCAACGGATTTCATCCCATCAACTTCAGATCATTTATTCTAGGATAGGAATCTAGAGTCATTTTTGAGTGCCTTGAGACTTGTAGTCATCAATGGCAGGTTCTCTCACCATCAAGAGTTTTTGGGAATACATCAATGTCCCCTGATTGATGGATCCTTTCAAGTGTTCAACCTCAACAAATTTATTCACACTTGTTAGTTTTCACTCTAGTACCTTGATTCCCATTTTCATTATTGGTGGGTGATCTCACATCTGTTAATGGTATACATCAATGACCAGTAATCAGACGATGGACTAATATGTTTGACCTCGACACCTCTATTCACATAGTAGGACATGTACTTGTAGCAGTTTGTGTAGTAGACCCTCCACTTTGGTGGCACCTCTTATATGCTACCTCCCTGTTTGAGCTAGTGTTCATGATATTTCAGCTCTCATGACTTGATTCCATTATATGTCATATATTTCCAGCCATTATGAAGATCTTGATCCATTATATATCTTCATCTTTCATGGATATCATGATCCTTTGTATATCTTCATCATGGAGATTCTGAGCTATCTATATTGTACATGGCGATGACCACACATGTCATATTTTGTGTCATGCCTATTCATTGCCATTGTACTCTTATGTATCTGGGACTACTACATCTACTTACAGTTATGTGCAGAGTTTGATCATTGTATTGTACTGATTGGATGGCTGGTTCTTTCACTGGGTTCTTCATCACTCCACTTCTAGGATGGACTTATAATGTATTTCGGCCATCGTATGACCCCTCTAATCTCACACATTAGGGGACATATGTTACAGCTGATTTTACCACACATGGTGGATCACACCTTTATGGCCTTCCATGTCCCTCTGTAGACTCCTTAGACCCCATGGACCATTTTTGTACCTTTGATTTTTCCAAGATCATCCCTAAAAACATGCAATAATTTCCATACGCAACTTTTAATCCCTTTCTCGCATATATTCATGGATTTGACCCTTAAACCCGCGTACATCAGGATGTGTGCAAAAGGCCAAATTATTTTGGAGTTTTCCTTGATGTGGATCCAAGTCACTTGTCTCTTGTCCTTCGATATGCCTTGATATTGCTCAAATTCAACCTTCCATTACCCCATTGAAGAGCTATATAAGGAACCCTTTGGATACATTGAAGGGGGAGGAATTGAAGAGCAAGAAAACTATAGTCCATTGTTGCCGGAGCTTATACTTGAGTCTACATCCCTTTGTCCCTTGGAGAAATTTGTGTTCTTCCCAAGCTTGCCTTTTTCTTGTGAGCTTGCTATCGAGAGATGGAGGATTGAAGTGGTGGAGGCCCAAGTGGGGGACTCGGTTTCTCCAATTCACAGACGTGCCGACAGAGGTTGTCACTATTGTAATCTATGTTTTATATCAATAGAAATATATTTTCCTGTCCAATAATGTGTATTTAAATGAGTATTTGATCCATGGATGTTTTTAAATGCTTATGTGTTATTGATTATATATGATAGAGTAGGTCTAACACAATTATATATAGCATGCTTCTCTTGTTTGTTGAATGTTGACGAAGCAAATTGGCAATACAAGCTGAAGTGGAAAATCTCAACAGGGATCTACATCAACCATCTGGATTAAGGTATGAATCGAGATCCTTTAGTGTCAGATATTTGGTTTCTCTTGCATATAGGAAAGGATTTATTTCTGGAGTCAAGTTGTCTGTTGTGGTACCCCAAGCCATAGGAATTTCTCTCCGTAACAGCTAGATAGAGCCTTAGTGGTATTTCATGGTCAAAACTCCCCTCCTCCTCAGGCTTAGAAACCTAAGGGTGTTCATTTTTGTATGACTGTGTATTATATTTTCGTGGCTCAGAAGCACAAATTTTGTATAACACTTTTGTATTATGATGACACTTTTTGGATATTAATGAAAAAAATTTATGATGATCGATTTTATTTATATTTACATGTGTGAAAATGTATGTTTGTGATATGCTTATGGTCTATCAAACAAATTCCAATCTAACACATAGTTAGAATATGAGTTAGCAACTTGATTAGAAATTCTTTGAATGAATGTATGTTATATTCTCAAATTTCCGTTCTAGCAATCTCACATGTAAGAATCTTCGTAATAATGTCGGATCCCTAATACGATACAAGCCATTAAGTTGTGAAAACACCAACTACGAATCAAGATGTACCTCAAGTGAATGAACACCATGTGTAATGGCATCAAGAAATAACTCAATAATGGGACTATATTTAGCAACATTGTTCGAAGAAGGCCATAAACATACACCTCTTGAAGACAATATTTGACTCGTAGGAGCATAAATCACCCAAGCAGCCGAATCTGAGTTTTAAGTGTGGAAGCTAGCACCATCAGTGAATCCTATGTACACAGAAGACTCCATCAACATCTTCCATAAGAGATGAATGCTAATCAACAAACCCGATCACCATAAGAAAACCTAACTATGCAATGAAAAAATTGTACAATAATATACAACAATCAACCCTGGTTGAAGATCATGCATAGTATTTTTTAAGATAGAGCCCATTTCTAGGCTTCGCCAAGGCCATCCCTTCATAATAAACTAGCTCATAAATGCCTTTCTCTAAGACTCGTTTAACCACATAAGGACCATGCCACATGGGATTAAATTTCCCAGCCCCCAAGGGTTCCTTAGCTTGATCCCACAAAAGGACCAAGTCACCTTCATTAAACCTCCTTGGATGGACAGAATTATCATACTGGACCTTGACGCAATGCTTGTTAACCTCTAGAGCCACTAAGGCATCTTGGCACTGCTCATCAAGCTACTCGAAGTGGACCAATTGTTTTTCCAACACAAAAGTGTTTGGTAAAAGCTCTACAGCTAGCTTCAGAGAAGGTATTTCACATTCAACCAGTAAAACTAACTCCACCCCATGCACAAGCTGATATGGAGAGAAACTGGTGGCAGTATTAACCGTAGTTCTATAGCCCCACAAAAAAGGATACAAAATAATATTCCAATTGGTGTTGCTTCATGTGACAGTTCGCTGGAGAATAGACTTAAGTGATTTATTCATTGCTTCAACCTATCCATTCACCTGAGGGTAATAAGAAAAGGAATGTTCTTGCTTATACCCTAACTTGGAAGGCAACTCTTCCATCATTTTATTCTGAAAGTGCCTGCCATGGTCAGTGAAAATATCTTTCGGCATACCAAACTGGGTGATAATCTGGTTGAACACGAAATGCGCAGCTGTCTCACCGTCAGATTTAATTGTGGGCATAGCCTCTTCCCATTTCGTGAAATAATCGACAGCCAATATAATGTGATGATACCTCCCAGCCGAAGCTAGGTTATAATCCATAAATTCAAGCCCCCACTTGGTGAAGGGACCAACGGTGACAATAGGATGTAACGGGGCTGGATGCGAGTACATATTGCATGCAAACACCTGGCAAGGATGGCACTTCTTAACCACATTAACACAATCTTTGAAGATGAACGGCCAAAAATATCCCGCTCTCAATATTTTTTGGGCTGTAGAAAGCCCAGGTAAATGACCACCACACGCCCCTCCATGGCAATCATTCAGCACAACCTCAGCTTCATCATGGGTTAAACAATGACGTGGAATGGAACCTACCCCACGATGGTACAAAGTGTTATCCACCATAAGGTAGTTCTTAGCTACATGATGTAATCATCATCGCTCATCCCATGAAAGGTGAGTAGAGACCTTCAACATTTGCAAATATAGGATGATATCCCCATAACACGGGTCCAAAGTTGAGATAAGGAAAATATGCTCATCAACAAACATATCCTCATAAACTTCCTCCTCCTCCAAACTTGGAAAATCAGATATGATCTCTGCAAAGATCAAATATTTATTTGATTTCGTTGAAACAAACTCGAGATCAAACTCTTGCAAAATGAAAATCCATTTATTGTATTTTCCCCCTATCATCCTTCTAGTGAGGACAAACTGAAATGGATTGAATGATCTATGACCAAAGTTTGGCGAAGAAGAATGTAATTCCTCAAACGTTGGACCGCATGAATGGTGGCTAAGGCAACCTTCTCCACATGGGATAAATGGATTTATGCATCAATAAGGTTTCAGCTCAAATAATATATGACATGCTCATGGAGCTCCTCATCCTCCTGAACCAAAACCATACCAACCATCTCTATGGACGCGCCCACATAAATCAAGAAATCACGGCTATAGTCAGGCGGACTAAGCATGGGGGACGTTGCTAAGGATCGCTTAAGAGAATCAAAGGAATCATGGGCTTGCTCATCTCAGTAAAAAGGAGTGTCTTTATTCAAAAGACACATAAATCCTTTAGTCAACTTGGCAAAATTTACCACAAATATTTGCACGAAGTTTGCCATGCCATGCAAACATTGAAGATGTCTAATATTACACGAGGGAGACAATTGAATTATTGCCTCAACCTTTAAGAGATCGACTCTTATACCCTCCTTGGACATGATGAATCCTAGCAAGTGACCAACAGTAACGCAAAATATGCACTTATGAGGATTTAAACGAACCTAGTAATGATGACATCTTTCAAATACTAATCTCAAATGATATGGATGACGCACCCTCAGACGAGAGTGAGCGGAGAGATCATCCAAATACACTTCGATAATCATTTTGAGATCGTGAAAAATTAAGGTCATAACCCACTGAAATGCAGCTCCGGTGTTTTTAAGGATGAAAGGCATCTTTCGATATGCAAAAGTACCCCAAGGAGAAATAAATGCGATCTTATGTTGATCCTTGGGCTTAATCTGAATCTGATTATATCTGGAAAAACCGTCCATAAAGGAAAATACCTCACTCTCGGCACACTCATCCAAAATTTGATCAATAAATGGTGTGGGGAAATTATCCTTAGGACATGCGCGATTTAAGTCATAGAAATCAGTGCATATATGGATTGCTCCCTCCTTCTTATCTACTAGAACAAGATTTGAAACCCACTCCATCAAGGGAATGGGATAGATAAAACCAACTTTCAAAAGTTTTTCTATCTCAGCCTTATTGGTGGGTTCTTTTCTAGATTTCACAGCACGCAAACGTTGTCGAACCGGCTTTGCATCTGGATAGGTTTTGATCTCATGTTCGACAATACAAGGGTCGATACCTGGCATCTCATCATATGAACACACAAAGATGTCATAGAAATATTTAAACAGTGTAGTATACTCCTTGATCTCATCAGGGGAACAATCCGCCCCAATGTAGACATTCTCAACCTTTCCAGGATCGTGAGAAATATTGATAGTAATAGTTGGTGATAAATTTTCCATGTTCCCATCAGCCATCTGACCAAGAGAGATAAATGGAACCACGGTCCTACCAATATTCTCTCTAAGAATATCCCTAAATTCATCATGCTCCACATGGTCGAGCTTAGGAAGAAAATATGATCGATGATGCAACTATTCCCAAGGTGGCTGAATGTTGGGGCGCGCACCCTAAAGGTCCTTAAGGTGGGTAATTCCATGTGTCTGTGGGAGTGTTGTAAGCAGAGTTACAACTCAAAATAGTCTTAGGGGTGTCGGGGTTGAGTCAAAATCCTCTTGTTGTAATAAACCCATGGTTTAAGTCCAGGATTTAGGGTTCGGGGTGCCCATGGTTTAAGTCCATGGTTTTGTAATAGTACGCTGTATAAATAGGCACTTTTGTAAAGAAGTGAGGTTAGTATTTCAATGTAAGATGAATTGATGCGAAGATAAGGCTATTTTGTAAGAAAGGTTAAGTCCCAGTTGTGTGCGTGGATGACCTCTGCAGCTGTGTGCGCAGAGGGTTTTGGTGATTAAGAAGATCTGCAGCTGTGTGCGCAGAGGGTTTTGGTGATTAAGAAGATCTGTAGCTGTGTGCGTAGAGGCATGCTGTTGTGTGTGCGGCTTTGAGGACTTAAAGGGATCTGCAGGTGAGTGCGCAGATCAGAACTGTGGTTTTTGTAAAGAGTTGAATAAAACACAGTTCTGTGGACATAGCCCCTATACTGGGGGTGAACCACGTTATATATGGTGTTGTGGTTCTTTTGTGTTGTTGCTGTTATATTTTGTTATGCATTGATAAGTAAATAACCGATAAGTAAGATCACTGCTAAATAATAACTTCGCTGTTAATTCCCAGTAAGGGTTAAGCAAGTCACTGTTTGTTTATCTAGTTGTGAAGTTATATACATATTGTCGAAGCTCTGTATTGTATAATCATAATTGTTAAAGGCTAAAGGTACAGTAATATCCCTCTTCTGCTTACAGAAACCTAGTTCTGTGGCACCCCATAGCTTTTTCGGGTGAGACTGCAACCTGGTCATAGGTTGTTGCCGAAAGGGCCAACACTGTGGGTCTTTTGTTGGTGCAAAGTTAATGGTGTAAAACCCGGGTTTTCCCTATAGCCCAACAAATTGGTTCCGTTGCCGGTTGAACTCAATATATGCTCAAGAGGGGTTTACGTTGTACCTCGAGGGATATGTTCTGGATACCCTCCGTGCAAGAAATAAGTGACTGGCTTCACAAAACCTATCTGAACTTTGCTGCTCACGCGAACAAAGATCTGCGCCGTAGTGCGGACGACTTTTTACAAAGGTATGTTTTTGCTGATGTTTATGAGATTTTTTTTGGTACTATCCACATAGAGTCACACCAGTGGTTATCTAGGTTAATAGAGAGAAGGACGAGCTTCCGAGAAGTTCCGCTTCCTACTTGGACCCCCATAAGAATTACTATATTGAAAAGGGTAGACAACGAGATATCCCGCGCTATTGATTTCTGGACAACGCGAACCCTCGAAGCATTTGTGACGAAGTTTGCCATCGACACAAGTACCTCTTTTAGCGAAGCTGAACGACAGTTCTTCAAAGGACCAAGGGGTAAGTTTTTGAATTCATTTGGTTTGAGAATTAAAATGCTATTATCTGAAAAAGGTATATTGCTCCTTGAATCAGATTGTTAGATTTAGTATTACTAATCTATTTTTGCAAGTGAAAATACCTTCGACGAGCAAAGTGGTTTGCTGTGAAGTGGAAAAAGGTAAAAAAGAGATTTCGAATCCTATTCCCTAGGTCAACATACCAAGTATTCCCCTGTAAACCCCGCCGGTTCAGAACCCGAAGAAACCCATTTTATTGGAAACCCTCCGGTCACCCCGCAGCGTAGACCTGTTTTCTCTGAGAACCCGTCGCAGTCCGAAAGTCACCCTAGCCCAAGTATTCCAGTCACAGGACAGTCTACCCCAGTAAGTTCCCCCCCGCCTACTTCTAGTCCCCCTCCAACCCCCCCTAGATCCACTATGGCCCACATGCATGATGATATTAAGCTACTTGTTTTCAAAGGAACTGGATCAGAGGATCCAAAACAATTCTAGTTTTTATGTGAAGCAGTATGGACTGCTAAGACCATTACGGATCAAGATACAAAAAGGGCGTAGCTGGTTACTTCTTTCAAATACCGTTCTCTGACCTAGTTCATGAAGTTCTCCAGCACTCAGAACCATGACTTGGCCGATATAAAGGCAGCAATGATAAAGGAATTTAAGAAGTCGAAATCAGAATCGCAGTGTATCATCGAATTGAAAGAGATTCAGCAGAAGCGCGGCGAATCAGTGTGGTAATTTGATCAAAGATTCAAAGTTCTGCTCGACCAAGTCAGTTTCCCCATTGGACCTGCGCAGCACAAGGAATGGTTCATCACCGCGTTGCTACCACATATCAGAACTCCACTCATGCAACAGAAGGTTGCTGACCAGCAGGAGGCTCTAGAAATCGCGATGAAGCTTGAAACCGCTCTTGTCGAAGATAATTCTGGTATCACTCAAATCCAAGCGCAGTTGGAAGCGATGGCTCTAGAGCTGCGCAACATGAAGATAGGAAAAATCGGGCGCAACGAGGTTTGGTGCACACACTGTCGGACAGCAGGTCACGACAAGGAACAGTGTCCTGTGGTAAGTAATTACCTGAATAATGGTGCCAAACCCATTCAACCCTATTGTTCTATATTGTGAGATCTGTCGGACAACTGGCCAGCATCGACCTGAGAATTTCTATCTGCTGCAGAGGTATGTGCAAGTCCCCAAGAACCCTTACTGCAACTTCTGTAAGTCCGTAGGACATAATGAAGATGAGTGTCGTAGCCATGGCCTCATGAGAGAGCGCACCTACGATGCCTATCGGGTACAAAATGAGGGACAGAGCAATGATGGCTATGGACACCATGGTGGTGCACTAGGTAGAGGTGCTTTTGGAGGTCATGGTTGTGGTGGCATGGCTAGCAGAGGACGCAGTCAGGTGGTGTGTTATAACTATAACCAGGCCAAGCATCTCGCACGAGACTGTTGGAACCCAACTACGACATGTCGGTATTGCCAAGCAGTAGATCATGTGATCGAGCAGTGCCTGCAATTGATAGCTAAGATTCAGGAAAGAAACAATACCCCTACTTAGAATATTCAGAGGATTTCCATCGAGCACAGACCTGCCCCAGCCATTAATGTTGTTACCCGGAGTGGAGCTACGATGCACCTACAGAATAAGGAGAAACAGCCTGACGAGGCTTGGGTTTGTAAGGCCCCCAAGAAAGTCCCAGTATTTGATATCGAAAGAGAAAAAGAGACATTCATGGAAGCCAAGAGAGATTTTGCAAACCTAAGCACATCAGTAGCACCTGCGTAACAACATCAGCAAGAGTTACAGCCGCAAGAAGCTTCGACAAACAAAGTAAGTACATTGTCCTCCTTTTTACAGAGCTGTATGAAACTCTTAAGGAATCGGACTACTCTAAATGAATTGCAGAAAGTTCTTGCTTCTTGTGAACCTCAACAAAGTTCTGGCCAGGAAAAACCTGTTAATAGAGTCAGAAGAACTGGTAGGGAAATGATATTGAATGCTCAGATAGGAGAGTATGAGATGACTGATGTGATCTTGGACTTAGGGTAAGAAGTAAATGTCTTAACCAAGCAGACCTGGGAACAAATGGGAAAACCTATCCTTGATTGGTCCCCTATACATCTGAGATTAGCTAATCAGCAGAAGATTGTGCCCCTAGGAATATTCCCTGGTGTCCCAGTAGATATTGATGGGGTCAAAACTTTAGCAGACTTCGAAGTTATTGAGATCATTGATGACAGCAATCCCTATCCAGCCTTGTTAGGAATTGAATGGGAAATGGAAAATGCTACAGTCATTAACCTTAAGAAGAGACAGATGACTTTCAAAGGGAAAGATTTGAGAGTCATAATACCACTGGACCCCTCTCAAGGAGAAAGGTACATAGAACCACTCAGAGATGAAGATCCGGATGTCCTGGACCATATTTATAATATCACAGCTAGGGAAGAAGATTATGTTGATCCTACCGCTGAGGGTATCATGGATTGGCAGTGTGACAGCTCCTGCATGACAGATTCAGATGATGGGTTAGAAAACTGGCAAAACAGACTTTATGAGCTGCATGGACATAGATGTGCCAGAATTACCAAATCTCTCCGATGGCTTGGTACACAGACAAGAGTCCTACCTATTTCTGATGGTTTGTCAGACCCAAAACGGTTTCTTGAACAATTCTCAGACCAGATCCTAGATTCATAGAAAATGGAGACTCTGGATTCAGCATTCCAACCATAGCAGCCAGATGGTGGAATGGCCATAAGAATAACATTCCTAGTTGGGAATCTTGTCAGACATTCCTTCACCTGAGATTTATGGATCATCCCCCGGAGGTGTGAAGTAGGTTCGACGGAAAGACTATCCCTCAGGAACAGTTGGCATAGTGCTATGCAGCATGGTAGCATGTACCTCAGGAAGAATGGGTACATAGGTTTGTGCATACTCTGGAACTGATAGCAAAGAACTGGTACGCGGAGGCTGAGCTTCGCCAGGATACTGTAAGTTGGGATTGTCTTGTTGATAATTTTGTGCATACCTTTTCTACTAATGAAGTTTCTCCAGCTTTAGATGCAGTTATCAGGTTGATCCATACTAAGGTATTTTATGTTCAAGAAGTAGTAGAATACCGACCTGATTGGAAAGCACAAGAAGCTTATGCAGTGGAATGTTATAACCTCGCAATTGACGAGGATGTTGAGCCGCGCAATATTGATATTCCTAAGTTAGAAGGACACTGTGATGTACACGGACCAGCAGTCGAAGCCCCTGAAGTGACTCAGCCCCTGAAGATTCAGACAATCAACGTTGGATCAGAAGAACAGCCTAAGTATGCTACCATTGGAGATTATTGGGATGATGAGATGGTAAGCAAAGTAACCCAACTTCTCCACGAATATCAGGACCTATTTTCGACGAAGTTCTCAGAGATGAAAGGTATCCTGGGTGATATCGGCGTAATGAAGATCCCTTTGAAACCTGATGCAAAGCCTATGAAACAGTGTCCTTATAGGTTGAACTCGAAGTATAAGGAAAAAGTTAAGATGGAGCTAGATAAGATGCTTGCTACAGGAATCATTGAGCCTGTTGAAGAATCTGAGTGGGTCAGTCCTATGGTGGTGCAGCAGAAGAAGACTAAGGGTAAAATCCGAATCTATGTTGATCTAAGGAAGCTGAATGATACTTGTCTACATGATCCTTTCCCTACTCCCTTTATAGATGAAGTGTTAGACAATGTTGGGGGTCAAGAAGTGTACTCTTTTACAGATGGATTTTCAGGTTACCATCAGATCAGAATTGCTCCCGAAGATCGACATAAGACAAATTTTGCTACAGAAATGGGATCCTTTTAGTATACAGTTATGCCCTTTGGATTGAAGAATGCCCCAGCGAGTA
Organism: Pseudotsuga menziesii; assembly: GCA_001517045.1. Classification (NCBI taxonomy): domain Eukaryota; kingdom Viridiplantae; phylum Streptophyta; class Pinopsida; order Pinales; family Pinaceae; genus Pseudotsuga; species Pseudotsuga menziesii. The sequence goes on along the minus strand of LPNX011093520.1, from coordinate 1,145,140 downwards.
GTTCAGTACCATCTCCAGCAAGGCCTTTCCTCCTGAAAATAAGCAGAGTGTCCCAGGACGGGACACTAGTGAGTCTTAGGGGCCTGTTGGGGCGTGCACCCTAACGGTCCTTAAGGTGGGTAACTCGGCATGTTTGTGGGAGTGTTGTAAGAAGATTTATGACTCAAAATAGTCTTAGGGGTGTCGGGGCTAAGTCAAAATCCTCTTGTTGTAATAAACCCATGGTTTAAGTCCAGGGTTTAGGGTTCGGGGTGCCCATGGTTTAAGTCCATGGTTTTGTAATAGTGCGCTGTATAAATAGGCACTTTTGTAAAGAAGTGAGGTTAGGATTTTGATGTAATATGAATTGATGTGAAGATAAGGCTATTTTGTAAGAAAGGTTAAGTCCTAGTTGTGTGCGTGGACGACCTCTGCAGCTGTGTGCACAGAGGGTTTTGGTGATTAAGAAGATCTGCAGCTGTGTGCGCAGAGGTTTTTGTTGATTAAGAAGATCTGCAGCTGTGTGCGCAGAGGCCTGCTTCTATGTGCGCGACTTTGAGGACTTAAAGGGATCTGCAGCTGAGTGCGCAGATCAGAACTGTGGTTTTTGTAAAGAGTTGAATAAAACACAGTTCTGTGGACGTAGCCCCTACACTGGGGGTGAACAAAATTATATCTGGTGTTGTGGTTCTTTTGTGTTGTTGCTGTTATATTTTGTTATGCATTAATAAGTAAATAACTGATAAGTAAGATCACTGCTAAATAATAACTTCGTTGTGAATTCCGAGTAAGGGTTAAGCAAGTCACTGTTTGTTTATCTAGTTACGAAGTTATATACATATTGTCGAAGCTCTGTATTGTATAATCATAATTGTTAAAGGCTAAAGGTATAGTAATATCCCTCTTCTGCTTGTAGAAACCTGGTTTTGCGGCACCCCATAGCGGTTTCGGGTGAGACTGCAACCTGGTCACAGGTTGTTGTCGAAAGGGCCAACACTGTGGGTCTTTTTTTGGTGTGAAGTTAATGGTGTAAGACCTGGGTCTGCCCTATAGCCCATCACTCAACCCCAGACATGGCCTCAATAATGGCTTCATCCGACAGAAAAAGATCATCAAGGAAATCATGTGCGTGAGATGACTCAACTGCCCATGTAGGCAGCACATATGGGTCCTCCTCCTCCATTCACGAAGAGGAAGGACTAGGCTCTGCAACTTGATCAAGATTCATTTGATATGATATCATCATTGAAGGAAATGGCACGTCTGTTTCAATAGGTCCAACCGAAAAACTCGGTGAAGGAAGGATCCAAGGGTTCTCCATATGGGTAGTGCGAAAAGACATCGAATTCAATGAGGACAAAGCCCCACCAAAACTAGACCCAATCATAAGCATGGGATCAAGACAACTAAAGGTTCCCATAAGAGAAGGATACATACCCACGCCCACACTCCTAGTTTCCGGCTGAGAGTGATCGATAATCAGGATAGAAGCTCCCGATGATGCATTGACACACGGATTTTGGAATAAGGTCTGATCAATCGTAACAATATTCCCATTAAATGGAAATCATATCACTCAAAAGAGGGAGGAAGCTACGGCTTGCATACTATACATCCAATTCTGACCCAGTAAAAGATTGTACTTAAGGGGCGCATCAACCACCTCGACCTCAATCGCAATGGTCTTCCCTCCCAATTGGAATTTTAGAGAAGGAATAATTCCATGCAGCTGAAATGATCTACCATCGAAATCTGTCAACATGGTGGCAGATTGAGACAACTCAAGAGAACCTAAGCCCTTCCAACATGACAAAGACATCAGATAAGCAACAGCGCCTTCATCAATGATAGTGCATTTGACGGTCTTATTAAGACACTCTACATGAATCAAAAGAGAAACGTAGTAAGGCAAGTGAGGTTGTACTCCCATGGTTTCAAATTTGATAATGGAACAAGATCTATCATCACTAACCCCAAGAGCGAACAACAAATCCTTTCTCTGCAGAGGACAAGTTTGAATCACTTCAAGCACGGACATCGTACAAGGAGTCTAGCCCAAATCCTTGACAACTGAATAGTTTTGGGCAGCTTGGGCATTAGTATTGTGCCCTGAACGCTTTAAGACTCCCTTAGGAATGCAAGGCGGAGCTTCAGGTTTTTCTATAGGTTTTTCGATACGCAAAGGGTTCTCGGGTGGAGAGGGTTCTTTCCCAAGGTCTCGTTGTGATGAACCATAATATTTCATATGAGACACAACCTTAGCAGCACTCATCATGTTAATGCATCCATGACCACTATTGGCTTCTGGCGGATTTTTATTTCCACCTGATGCACAATTAGGATCAATGATCCTTTAGTTCATATTTTGATTGTTGGGCAAAGGATTCATTAACATAGCTAGGCCCTGTGCTATGAACCTCGAGGCATCTTCCATACAAGGGCACAAGTAAGTGAGGTGGTTGTCCTTACACAACTTACAAGGAAACTTCACCTTATGTTTAGTCTGCATGTCACCCCCAGCATTACGAGTGTTCTTGTCATTATTATTAGCATTTTTCGTTCTTATTCCCACCCTTACGGTTATTTTTCCCTTTTTTCTTATTCCTTCCAGGCTGTTGGTTGCCCTTCGGGTCCAGTGATTCCACGAAAAGTACACTTGCCGATTGGGTAGGTTGAGATGAAGCCGTGGCTTGTCCAGACACGGACTGGTTAATTGACAATTGGCTCACTTGTTTCACAACCAAATCCACAGGTTTGGTACTTGTAGATCCCACAATGCCATTAGCATGTGGTCCAGGCTTAACCTTGGGATTGAAACTAGATCATGGAGTGTTAGGTATAATATCATACAAAAGTACGGATTAAGCGTAGATCAAATCCAAATCTTGTTCCCTAAATATTGCTTATTCCTCGTTTTGAAATCCGGATGCAAAAACATCCTTTGTAATGTAAGGTAACAACGATTTGAGGAACCATTCAAGGATAAATTTTGGTGGTATAAAGGCTTTAATCAACTGCTTCTGTCTACACCACTCTTGAATGTGATCCAAAATGTGTGTGGCTTTATCTTGCCGAAAGGTCGACAAGAGTTTAGTACCGACGTCGTAACGTATGGGTAGCTGAAAGTAGTTGAGGAAATTCATGGAAAGGTCATCAAATAAAGCATATGCCCCCCTTTGTAACTCTATATACCATTTCGTCGTAGGCCCCATGAGGGTGCATTGAAATACCCTCAAACAGATTGAATCCTCATGTAAGGAATTGGAAGAGCACCAAAGGTGAAAAGTGGTGACATGCTCACTAGGATCTTCTCCATCCTTACCCTCGAACTTGGGAATGTCCGAAGGAAGCTTGTTAGGGATAGCCGGCTAGGCCAGGTCATGAGATACTAGATCGTTCATCAGTATCAACAAGTCAGGTAAGTTTAAAGTCATGAGGAGAGGGAGCCTAGGTTGATTCAGTCTATGCCACACTCCTTGATAGTTCTGGTTCATGTAAGGTTGATTTCTATAAATACAATGGCCTTGGCCATAATAACCTCCTCCCATTTGACCTGTATAGGGATGCATGGAATCATTGTGATGTGGGGTACCTTGATTATGTGATACCACAAAGCCATAATTGGAAGAGTAAGTGGGTTATTGATACCTGTACCCATAGGGTTGATAGTTCTATCCATAATGAGGTCCATAAGATTGTCCATGAGAAGCTCCATAAGGTGTTCCATGGGATGTCCCATGAGAAGGTTCGTAGTTAGGGATATGGGAAGCTCCATGAGATGGAACTTAAGACGATCCAGAAACAGGGACATGACTTCCTAACACAATAGGAGGTACTTGACTTTGAGATACTACCATGCGAGCAGTTGCGGCACGAACATGACTAGTAGCAATATTCTGGCCCGAAGGACCATGTAAATTAGGGGGAGGAAGGGTCATCAAAAACGCATTCAAAGGAGTAGGGTTCAAGGACAAAGGGACATGTGAAGGAATGTAAGTGGTGTTTCCAATGTTCACTCGTCTTGGTTCTGGTATTCACATAGGATTACTGACACTACGTCTAGGATGGAGACGTGAGGATGCTTTCACCCTAGGGATGGAAGGTGTAATGTGACTAGTGCTCCCAAATCTCTCCACATGGAAAGGAATAGGAGTGCCCCCATGCGTAGTGTTAGGATCAATTTCTGACTCGACATGATGTGCCAGATCGGGTGTTGTGATAATAGGCATGCCATAACGAACATGACTAGTGCTTATGGGTTCATAATGAGTCTCGTTGCCTGGAAACCAATACCAATGACTTGTGAATGAGGGATCATAACCAGATCATGACGGTCATTCCTGTGATGGATCATATGTGCTAGTAGGATCTTCTTCCCCAACCTCATGAGGTGGAGAGGACATCTCTGGAATCTCATCCTCATGATCTCCCATGGTGTGTGAATCAAAGTGAGAAGTAGTCTGCCCGGACTATTTAGTTTCATCTCCCAAAGGAGGAGGAGATGTGGAAGGCGAAAGTCTTGCTAAATGATGAGAATGGCAGGGTGCTACACCCAAATCCACAATGACTCAAAAAATAAAAGACTCAATCTAATTATGCAAACCCTAGGCAAACTAGCGTGCACAGAGCATACACCTATAAAATGTAAAGCCAAATCACAAGCAAACAAGGGTAGGATATGTGAGCTACTGAATGAAGTAGGTATGTCTCACCTAGGAGAGGCTTGAGACTCCCATACACAACAAGCGGAGGTTCATAAAAAATTATAGTGGCCCTCAGCTTCAACACATATAACGGCTGTGCTATCCGACCCCTACCTGGCCAAGACACCTACAGAATAACCTCTGCGAAGTACCCCCTCGATAACCTAGGTAAAGAAACTAAGGTCACCTGAATATAATCATGCTTAGGTAGACAGTCATACGTGGGATTGACCATATGGGCAGGGTAGCAAATCTCGAAACTCTCAAAAGAGCCCCCAGATACGAATCTAATCCTGTAAATATCTCCAGTGCTACTCATTTACGACCAGGGATCATCCCAATGATAACCGATCACACTGCCTCATGCTTAACTCCCTTGTAAGAGGAGGATCCTGAGAACACTAATTATATAAAGGAATTTCACACTCTCACCTGGATAGACACATACATATTTCGTTTAGTGGTCTTAGAGAATTTACTGACAATGAACTATTACAAGACCCTTAAACGTAGTGTTTTTGGTGCACCCTAAAAAGAAAAGAGTGTAATTAATTTTATTCTACGTTGATTTTAATTGGCTTATTACTCAAATGGAAAATGGTCATGCAACTAATGATGTTATGATGCAACAAGAAGTAAAATGCACACGTAACAATCAATGCAAATGCAGTGTGTCAAATGAAGAACTGGGTATGCTACTACGTGAAGTGAAAATTTTTTCCTTCGAATGAATATGAAATCATTCCTATATGAAAATCTAACTAATATTCTCCATTAAAACCTAATGCAAGTACCATGCTAATGCAAAATGCAAACAATGCACAATGATTCCGAAAGCAAATGTTTTTGTATTTTTTATTTAAATGAGATAAAAAAGCAAAAGTATAACTCTACAACCCTCAGACTTTGCAAGCATGAACAAACAGCCATCAAACAAAGCACCAAGGTAAAAGAGACCTAATGCACTAATCCCAAAACAAAAAAACAAAAAAGAAAATGAAATGAAAATAACATTTTAAAAATTTTAAACTAACAAGGTGTCTTTGGTCAGAAACAGGGATGTATACAGACTCCAGAAGCATCCAAGAAGACTCAACAATCATCCAAAATCACCCAGCAACACTTAATCTTCCCAAAAAGGCAAAAAATCAGGGTATACGCGACTATTCTCAGTAAATCCATGTACATACATAACTATTCAAGGAAAACCCGCGTGTACATGCGACTGTGAAAGCAAAACCCGCGTACAGGAAGAAAAAGAGATAAAAAGAAGGAAAATAGACAAGATGAGACACAATTTACTCCTGTAAGACACTACTAGGAAAACATGCCCATAGACCCAACTCAGAAACAGAGAAATCAAAGCAATTCAAGCACATTGAATGCTGAAAAAACTCCCAAAGGAAATGACTAGGAACCTCCCCAGTATGATCGCCAATTCTGTTACGGAGAAAACTTCCTATGGCTTGCGGTGTACCACAATAGACAGAGAAACCGCATAAATTAATCCCTTCCCAATATGCAAGAGAAATAATAATCTAACACCAAAAGATCTTGAAACATACCTTATTCCAGATGGTTGATGTAGATCCCCATTGAGCTTTCTCCAATCCCATTTGTGTTAGCAATTTGTTCTCTCAACAACAACAAACAAGACAAGCATGCTATATAATGGTGTTAGACCTACTCTAGAATATATAATCAATAATGTATAAGCAATTAAAAGCATCCATGGATTCAATATTCATTTAAATGCACATCATTAGACATGAAAAGATATTTCTATTAATATAAATTAGAGATTACATGAGTGACAACCTCTATCGGCACATCTGCGAACCGGAGAAACTGAGTCCTCCACCTGGGACTCCACCACCTCAATCCTCCATCTCTTGATAGCAAGATCAAAAACAAAGGCAAGCTTGGGAAGAACACAAAGTGCTCCAAGGGACAAAGGGATGCAGACTCAAGTATAAGAAATCTATGACAACAATGGACTATAGTTTTCTTACTCTTCAATTCCTCCTCTTCAATGTATCCAAAGGGTTCCTTATGTAGTGCTTCAATGGGGTAATGGAAGGTCAAATCCGAGCGATCTCGAGGCATATGGAAGTAAAAGAGACAAGTGACTCAGATCCGCATCAAGGAAAATTCCAAAAATATTTGGCCTTTTGCACACATCCCGATGTACGCGGGTTTAAGGGTAATATCCGTGTGTATATGCAAAAAAGGGATTAAAAGTTGCATACAGCAAATAATAGATGTTTTTAGGGATGATATTGTAAACATCAAAGGTACAAAAATAGTCCATGGGGTCCAAAAGAGTCTGTAGAGGGATAGGGAAGGCCATATATATGTGATCTATCATGTGTGGTAAAATCAGCTATAATAGCTGAGCCCATGACTTATGTGAGTGTTGTGCACTCATTGGTTTCGTTGAGTCCAGCGTTTAAAGACCCTTGACGGAGTTTGTTATTTATAATGTATTGGATGTACTTTGATAACAACAACCCGCATACAATTTGATGTATAGCGTGGCATGTGTAAGAAATGATTATGGGATTTGGTTGTTTTTTTGTACATACGATTCTTATGGTCTGTTATTATGGATTTTCCTTGGGTATGGACATCCATGGGAATCGATGTCGTGACCTCTGTTGGCAAGAATGGCTTTAATGTAATTTAATGAATGTATTTTAATAAATAAAAACAAACTGGGCTTGCATGCCCACAGGATTCGATTAATGTTCCTGTTTGCATACATAGATTTATAATATGATTTTGATGTTTATTTGAATATGATATGATTACTATATAAGATGTATTATTTTAATTTGGTTATGGTAATGTTTGATGAGTTATGTAAATTTTGTTTATGGTTATGTATTGATGGAAAATGGATAGATCTGTGAATTTTTTTGTATGAATTATGAACAAAGGTTTGTAAAGGACCACATGGATGGTCATGATGCTTCTTTCGTTTATTTAGTTCCGACATTGATAATTTAAATGCAAAGTTTTGATACTAGTATATTCTTATTATGGAAGACCTTGAAAGGTCTTAGATGAGTTATTTAATTTTGGAATTAAATGTATAGATAATTTTCATAAGTTTTTATACCTGATGGCCTTATCTGTATATATATATTTATCTATAAAGTAGTTCTATTTGTAAGTAATACCCTAAGGTAGATAAAATAGTATATTTATTTCTTTAAACTTACTCCTATGATTAAGTCTACTAAAATCTAAACTTGTCTCTACTGACAAATGAAATATGTCAGTAGATTTTATAAAGAGTATGTGAGTAGTGAAATAGTAGGTAT
>LPNX011093520.1:1067458-1131350 GCA_001517045.1 Pseudotsuga menziesii | reverse complement strand
CACTTCCTACCTTACTCAAACCCCTCTGCTCTTCTCATTCATGCTAATGAAGCCAGCAAGTTGTGGCATGAAAGATTTGGCCATCTAAATTACAAGTATCTGTCTAATCTTAGTGAGAAAGAAATGGTCATGGGGTTGCCCAAGATAAAATTTTCCAAAGGAGTCTGCCAAGGTTGTATCCTAGGAAAACACCCAGAGCACAAATTTGAGAAAGCTAGTCATGAGAGAACCTTTGCACCCCTCGAGCTGATTCACAGTGATGTTGCTGGCCCATTCCCTCATATGTCCATGAGTCAGGCCAAATATGCATTTACCTTTATTGATTATTTTTCCAGGCATTGTTGGGTTCACTTCATGAAACACAAGTCTGAAGTTTTTGGCCTATTCAAAGTCTTTAAGGCTTTGGTTGAAAACCAGTGTGGAAGGAAACTCAAGGTCCTCATATTTGACAATGGTGGTGAGTATGTCAATTCTAATTTTATTAACTATTGTGTAGATGTAGGTATTTAGATGCAGCATTCTATCCCTTACACACCACAGCAAAATGGTGTTGCTGAGAGGAAGAACAGATCACTGAAGGAGATGGCAACATGCATGATGGAGGCCAAAACTTTGCCACCAAAGTACTGGGCCGAAGCTATCAAATATGCATCCTATATCCAGAATAGGGTGCCTCACAAACAGCTTGATGGCATGAATCCCTTCGAAGCATGGAGTGGGCACAAGCCAGATGTGACCCATTTCAGGATTTTTGGCTCAAAGGCTTGGGCTAGGATTCCAACAGAGAAGAGGAAGGCTTTGCAGCCCCAAAGCCAAGAGTGTCTTTTTGTTGGATACTCTAAAGATTCAAAAGGGTACAATTTGATAAATTTGAGCACAAACAAATCCTTCATTGAAAGGTGTGTTCAGTTTGAAGAAGAACCCCTTGCAGAAGTGGAAGTTGCTGAAGCCTCTTCACCACCTGAACCTCAAGAAGTAAGTAAAGAGTTTGTTGAAAATGATGATTCTGATTTGTCTGATGGAGATGAGTTTATTGCAGACCCAAATATCCCCACAAGGCCTAAATGGGCAGCCAAGACACTACATGCAGCAGGAGAGCTAGCTGGGGATCCCAATGACCCAAGGAGGACTAGATCTCAATTTGAGAGTGGTCTGTGCATGAAGGATCCTATGTTTGCTGAAAAATGCTATTTGATGGTGGAGTCTGATCCTCAAACATATGAAGAAGCAGCAGGAGATCCAAGATGGCAAGCTTCCATGAAGGAGGAGTTCATCTCACTCCAGAAGAGCAACACATGGGAGCTAGTGGATCTTCCTCCAGGAAGAAAGTTAGTCCAGTGTAAGTGGGTCTATATGACCAAGTTTTCTGTTGATGGTTCACCACTAAATTACAAGGCTATATTGGTAGCTAAAGGCTACTCACAGGTTCATGGCATCGATTACAATGAGACCTTTTCCCCAGTGGCAAAGATGGATTCCATCAGGCTAGCTCTAGCCATTGCAGCCTCAAGGCAATGGGAGGTACATCATATGGATGTAAAATGTGCCTTCTTGAATGGAGATCTCACTGAGGAGATATATATGCAGCAGCCTCAAGGTTTTTCTACTAACCCTTCTCTTGTGTGCAGGTTGAGAAAGTCATTGTATGGGCTAAAGCAAGCCCCCAGGGCTTGGTATGCCAAGATAGATAGCTTCTTGCTATCTCTGAATTTTGTTCGGTGCAAATCAGATCCAAATATCTATTTGAAGTCTGTTAATGGTTCATTAATGATCATTGTGTTATATGTTGATGACCTCCTCATTATAGGAAGCTCACAGGCTGAGATTCCTTCCTTAAAAGGAGCTATGAACCAAGCCTTCTCCATGACAGATTTGGGGCTCTTAAGTCAATTTCTGGGGCTTGAGATTGCTCAAACCAAAGCTGGAATAAAGGTGCACCATTCCAAGTATGCCTTGGATTTGCTGATCAAATTCAGAATGCAAGACTGCAAAGCAAGAAAAACTCCTTTCCTTTCAGGAGTGAAGCTGGAGGAAGATGATTCTCCACCGATGGTAAACAATACACTGTATAGGAAATTGATTGGATGTTTATTGTATCTGAAACATAATAGACCTGGTATTTTTTATGTAGTAAGTGTGGCTTATAGATTCATGGATTAGCCTCATGAGATCCATCGGAAAGCATCCAAAAGGATCCTAAACTTTGTTCAGGGGACAAGGACACATGGGATCCTCTATAAGGCAAAATCTGATCTTGATTTGATTGGATTTACTGACAGTGATTGGGCAGGTGATAGCACAGACAGAAATTCCACTTCAGGATATGTGTTCATGCTTGCAGAAGGGCCAATCAGCTAGCCAATAAAGAAACGGAGTTCCATTGCACTCTCATCTACAGAAGCTGAGTACAGAGGAGTTGTTAATGCAGCAACTCAGTGTTTATGGTTGCAGGGTTTACTTGGAGAGTGTGGTTTCGAACCTGAGTACTCAACTACCATCTACTGTGATAACCAGAGTACCATTTGAATCTGCAAAGATCCAGTTCAGAAGCAGAGAACCAGACACATTGAGATTCACATGCACTACATCAAAGAGCTTGTGCATGATGGCACCATTCACCTACTCTTCTGTTCATCTTTAGAACAAGTAGCTGATATCTTCACCAAATCATTTTGTGAGAAGACCTTCAGCAATTTCAAATCACTGCTAGGGATTGCTGATCATGCTGTGAAATCATGAGTGGAGACAAGATTCTACAATTTTGTTTTACAGTCCATGTTTAAGGGAGGATTTTCCCAAGTTGGTTTTGCCTCTTTCCTTGTTTATTTGGACATGCAGTATGTAAAGGGTGACTAAGCCTTGTTGCTAGGCCCTATATTTTTTATTTATTACTCATAAAGTCATGCTTAATGGGGGGTGTTAGAATAATCAACCCATAGTTTACCACTTAGACATTAATTCATTTATTTTTGTCTTATTTGCCTAGTTCATGTGTCCCACCTTGTGCAAGTTGCTAATTGCCTATACATAGAGGTCAAACTTGCCATATCTGACTCATGTAGCACTTGGGAAATCCTTAGGAATCAAATCTTCTTTATTCCTGGCCTCCTAGGCACCTATCTGCTTTTTCTGCTTTATTGCCTGCTTTTTCAGTGTTTTAAGGCACATGGGAAAGCTAGACTAGGTGAGGTGAACTTGTTTTTTGTCCTACACATCCTCCTCTCTTTTCTCCATGCAAAAGCATGTATTAGCTGCCATTCCACCACTCTTTATCTTTCCTATGCCTTTTTTCCAATTCGTGAGCTCCATGACAGATTTGGGATCTAGCTTTTACACCTATGGGGGATTTGCTTATTTTTGGTAAGCCTGCTTTATGCTAGATTTGGATGCTTCCTCATGCATTCGATTTCTTCATGTATTCTATTTATTCAGCAGCCTATGATATTATAGGGTTGGCTATTGTACACTCAGTTAATATAATTTTGTGTTACAGCTCCATATTCAGTCTCTCTTGTTAGCAATTTTGCATGATCAATTGATCATTGTTGTGGGTGAAATTAATCTATTGCTGGCCTGAATTTCTACACAAGTTGCAACCCTCCAAAATCTAAATCAAAGTTTAATCAAGGAGGTTTCCAAACTACGAAAAGAGAACACAATTTTAAAAGAGGATAATGAAGAAATAGAGTTAAAGTGCAATGAAAATAAAATTGGCCTCTTTGAAAGACATACTAAGGGTATTGGTTCCAAGCTACTTCAAAATATGGGATATAAAGGAAAGGGGCCATGAAATTTTATGTAAGGAAGAATAGAATCAATTGAAATTGAAAGTAGACCTAAATACATGGGTCTTGGATACAATGATGATAAGGTTAAAAATGAGTCTAATAATAAGGATTTTACAAATGGTTCTTCTAAGAATGTTAATGCAGGTAAAGGTGTTAGACATGTGCAAAGACATGGTGTATTTCAAAATCCAAAGTATAAGGCATACAAAAATGATTTACAAGAGAAATGGATAGGTGTATGGAATGCAGTTGAATGGAAACCAAATAATATTTTTTTCATAAACACTATGGATGGATATATGTTTCATAGCTAAAAAAGTGGAGTGCGCAATTCAGAAAAAATGCATTATTGGCCTCATTTAATTGTACAGTTTTATGATAGAGGAAAAGTGGCAAAAGGGACTTGATAAAGAAGTTTTGTTGTGGAAGCTTGACATCTATTATCACATTTGTAAAGTTAAATTCTTGTTTCCCCTTGATATGTTGAAATCTAATGAAGATGGATATGCATTGTGATACACAATGGATAGTGTAAATACCTCTAAAGCGTGATGTGAATGTTGTGTCTTAATATGTTCTAAATGGGTGCATAATTAGTCATAAGACCCAAAGTGGCAGGCGTGACCCATGTTGTTCTATGTGTTTTATGTGGTCAACATTAAGGGGGAGTGTTGAAAATAATGTTGACCCCTGTCATTGTAGATGAGTAGATGAACTTTCTAGATATCACTGACATCTAGAGAGTATTCTAGATGCCACCGACATCACAGGATTTTGTACAGTTCCAAAAGAACATTCAAGAACTCCATGTACTATTATAAATACTTTTTTTTATGAATGCAATGTATGGCAGTGGAAATCTAGGTTTCTTGTTTGTCTATAATTGATGTTTTGTGTATGTTGTGATTTCTGTGTATTTTAAATCATAGTGCACGAGTGAATGAGAAAATGTAGAGTGAAGCATGAGGGATCGATTAGTTTGTAAATGATACACTCAAATTGAAGGAATTGATTTTGATGAAACTTTTCCTCCAATGGCTAGGGTGGAACTAATCAGATCATTTTGGCATTTTTGTGTTACAACAAATTCAAGGTTTATCATATGGGCGTTAAGTCATCCTTTCGAAATGGAGCTTTGAAGGAATAAATATGCAACGAGCAACCGGAAGGAATCAAAAGTCTAGAGAAATAAGACTATTTTTGGAAACTATAGAAGGACCTCTATGGGATCAAACAAGTACAGAGGACTTGGTATGAACGCTTGGATACGTATTTAATTAAACAAGGATTTCATAGAAGTTTCACAAACAACAATCTTTATCTCAAATTTAAAGAAGATAAATTATTAATTGTAGTTGTGTGTGTTGATGATCTTATTGTTGGGAGAAATGAAAAAAGTCTTAGTCAAACTTTTTCTAAAGAAATGGCAAAAGAATTTGATATTGAAATGATAGGAGAATTAAATTTCTTCCTTGGTATACAAATTTCACAAGACTCCACATGTATTTTTATATCTGAATCTAAGTATTTAAAAGAAATGCTTCAAAAATTTTGCATGATAGAAAGCTCCAATGTATGTACACCCATGGTAACTGGCTATAAGCTTAGAAAAGAAGAAGAATATCTTGTTGTAAATCATACAACATATAGATAAATGATTGGAAGTTTTATATATCTCACTACATCTTGTCCAGATATCATGCAAGCAGTTGGGCTAGTGGGAAGATTTCAATCCAATCCAAAGGAATCTCATATGACAATTGTAAAAAAAAAAATAGATATCTTAAAGGAACATGGTATCCCATGGATGAAATTTTGACCTCAAAGTGTTTTCTCATGCAAATTGGGCATGTAGTATTGATCATAAAAAAATCACAAGTGGAAATGCTTTGTTTCTAGGAAACCAGTTAGTGGCATGGTCAAGAAAAAAGCAATCTTCCATGTCACTATCAACCACTGAAGCGGAATACATATCAACATCTGAATGCTCCACTCAAATCTTGTGGATGAATGAAATACTTGAAGACATCAAGATTACAAACAATTAGCCACTCCTAATCTACTATGATAACACAAGTGCTACTAGCATATCAAAAAATCCTATTATGCACTCTAAAAATAGGCATATTTCCATCAAGTATCATTACTTGCGAGAAAAAGCGCATGATCAAAAGATAAAATTGGATTATGTGAACTCTAATGATAAAATGATTGCTATTTTTACTAAGCTACTACCAAAAGAGGCCGTTGAGAACCTTAGAAACAAACTCGAAGTAAATCTACAGCCCCAACAAAAGAATGGTTTGTTGCATATGAAGGAAAATGGCTGCCATGTGGCAAGTCAAACTTGAGGTTCTTCAAATACCTCAGTACACCTTGAGTTCATGGAGCTGGAGGATGGACTCAATACTAAAAGATGATTACTCCAAGAAAGAAAGAAAAAAGGTCATAGAATCGTGATGGGAAACATTGACAGAAGGAAAGGCAAGGATGAAGTATAATAATTTAGAGGTTATACTATTTGGCATTATGAAAATTCATACTAATATGGGGAGAAACACTAAGAATGAAGATTTAGTTAGAATCTCTTCACCACTTTGTCATTGATGTCAAAGGGGGGAGAAAGAGAGAGGGAGCTCATCAACAGGGGGAGTTGTGTGTTGACATCAATTCCAATAGGGGAGATTGTTGGAATTCTAAATTGTAATTGAAGTTAAATAGTGAAATAGTTTTATGTCTTGAGATGCCTGTAGCATATGAATTTGGATCCTGAAGCACATGGGTAAAATACCCACACAATCATAAAGGGATTCCCTCAAGCATAGTAGAAATGTTGCATATGTAAGTAAATTCCCGCACAGTTATAAAGGGATTCGTGGAGGCCTAGTAAGTTCTCCTAGGCTCACCAAAATATGCACGCAGTGAAGGATAAAATTTTCCCGCAGTACTTGGAAGAAATATACCCGCAGTGAAGGAGATGCCCAATGCTAAATGCCCACAAACAATGATAATATATGCTCGGAGTGAAGGATAAAATATGCCCATTGTAATATACCTAAATAATATATTACTATTATATTTTAATCTATTTAACAATTAGGTTAATTAGTATTAATGGTCAAAGGTAGCCTCTTTTCAAGGTCCTACAAGTAATTAGTTAGCTTTCATATATAATGTAATCCTTTCAATATAGTAATCACCAATTCAATAATCAAATTATATATTTATGAAATATTATCAAACATGTAATGTTTTAACCTACACTCTAATTTCTTCCTAAGAAAATCCACTACATCTTCAACCACTCATTCCTCATTCTCTTCATCTCCTCTTGTCCCAAGCTACAGTTTAGTCCCACTTACTCAGCGCTCCCCTCACATACCCATCACACTCCACCACCCTTTCCACACACCCTCCTTCCAACCACATCCAACTCCACTTCACTCCACACTTCTACATACACTCTAGAGTCCCTTATACTTGCGCACCCACATCCCCCTATCCAATGACTTACACCCTCCTCCACCTGCGCCCCTTACTCCACTCGTCATACTCCATAAATCACTCCCATTCAACGATGCCTATCCCCTCCATTATCCACTCATGCCACTGCTCCCTGTACACTACACCCCCAGCTCCCCTCCAAATTCGTCCCAACTCCCGGGCTCTTCCCATGCTCACACTGTTATGTGCTTCCTACTAGCACATCCCTCACATGTCCTCTTTGCTACATACTAGTTCCTCTTCAATACGTTTGAATCAACCTCATTGGCATCGTTGGAGTGCTACATTAGGATGTGGAGAATCGTAATTGAACCACCACTTTCAGCAGCTACCCATTTTGTATTGAATTATCCAAAACAAAACAAAAAAGAGTAATGACGATTAGAATTCCATTCCACCAATCTCTTCCGTTCTTATTTTCAAAAACATGAAAAAATCGTATCGGGTTAGAAAAAACCCGTAGCTGCATTTTGAAATTCGTGAATGGATTAAGCTATCTTGAGATCATTTCACAAATTTGAATCCGTCTACCGTTGTGGATATCATCAGTTCGTTGTATATAGATTAAACTTTTCAGACTACACCTTGAATATCAATTGCTGTAGTAAAAGACACAACATAATTTCTCTCCAAATCCCTAGCCTCGCTCTCTCCAATCTAAACATCAGTCCTACCCCTCAATTCAATTGAAAGAGGAAGATGTTGTGACATATCACTTTTCAAGTGAGACACTACAAGCTACTATGGGACCTAAGATAGAAGAAGAGGTTATGCCCCTAGAAATTCCAAATAAAGAGCTGGAATTTGATTTTGCACCCATGATTGAAGAAAATGGAATAAGGGAAGAAGTTGTTGCGAATTATGAGCGCTTAGGCCAAATAGAGTTGGCGTATGCATCAGCACTCATGTCAAGAGAAGGGATTCCTATCATGAAGGAACAAGCTATGTCGACTCCCAAGTTCACAGGTCAAGCAGTGCTAGGGTCTGCCTCGACACTCACAGCAAAAGAAGGGACTAAGACTAGAAAAGAAGAATATGTTATGACTTCCGACTTCTCAGGTCAAGAAGTGTTAGGATCTACACCCTCGACAAAATAACTAATTGTGAGTCTCGAGTTACCAAGTCAAGAGGAACAAGCGACTACTATGACACCTATGTGTTCAAGTAGAGATGAATATAAAATCACTACTACCCCTAGGAAGGAAAGGAAGCCGAAAGAAGGTGTTGCGACTTTCGAGTGCTGATGTCGAATAGAGATGGAATTTGCATCATCACTCATGTCAGAAGAAGGGATTCCTATCATAAAGAAACAAGCTATGTCGACTCCAAAGTTCTCAGTTCAAGCAAAGCTTGCATCTGCATCGACACTCATAACAAAAGAAGGGACTACTACTAGAAAAGAAGAAGATGTTATGACTTTCGAGTTCTCAGGCCAAGAAGTGTTGGGATATACAGCCTTGACAAAAAAATTAATTGTGACTCTCAAGTTACCAAGACAATAGGAACAAGGGACTACTATGACTCCAATGTGTTCAATTAGGGATGAATATAAAATCGCTACTACCCCCAGGAAGGAAAGGAAGCCTAGTCGACTGACTCCTTATACCCCTCCTCACAAAATATCCATACCACCAGACACCAAGAGGGGTAACAAAAGACATCCCAACTACAAACCTAAAAATACGACACTCAATAAAAAGTATGCACTCCTACCAAAAGTTTGTTATGGCTTATTATAAGGTAGGGAAGCAAGGCAAATTAATATGCCAACTGAAAAATCTTTAAAATTGTCTAGTGAAACTCCAGAATAAGGACTTGTTAAGGAAGACGATAACGAGGACAAGGAAACCAGAAAAGTAGAAGACAAGAATAGAAAAGATCTAGATGATATTAACAATCTCAATGTCAATATCAATTGTTAAGAAATTGACGATGCCATAGATTGTAATGATAAAGCACACAATACTGTTAAAAATAAAGTCAATGCTAACAACAATTATGAGGGAATTGAAGTTTTAGAAAAATGCAACGATGTAAATAAAAGTGTTAAAGATGGCATTAACCATGATAACGTAGAAGAACGAAACCTAGAGGATGGTGCGACAAATGATAAGATGAACATTCTATTAGTAGTCACAACTCAAGATGTTCTATAATTTCAAAAGGTTCCTAGAGAACAAATAAATACAATCTTGTCACACAAGGAAGTAAGGACATTATTAGTAGTTTCTACTACATATAAGAAAAGCATATCAAAGCATGCATAAATATAAAAAATCTACATCAAAATAGAAGGTAAAAATAACACCATTGGATTAAAATATTAGAAGAGTACTCCATATAGTGGTTATCCATTTATCTACAGAATCATATGCTTGAAAAGATTTGAATGGAAAGGTGACCAATTATTTCAAGAACTGCTAAACTGTGGCACCGTTATTCACGAAAATTTATATAGTTGAAGCACGCTTACAGAAGGTTCATGAACGAATTTTTCTAGAGCATGATGACTTGTAACATACCTAAATAGTATATTACTATTATTATTAATTTATTCAACAATTAGGTTAATTGGTATTAATGGTCAAAGGTCATCTCTTTTCAAGGCTCGACCATTCATAGGTTAGCTTCTATATATAATGTAATCGTGTCAATGTAATAATCATCAATTCAATAATCAAAATATATATTTATTAGATATTATCCAACATGAAAGGTTTTAATCTTACACCCGCAGCACATGGAATAAATATGCTCGCCTGATGGACATGCCCAATGCTAAATGCATGCAAACAAGGATACAATTCCCTTAGGGCCTTGAATAAGAGTTCACAGAAAGTTAAAAATATGGTAGATTCCCACATACCTTTTTTTTAAATGCCTGCAAGCCTTCAATAAGACTTCATATAAGGTTAAAAATGTGGGTTTCAAGTTATTGGTTAAAACTAGGAGCACTTCGAAATGTTTAACAGTCTCACTCATGATTATAAGGGTTTCTATCTCTCATTTCTAGTGGGGTGTGTTGTGAAAATAAAATTGAAATATTTTTAAGAATTTAGTCTCATTTCTATTCTAAAATTGAAATTACATTTTGGAAGTCAGCCTACTTAAATTTGGGTCAAAAACAAAAATATTTTTATTTTGGAGTCACCAAACAGGTAGGCCTTGTAACTTGTTATTTTGAGGATTTTTGTGTGTAAATAGAAGAGTTCGAAGTGATTTTTTCTATGTGTTTGATGTGAAGATAGAAATATTTTGGGCTTGGAAGTTGAGATTGTAGAAGAGCCTCAAGCAGTGAATCAAGTTCGGGCTGAGATTTTTTTTGTCTTGTAAATTTTTTTTTGGGGTGAAATACTTGGATCAATTTAGTGGTTCAAAGTTGAAATAGTATTGTCTCTAAGAGTGAAAGGAAATTTTAGAAAACAGGACTGCAGAGCAATAACAGATATACAGTTAAATCAATAAACAAGATGCAAAACACATTAAAACATTACAGAGAGACACAGATATAATGTGGTTCACCCAAACGATGGGCTACATCCACAAAGAAATTGCCAGTCCTTTTATTACAGTCCAGAAAGATGAAAGGATAGACCATGTAGCAAAACCACTGCACTTCAACTTCATGCTCTCACAGTCTCTCTTCCAATACAATACAATACCATACTCATTCATTTTACAATGCTTTCTTTTATAGGGGAAATACAATGGGAAAATTCCTGGGTTAACCCAATACCATGGGTCCGCAATACTGTTGGCCAACACACATCTCAAAAAAAATTCTCAGGGGCTCTGCCCCCAAACCCCAATGCAGGGAGAATGAGTGTACAGTACTCCTGGGTTACAATCACAACTGAATAATATTTCTGGATCTGGAAGATTAGGCTCCACAACCAACAGAAAATTTGTTTTTGGGAGGCAAGGTAGAGCAAGGGTATAACTTAAAAATTTTCTTTTGGGAGGTAGGGTGGAGTAAGGGTATAACTCATACCCTTCAGTTCTAGCCCTAACCAATAACTTCAATTGGAGATGAAAGTTTTGGAGAGGTTTTAGCCTCATAAACAAAAGTTGTTCCAGTTGGTGCATATATTCTGTGTCGAACCAAATACCTTCAATCTAATTTTTTCATATATAAATATACTCATATTTAAACATTTAATAATTGTTGCAAGTCTTATATCAAGTGTTATACCTTTGTTTCTCAAATTAATTACTAAATATTATGTATTAGACCTGTTAAGTCTTGAATTTGTCTTCCTTAGCTTCATGTTTTGTTTGTGTTTTGAAATGTGCTAATGTTTTTGCTTTTAGGAAATTTTGGTGTAAAGGTTAATTTTGAGCTTATGCCTTTAGGTTTTCATCATTCTTGGTTTTTTCCTTTTTTTTGAAAAAGCTTGCTTTCATAAAAAATTTGCATAGAGTTCATTTTTGAAGGGTTCTATAAGGTGTATATTGATTAATGGTTTCATCAATGACACTAAGATCAAAGATTAATCATATAAACTAAGTCTTAAAGCTGGATTAGTGATCAAATGACATAAATTGTATGTTTGAACTTTCTTGTAGCGCAAGAGCAAAATTAATGCACTAGCGCGCTACAAGAAAGTCGTGAGTGCCCAAATGGTCATTTTTTTCACCCTGATTTTTCGATGATTTCATTCCTAAGGTGTTAATCACATCAATTAGCATGTTTGATATGTGTCTTTCCAGGATAATCATGTAAATAGGTGTTTGGTCATCGTGTGAGGGAGAGCGTGGCAGTTGTATGCAAATTCATGGCAAATGATGACAATGAGTGGAACGAGACAAAATTTTTGGGAATAGGTTCCTAAGATGAAGATTATGGAGGAATTGAATGTCGTGGTGGAGACATATTGCTGAAAATTCAGAAATTTGACAGTTGAAGGAAGAATTAGGGCTTCCCAGCGGTGACAGTTAGAAGCGATCTGGAGAGTTGAAGACAGCTGGAACGTGCAATTCGACACCTAAAATATCAAGGGATCGACTTCCAGCACCGATATCAAGCTTTGAATGAGGTATCCCATGTGACCTTTGACAGGGTTTGTTAAAATTGCAGGTTTTTTTTGATAAAGCCCTATTATGTCAAAATTTTAAAGAAAGACATGAATTTACTCACTCAATAGACTTTCAATGATGAGATATTAATCAAAATATCTAAATATGCATTGTTTGAGTTAGTAAAGTTCAGAGAAACACTGTTGGAGATTTCTGAATCTGTGATTAAGCCAAATTATTGAAACTTGGCTCAAAGCATTTCCTGAACTGCTGATAGGGTAGACTGTGTAAATTTGAAGATAAACAGACTGTGAGAGTTCAAAGGAAAATTGACTGCCAAGACTATGCAAATTTGAAGAAAAATAGACTGTGAGATTACTGACAGGTGCTGAAAACCATACAGAAGATGAAGAGCAGTGGAAAAACTAATAGGGCCGAGCCCACTGATCTCAATTGGATAGATAAATTTCCAGGATGTGCTGAGTTGTTCGAAAATGTAGGCGGGTTGATATTTTTCAAGAAAATTGATGGATACAATGTTGAAGTCTCTGATAAGTTTGCTCAGTGTTACGACAAAGATACTGTATCTTTTGATACTTTGAAATTCAAATTGACCATAGATTTGGTGGCTGAGGCAATAGGGGTTAAAAATGATGGAGAACTTTGGTTTAAGAAAGTGCCATTTACCTTTAATGCACAAAGGTATCTATTGCCTAGTATCATTCCAGATTGGGGTAAGAGTGTGCCCATCCATAACTTCAGAGATGAATGGGTAGAACCTATCAAGGTTTTACAAAGTTATATTACATGTGAAGGAATGTATGCCTTCGTTTTCAAATACCATTTCAGGTTCCTTCAACACCTTAGTAGTGAATCAAAGATGAACCTACCTTTCTTCTTGCTAAAGAGCCTACAGAAGATGTCTAGCAGAATCAAAGAACACCAAGATCATACTAGACAGTCCATTTTTCACCATGGACTTATTAAACTCATTATCAACAGTGTTTTGTAGAAAGAAGGAAAAACTTGGGAATATTTCCTTTTTTGGTCAGGGTTTCAGAATAGTCAAGAAGGTCAGTCTAATAGAAAGCAGGCTGATAAAGGATAGACCTTGATCAGAAAACTAAGACAAAAAACAAAGGTTAAAAATGAAGACAATATCCAAATAAAGGAAGTTGCAGAGCCTGCAAAAGAAGGTTGTGAATCTAAACAACATCTAGGTGACAGTGAGAACAAAGATTTGCAGTCTGTTAATAAGGAGACTCAGCCTGTTCAAGATGATGCACCAGCAGAGACATTTGTTGATGATAAGATTGTACTTACAGAGAAGGTTTCAGGTGATGAAGAGGACACTAAAGTCCAAAAACAAAGTCCAATTACAATTTTGTCAGAAGATGAAACATACCTGTTTGAGGAGGATAAGATTCTTGTTATTGATGAAACTAAGGTTAGCACCAAAAAGGAATTTCACAGTCAGGAAGATAGGGTAGAAGTACCAAAGAAAAAGAAGCTTAAAGTCATGGGATTTGCCTCTATCATCCATCAAGGTAAAACTTTTAAAATGGTAGGAGAACTTGCTTCTGGGTGGAGACCAAAGACTAGACCCAGAAACAAGCTCAGGCTAAATATGAAGAAATTACTAAAGCCTAAATTGAATAAAGAAGGGGTAACTGTGATTGGTGACTCCTCCTCAGATGAAAAACTGGATGTTGAAAAGGGTGATAGAAAACGGAAAAACCAATGAAATCAGAAAAAGAATCTGCCCTCACTGAGGCTAAACTGTTTGATGTATTTTTACAAATACGAGGCCAAATGTTAAAGGAGCAACAAAAAGGTGAGATAGAGGTTTCTCACTCAAAAAACAAGATAATGGTGGATGAAAATGTTCCTGGTGAAACTGAAACTAAAGAAAACCTAAGTTTTCATGAGACTCCTACAAAGTTGCTTCTAGAAGATGAAGAAATCTATAGGAGACTTAACATCCCATGGCTTCCCCATGAGATGCAAAGTACAACAGGAAATAAAGCATTTGATTCAGAGAAAGAAAATTTACAGAGAACTATAAAGTAGTATAAACATCAATTAGAATATATGTAGGAGAAAAATGATGGTTTAGTTATGGCCAATAGAAGACTAAGAGAAGATCTAGATGAGATGAATAGCCATTATCAGGAGCTAATTGCAGTCTCAAAAGAGGCATTGAAAAGAAAAAGAAATACAGAGTCACAATTTACAATGTTAAAGCAGACCATCAAAGAGCTACAGCAACAAAATGAAGACCTCACTAGAAAGATGGAAGAGATGGAAGCAGAGCAACTGAAGGCTAGGAGAAAGGCCAAATATTTAGAGGGGATAGCTTTGTTAGCAGAGGCATCTAAAGATATATGAGGCTTGTTAACAAAACCAGTTATTTGTTATGTTTTGAAGAATATTTTATTTTTGTAATTATTACTTTGATAAAACCATTTCGATGAGTAGGATGAAAAAGCAGTTAGGGTTTAGTCTTTGACTGAATTTTGAAGGATAGTATTAAGAGATGTCAGAAAGAGGACTAAGGGTTCGACTTTTTGGCTGGCTAGAGGAGGTCTCCTAACTTGTTCATAAGCTAAGTAAATAACTCTTATGTGTATTTAAAGAACTAATTATAAAATATATGCTCCATTTTACCCTTCAGTTTGTTCTCTGGCTTCATTTATAGCTTGTTTAGCTACTTAGTTCATAATTTCATTGCTGGTTTAAAGTTTTTATGCTTGTAATGCTTGCCATTTGTGGATGAACTTCAGTGATATTTTCTGTTGGATACATGGTTATTATGTTATGCATCTCAGTTTTTCTATGCTTTTGATTTAGTTCTTATTTGGGTTATGAATGCATTCCCTCTTGTCACCAAACTTCACAACCAGAAAACCTTAAAAAAACCCTAAAAACCCAGTTTTGTTTTATTGAAATATTTGAGATTATGTTGGCTTGTTTTCTTGTAGTCTGGAAACAATTTCTGGCATAAACATCTTTGGCGCCATTGCCGGGGAACGAATTTGAAAATAGATTTTTCCCTGGGATACTTATCATTTCACTGGTTTTAAGAGGTGAACTTAAACCAGCATATCTCTAAGACTACTTTTCACCAGTTTGTCACAGTGGCTACTAAGGGAATTGGAACTAGAAACAAACCTATTTCACCTTTGCAGCTGGGTGTTTCAAACCCAGAACAGATATTGAAAATAGTAAGGAAGATTAGAAGGTCTCAGTCATTACCAGCCCTATGTGACCTTGACCAGTTGGATGGTTCATCACCTTCATCTGTTTTGAGAAAAGAAGAAGAAACTTCGCCTTAGTTAAAGCCTATAATTCCTGTCATTAACTTTCAAGTTTTCATTGATCCTCAATCTTTCAAAAAAGCTAAAATAGTATCTCCTGGTAAGATACCTCTATTTCATTTGAAAGTAGGTAAAACCCCTTTTCAGCCAAGTTCCGGCCAAATCCCTCCATCACCAAAGTCAGTCAGCCTTAAAATGCCAGCCCAAAAATCAGCATATAGACATGATGGACTAAATGGTTGTAGCCAGATATGCACCATTGGTTTTTCCTCACCCTTTGAATGCACTGCCTAGAGGTGAATATCAAAAATATTTGCCTAAGTTTAATGGACAGGGTGAAACTACAGCTGAAGAGCACTGGGAATCTTTTCTCAGATATGTTGATAACCAGAACATTGAAGCTAAGGACGTATGGATGAGAATGTTTGTGCAGAGCCTTGATGGAGATGTCAGAAAATGGTTTAGGGAGATGCCTGCTAATTCAATTACCATCATTGAATAGCTTCAGGACCTCTTCATGAGACAATGGGGTGACACCAAAGACCATACTTATTATATAACTTTGTTTGGAGCCCTTAGGAGAAAGAAGGATGAAACCATTGTAGACTTTTCAAAGAGATTTAATAAAATGTACAGCAGAATTCTTGCAGAAATAAAACCTTCATAAACATCTACAAAACTTACATATGCAAATGCTTTCGATCATGAATTTTCCTTAATACTAATAGAAAGAAGACATGTTTCTTTACTGAACATGCAGGATGTAGCATTGGAGGTGGAGTCTAACATATTGGCTTCCAATAGATTGAAGAAGGAAATAGCTCACAGATGTACGTCAGGAAAGGAAAGAAGGAAGCAGCTCCAGGAGGTTCAGCATCTCATTCTGCAGAAGGGAAAATTGATGAGACGGCCAAGTTGGTGAAGATTTTGACTGCAAAACTAAACAAGTTAGAACTAGAAATAAATTCCAGCAAGCTTGTTCAAGAAGGTGAAAGAAACCCTAACAATCAAAACAAATTCAGAAGACAATTTGCTCCTCGTTTCATACCTAGAGAATAAAGAAATAATGATATTCGGCGAGAAAGGAGAGAGACTAAGGATCAAAGGGTACCTCCACCTCTACAGAAAAATGTTGTTGATGAAGAAGAGATTGATGAAGAAGTTCTTTTTGAAGACACAGATCAAGATATGAACTATTTTGGAGAAAGGTTGACAGAAGGTTTTGTCACTGAAGGAGAGGTTTTAAATGCAGAATATTATGATGCTGATATGTTTGAAACAGAGGATGATTTAAGTCTGAAAATGACTGTTGTCACTGCTGATGTCTGTCAAAATGAACCCAAGAGGACTGTGAATTTGAGGTCAGGCCCAAAACAAGTATTACAAAACCCAAACTGAGTATGAAGCAGGTCCATGAACAAATGATACATAATTGTTTGTTAGATTCAAGAGCATCACACAATTTAATGCCAAAGGCTGTCATGGAGGCTTTAGGTCTGAGTATAACCAAACCTTAGCATGATCTGTATGCATTTGATTCACGATTTGTAAAGCGTTTAGGTGTGATTAAAGACATGGTTGTCAGTTTGGCTCAATTACCAATGAAAAGTGTAATCATGGATGTGGTGGTAGCTGATATTACACCTAAATTTGGGTTACTTCTCTCTAGGTCCTGGGAAAAGAACGTTGGTGGAAATTTACAAATAGATTTATCATATGCTACTATTCCTGTGTTTGGAGGAGAAAACAGAAGGCTGTACAAAGAGCTTCAGTCCGCCTATATTGTAACAGAGGACAAGAACCCTACCAACCATCCTCTGTATGCTGTTGATAAGGATCTGGGTACTTGCATGCTACATTTTAGTGATGATGACAATACTACTAGTTTCTTACAGGTTGAAAAGGAACAACCAGTTAAATTCAGTAAGAAACAGGAAGATGAACTTTAGCAATTATACTTTGATGGATCATCTTGCAAAAGAAGGTGCTGGAGCAAGGGTTCTTCCCATATCCCCTGGGGGTGAAACAGTAAATCTGATGTATAAATTAGAATTCATTACTACAAACAATACTACTGAATATGAAGCTTTGCTATTAGGATTGAAGGCTCCCAAGGATTTAGGCATTCAGCAGATTTCTGCATATGGCGACTCTGAATTAGTTGTTTAGCAAGTGAGGAACAACTATCAAGTGAAAGAGGATTTGCTAAACTTCTATTGAAATGAGGTATGGGACATGATTGAGAATTATTTTGTAGCTTTTAACATTACCTATATTCCAAGAGACCATAATCAGACTGCAGATTCATTGGCCTTAGCTGCTACACATTTTAGAATTCCCAAAACTACACAGTTGAGGTATCCCATTGAGGTTAGGTATAGACCATATGTACCTGATAATGTAAAGCAGTGGAGATTGTTTGAAGATGACATTGAAATTAAAATATTTTTGGATCTTACACATGAGTTTTCTAATTCCTTGATTGATCAAGAGGAAGATGATAAGAATGGAGATGTGGAAGATATTGTTGAAGATGAAATAGCTGGACACAAAATCATTGAACTAAAAAGTAATTTCATCCCAAAAGGTTTGGTACCTTTAGAATGGATATTTTTGAAAGATGATACACCCCTAAAACCTGTTGTACAGTCTTCATAATAGAATGTGGTGGATTGTAACATTGGCTCTGCAGAACATCCTAGAATGGTGAAAATTTCGAAAGCACTTACAGCTGAATAGAGAAATAGGTATATAAAATTGTTAAAGGAACATGTTGATGTCTTTGCATGGTCTTATGAAGAATTGAGAACATATGACACTGAAATTATACAGCATAAAGTCCCTTTAAAACTGAATGTTAAACCTTTTCGTCAGAAATTAAGATGGATTAATCCAGCATTGTTTGTTGTTATGGAAAAACAAGTGAATTTATTAGATGCCAAGATCATTGTTCCTCTCAGGTACTCTTCATGGGTGGCTAATCTAGTTCCTGTTAGAAAAAAGAATGGAGAAATCAGACTATGTGTTGACTTTAGAAACTTGAACAGATATTCACTAAAGGATAATTATCCCCTACCTAAAATTGAACAAATATTGCAGAAGCTTGTTGGGGCACAGAGGATTTCTATGGTTGATGGTTTTTCAGGATACAATCATATTTCTATGCATCTTGATGATAAGGAGAAAATAGCTTTTACCACTCCATGGGGAACTTTCATGTATAATAAGATGCCTTTTAGTTTAATGAACGCTGGAGCAACTTTTCAGAGAGCTATGGATATAGGTTTTGTTGGGGAAAAGGACAAGTTTGTGGTAATTTACTTATATGATATTACTGTATTTTCACAATCAAATGATGAACATCTAAAACATTTGAAATAGACTTTCTTAAAATGCAGAAAATTTGGTTTGTCTTTGAATCCAAAGAAGTCACACTTTGCTATACAGGAAGGCAAATTACTGGGTCATTTAGTTTTTTTTGATGGTATAAGGATTGACCCTGAAAGGGTAAAAGCAATATTGAAGATAAGTCTGCCAAGAAGTAAAAAAGATGCCCAATCTTTCATTTGTAAAATCAATTTTCTGCATTGGTTTATACCAAACTTTGCTAAGACTATCAAACAGATTACAGCCATGCTAAAAAGGGATCAAGAAGTCAAATGGACCACTGAAGCAAAGAATGAATTTGAAAAAATCAAAATGGCTCTTACTGAAGCCCCTGTATTAGTAAGTCCATATTTCACAAGAGAATTTCTAACATTCTCATTTGCATCTGAGGATACACTAGCAGCTGTTCTATTGCAGAAGAATAAGGATGGTCTTGAGCAACCTATTGCATTCTTCAGCAAAACTCTCAAAGATTCCGAATTAAAATACAACATCTTAGAAAAACAGGCCTATTCTTTGGTGAAAGCTTTGAAATTTTTCAGAATCTATGTTTTTAATTCTAAAGTTATTTCATATGTGCCTAATGTTGCTGTAAAAGATGTTTTGACACAACCTAACATCGAGGGGAAAAGAGGCAGGTGGATTTCTAAAATCATGGAGTATGATGTAGATATCAGACCTGCCAAACTAGTCAAGGGACAAGGTTTAGCCAAGCTGTTGGCTGAATCAAACTGCCAAGATTTAGGATTGCATGTGATGGAAGAAGATCTAGCTCAGGAAGAAAATCAAGCAGAGTTGGAGAAAGAGAATATTATGGACTATTATTCAGCATCCACATGGCACGCAGACATTGTGTATTTTCTGTTTTATTTGCAATGTCCTGAGAATTTAGATATAAAAGATGCTAGATCTTTGAAGCTAAGAACTACTAAGTATTGTTTAGTGGAACAACAGTTATTCTGGAAGGACCCAAGGTGTATTCTACTCGGATGCTTAGATAAACATGAAATTGAAGGAGTGATTTCTGAATCTCATGAGGGTGCTTGTGGAGGTCACAAGTACTGGAAGGCAACAGCATATAAGATCTTAAGAGCTGGGTACTATTGGCCCTCTTTATTTGCATATGTATATCAGCAGGTAAGAGCTTGCATCCCTTGTCAAAAGTTTGCTGGCAAACAAAAATTATTGTCATTACCTTTAAAACCAATTGCAATCAATGCTCCTTTCCAGCAATGGGGTCTGGACTTTATAGGAGAGATAATTCCATCTTCCTCAAGACAACACAGGTGTATTTTAACTGCAACAAAATTCTTTACCAAATTGGTGGAAGCTATCCCTACTAGGAATGCCACAGATAAGGTGATTATGGAATCTATTGAATAAAATATCCTCAGTAGGTTTGGGTGTCCTCAGAAAATAGTGACAGATAATGCAAAAGCTTTTAAGACTAAGGCAATGGAAGCATTTTTTGAAAAGAATGGTATCTTGTTGAAACATTCAACTCCTTACTATCCCCAAGGTAATGGTTTAGGTGAGTCCTCAAATAAAAATATCGTTTAGAGTATCAAGAAACTGCTAAAGCATAATAAGAGATCATGGGATTCTATGCTGAAATATGCATTATGGGCTGATAGAATAACAGTCAAGCAAGCAATTGGAACTTCTCCTTTCCAATTAGCGTATGGTACAGATGCGGTTTTTCTTGTTCAATTGGGCATTCCAATGATGAAGTTTCCTCAGAATTGTCAGGAAGAACCTAATGATATGTAGAGAAGGATTTATGAGATGATAGAGTTGTAGCAGAATAGAGAAAGAGTGGAAGAAAAGGCATAGTTATACAGATTGAAGATAAAAGATAGATTTGACAGGAAAATCAAAAACAACACTTTCTCAATTAGTGACATGGTTCTAAGGTGGGATGCCAGGAAAGAGAAAAAAGGGAAACGTGGAAAATTTGACAACCTCTGGTTTGGCCCTTTCCTAGTATCTAAGTTTTTGGAAAATAACACTTTTGTCTTACAGACGTTGGAGGGTGAGGAATTGTCAAGTCCAGTTAATGGACGATTCCTCAAGCATTTCTACAGTTTTTTAGGGGAATTTTAGTTTTTCACTCTATATAGCGGTGTGAGTAAAACACAATAAGGACTCCATAACCCAATGGAAATTTTGTAGATTAGCAGGTAGCAGAAAAGAAGGGACTGGTCTACAGGTTCTTAAAGCCTCACAAGGAGGACTTCATCCCGCAGCAGGAGCTAGATGTTAAGTCATGAATTTGTCTTCCTTAGCTTCATGTTTTGTTTGTGTTTTGAAATGTGCTAATGTTTTTTCTTTTAGGAAATTTTGGTGTAAAGGTTAATTTTGAGTTTATGCCTTTAGGTTTTCATCATTTTTGGTTTTTTCCTTTTTTTTAAAAGCTTATTTTTATAAAAAATTTGCATAGAGTTCATTTTTGAAGGGTTCTATAAGGTGTATATTGATTAATGGTTTCATCAATGAAACTAAGATAAAAGATTAATCATATAAACTAAGTCTTAAAGCTTGATTAGTGATCAAATGACATAAATTGTATGCTGGAACTTTCTTGTAGCGCAAGAGCGAAACTAATGCACTGGCGCGCTACAAGAAAGTCGCGAGTGCCCAAATGGTCATTTTTTTCACCCCAATTTTTTCGATGATTTCATTCCTAAGGTGTTAATCACATCAATTAGCATTTTTGATACGTGTCTTGCCAGGCTAATAATGTAAACAGGTGTTTGGTCATCGTGTGAGGGAGAGCGTGGCAGTTGTATGCAAATTCATGGAAAATGATGACAGTGAGTGGAACGAGGAAATTTTTTTGGGAATAGGTTCCTAAGCTGAAGATTACGAAGGCATTGAACGTTAAAAGCAATCTGGAGGGTTAAAGACAGCTGGAACGTGCAATTAGACACCTAACCTATCAAGGGATCGACTTCCAGTGCCTGTATCAAGCTTTGAATGAGGTATCCCGCGTGACCTTTGATAGGGTTTGTTAAAATTGCGGGTTTTTTCTGATAAAGCCCTATTATGTCAAAATTTTAAAGAAAGACATGAATTTACTCACTCAATAGACTTTCAATAATGAGATATTAATCAAAATATCTAAATATGCATCATTTGAGTTAGTAAAGTTCAGAGCAGCACTGTTGGAGATTTCTGAATCTGCGATTAAGCCAAATTATTGAAACTTGGCACAAAGCATTTCCTGAACTGGTGATAGGGTACACTATGTAAATTTGAAGATAAATAGACTGTGAGAGTTCAAAGGAAAATTGATTGCCAAGACTCTGCAAATTTGAAGAAAAATAGACTGTGAGATTACTGACAGGTGTTGAAAACCATACAGAAGATAAAGAGGAGTGGAAAAACTAATAGGGCCGAGCCCACTGATCTCAATTGGATAGATAAATTTCCAGGATGTGCTGAGCTGTTTGAAAATGCAGGCTAGTTGATATTTTTCAATAAAATTGATGGATACAATGTTGAAGTCTCTGATAAGTTTTCGTAGCGTTATGACAAAGATACTCTATCTTTTGATACTTTGAAATTCAAATTGACCACAGATTTGGTGGCTGAGGAAACATGGGTTAAAAAAAAGGGAGAAATTTGGTTTAAGAAAGTGCCATTCACCTTTAATGTACAAAGGTATCTATTTCCTGGTATTGTTCCAGATTGGGGTAAGGGTGTGCCCATCCGTAACTTCAGAGATGAATGTGTAGAACCTATCAAGGTTTTACAAAGTTATATTACATTTTAAGGAAGGTATGCCTTTGTTTTCAAATACCATTTCAGGTTCCTTCAACACCTTAGTAGTGAATCAAAGATGAACCTGCCTTTCTTCTTGCTAAAGAGCCTACAAAAGATGTCTAGCAGAATCAAAGAGCACCAAGATCATACTAGACAGTACATTTTTCACCATGGACTTATTAAACTCATTATCAACAGTGTTTTGCAGAAAGAAGGAAAAACTTGGGAATATTTCATTTTTTGGTCAAGGTTTCAGAATAGTCAAGAAGGACAGTCTAATAGAAAGCAGGTTGATAAATGACAGACCTTGATCAGAAAACTAAGACAAATAACGAAGGTTAAAAATGAAGACAGTATCCAATTAAAGGAAGTTGCAGAGCCTACAAAAGAAGATTGTGACTCTAAACAACATCTAGGTGACAGTGAAAACAAAGATTTGCAGTCTGTTAATAAGGAGACTCGGCCTGTTAAGGATGATGCACCAGTAGAGACATTTGTTGATGATAATATTGTACTTACAGAGAAGGTTTCAGGTGATGAAGAGGACACTAAAGTCCAAAAACAAAGTCCAATTACAATTTTGTCAGAAGATGAAACATACATGTTTGAGGAGGATAAGATTCATGTTATTGATGAAACTAAGGTTAGCACCAAAAATGAATTTCACAGTCAAGAAGATAGGGTAGCATTACCAAAGAAAAAGAAGCTTAAAGTCATGGAATTTGCCTCTATCATCCATCAAGGTAAAACTTTTAAAATGGTAGGAGAACTTGCTCCTAGGTGGAGACCAAAGACTAGGACCAGAAACAAGCTCAGGCTGAATATGAAGAAATTACTAAACCCTAAATTGAATAAAGAAGGGGTAACTGTGATTGATGACTCCTCCTTAGATGAAAAACTAGATGTTGAAAAGGGTGACAGAAAATGGAAAAAACCAATGAAATCAGAAAAATAATCTGCCCTCACTGAGGCTAAACTGTATGATGTATTTTTAGAAATACGAGGCCAAATGTTAAAGGAGAAAAAAAAGGTGAGATAGAGGTTTCTCACTCAGAAAACAAGCTGATGGTTGATGAAAATGTTCTTGGTGAAACTAAAACTAAAGAAAACCTAAGTTTTCATGAGACACCTATAGAGTTGCTGCCAGAAGATGAAGAAACCTATAGGAGACTTAACATTCCATGGCTTTCCCATGAGATGCAAAGTACAACATAAAATAAAGCATTTGATTCAATGAAAGAAAATTTACAGAGAACTATAGACCAGTATAAACATCAAGTAGAATATATGCAGGAGACAAATGATGGTTTAATTATGGCCAATAGAAGACTAAGAGAAGATCTAGATGAGGTGAATAGCCACTATCATGAGCTAATTGCAGTCTCAAAAGAGGCATTGAAAAGAAAAAGAAATATAGAGTCACAATTTACAATTTTAAAGTAGACCATCAAAGAGCTACAGCAACAAAATGAAGACCTCACTAGAAAGATGGAAGAGATGGAAGCAGAGCAACTAAAGGCTGGGAGAAAGGCCCAAGCTTTAGAGGGGATAACTTTGTTAGTAGAGGTAGCTAAAGATCTATGAGGCTTGTTAACAAAATCAGTTATTTGTTATGTTTTGAAGAATATTTTATTTTTGTAATTATTATTTTTATAAAACCATTTCAATGAGTAGGCTGAAAAAGCAGTTAGGGTTTATTCTTTAACTGAATTTTGAAGGATAGTATTAAGGGATGTCACAAAGAGGACTAAGGGTTTGAATTTTTGGTTGGCTAGAGGAGGTCTCCTGATTTGTTCATAAGCTAAGTAAATAACTCTTATGTGTATTTGAAGAACTTATTATGAAATATATGCTCCATTTTACCCTTCATTTTGTTCTCTAGCTTCGTTTATAGCTTGTTTAGCTACTCAGTTGGTAATTTCATTGTTGGTTTAAAGTTTTTATGTTTCTAGTGCTTGCCATTTGTGGATGAACTTCGATGATATTTTCTGTTGGATACATGGTTATTATGTTGTGCATCTCAGTATTTCTATGATTTTGATTTAGTTCTTATTTGGGTTATGAATGCATTCCCTCTTGTCACCAAACTTCACAACCAGAAAACATTAAAAAAACCCTAAAAGCCCAGTTTTGTTTTAGTGAAATATTTGAGATTATGTTGGCTTGTTTTCTTGTAGTCTGGAAACAATTTCTGGCATAAACAAGACCAGTCCTAAAAATTTTAAATTGGTAAAAGATTACAATAGTGATTCACGCCCTCCGAGCATTGTTTGTATGTTATTCAGTTTAGAAGTGTTTTTAAAATCCAACAACTACTTATAAGGAAAAGGTTTGAACCTGTGGGACTAGATGGTAGCTCGCCAGTTTTTTTTAAAGATTAGTGTTGGTCATAATAATGATGGATGACCCAAGCATTTCTAAAATAGTGCATGCACATGTGGTTGGCCTCTTCCCATCATTCTTCTAGTTAATCTTCTATAGGTAGGTTGAATCATATCTTATTTTCTACTAAACAGACATATGGATCTGGGATCTGGGATGACTAGCTCTCCTTATCCAGGAAAATCATTAGAAAAAACAAAGAATTGTTGGGAGATGAATCAATTAGATTATTTGGATATAGGGAAACACATTTATGCAACCCAGGAGTTTTACAAGTGACTACCATCACAGTGATTACCATAGGAATAATCTTAATGTGCTTTATAACTATGGGATAATCTCACTGTGATGAAGATACAACTTTGGGGATATACGTCTATTATATTTATATAATATAATGAGTTGTTTTTTAATCGTAAATCATTTTTAAGAACTATATCTAGTTCGAATTTGGTGATTATGTCATTGATACCAAACTTTGGATGATACAGTTCCTTCAATACAGAATCAAATATTACTTATTCATCTTCGTAGGGCGAAGATCATCACAAGCGTAGACTAGACTTAACCAAAGTTTCTCATCCTAGATGATCACACTAAGTGCAGAGGGAGAGCATACACAACTGGTTTTATAGACTCATTACAATTGAGATCATTGATTTTGATCCCAGCTGATAACTCGAGGCACAAAGGGAGAGCATACACAGTTCTCAACACACTAACCAAATGAAGAAAGATTACTAGACTCAGAAGCACGCGGTGTCCAAATGAGAAGAGGAACACCGTATTTACACAATTTTAGCCGATAAACCGGTTACCCGAAACTTACACCTAATGGTAAAAAGACTTGATTTGGATCTCATGGCAGTGGATCAAATCACACCTTTTGTTTGGTAAGTCACCCAAACCATGTGAAAGAATCTACGAACTGAAAATAGGCTGATATTTACTAAAAACAGAATGGATTTTTTCCATAGTGGAGCTACTATTGGCGGCCCACGATGCTTTCCATTAGTCATTGTCATGATTACAAATACATGGGTATTCCCCACATGTACAACCAGTGAATCTATCAGAGTCAGAGTCACTATCTAAACCAAATTCGGTATCTAGAAATAAGCAATCTGAGAAACATTTCTCCACATCGGATCTAATCATGACTTCATTAGGAATACAACATAATTCTCCTTGAAATATGGATTCAATTTTAAGGTTTAAAGGAATTCTTCTTGTATGAATTTTATGATATAAGATGCGACTATTTTTGTCCATTCTTCTGAATTTCTATTGAGTAAAAATGGGGGTTTCAAGAGGAGAGTAAGCTCCTCCAAGATGTCGCAGTTTAAATTTAAACCACATATGATTGTGGTGTGCTACGATCATGTCTCCTTGAAGGTGTAGGATGAAATTTACACGTCGTTGAACCCAATCTTTTCTTGGACAGAATTTATCAAGGAAAACTTCTGTCCATCTAGACCATTGTTGTTGCACCAGTGTAGAAGGATCTCCACAAATTATTATTTCTCCCTATTCTTTGGAGAACAAAAATTTGAGGTTATAACTATTCCATGTTAAAACTCATGGACCGATATCCACATAATACAATTCTCATCCATCTGTATAAGTTGTGTCAACCCAAACGTGATTAAGTTGTTGAAGATCGTGCATGGCATTTTCTAAGCCTTTAAAGGCTTGTTTTTACCATCTCTCCAATATTTGTATCTTCAGAGGAGAGAAATTTACTTGTTGGATCAAGGAGAGTGCTAGATACTTATATGCTTCCTTTTTGTTGGCGCAATTCAAAAAATATTCTCTTTCTTTGTCTAACAAGGGATCATTGAAGATTCGAAGCTTAGATTTTTTGTTTGAGAAGCTGGATGTTCCATAGCCAAACATGTTGAGGCTGGGTTTTTCCTATTATTCTTCTCTAGTTAGTATATCAGCAACACAATTCAAATATCCTGGTTTATATACAATTTCAAAATGAAATTTTTGCAACCAAAGAAACCATTTTAGAATCCTAGAACTATTTTCTGCCATAATATTTTCATTCTTGAATATACCAGGCATTATTTTCATATCTGTTCTATCATTGAACTTGCCAGGTTTTAGATAAATCTTGAAATGGTTTACCGTCTTTTCGACTGTGAGGATTTCCTTGTGACTTACGGATAATTGATTTCTGTATTTTTGAATGCTCCTGAAGCATAGCACAAATTTCTTCTTGATCTCCATGTTTTTCTATGAGAATACCTCCCAAATCTTTATTGGAGGCATATGTTTCAATAACCATTTGACCCAAACCTTGTGGTAGTGAGAGTGGAGGAAGTTGTTTTACTTTTTCTTTGATTTGCTTTACTGCATTCATTATTTCTTTATTCCATCTTGGGGCATTTTTCTTCAATCGTTATTGTAGCAGATGAATGTCATATTCCTGTCCTTTGTAGAATGGCCTAATATAATTTAGGCTTCCCAAAAATATCTACAATTGAAAATTTTCTAAGATATGACCAGAAAAGTGAGCAAAAACCTTCAGGACATGTTCTTGAAGGATCACCTATCCTTTATTTATTTTATATCCTAAAAATTCAATGTCCTTTTTGCCAATTTCCATTTTGGATTTTGACAAAACCAATCCATGTTTGAAAACCAAAGAATAAAATTCTTGAAGATGTTTCAAATGTTCCTACAAATTTTGGAACAAATAAGAATATCATCTATGTACACTAACGCCCATTTCTTTTCTCTGAAGATATCTTCCATTCTTTTCTGAAATTCTGATGGTGCATTATTAATGCTAAATGGAAGGACCTTCCACTAATACTTCCCATGAGGAACAACAAAGGAATCATTTGTACCTGTCTTTTGCTTCAATTCCAATTTGGTAAAATCCAGACTTCAGGTCAAACTTGCTAAAAATGGTGCATCCTACTATTCTTTGCAGCAGACTAGATTTATTAGGCAAAGGGTAATGGATTGGTTCAATGATTTTTTTCAAGGGTTTAAAATTCACAATGAGTTTGGGTTTTCCTCTTTTTATCTTAGAGTGTTTATTAACAAAAAATGCTCAATGTTCCCAACGGCTCTTAGAAGGTTCTGTAAGGCCTTTATCTAAGAGTTCTTTGATTTCATTTGCACAGAATTCTCTTTTTGAGGGAGACATAAGGGCGGCAGAGGATTTTTGATATTTTGGTTTTTCTAGGGGGTTAAAAGGTAAGGGGACAAAGTATTTTTCCCTGGTCCAAAATGCATTAGGTGACTCTGAGGTGCAATCCTTCTCTATTTTAGATGAAATTTCGGAGAGGGTAGATTCTTTATGCATTTCTACATAGGCGATGCATCTTTCCATTTTGAATAGTTCTACAAGATTGAGAGTGGGGTTAGATTGGGGAATAAGATTTGTACATTTGAAAGAAGCAGAATAATATAAAGGGTTGGAAACTCTTCTGCCATTTATTGTACAAGAAAAATTCATATTGGGCTCATCAACTGTAATGGGGCTGACTTTGTGCAAGAAGGGTGATCCTATGATGCAATCTTGTTTTAGGTCATCTAGCCTATTGAGATGCAGAACTTCTTTTATTCCACTGATGCTTATTGGAAAATCTAGAACTCGTCCTTTGAGATGTATAGGAGTTCCTTCAATGGCTACAACATGTTTGTTTGTTTTTTCCCCGTAAAAAGATGGTATAGCATTTCTTTTTTCCAAATTCATTTGGAAACTTGAATCTATCAAACAATCGACTCATAAGTTTTGAATTCAGATGGAAAAAACTTTATTTTAATGAAATATTTAGGACCTGTGAATAGTACTAAAGATCCTAGTGATGGTTCATCATTATGGCAGTCTTTTGTTCCTGAATCACTAGTGTGCTGATAATTTTTTGGACTTCCAGTAGTTTTTGGTGA
The DNA here is from genome assembly GCA_001517045.1 of Pseudotsuga menziesii. NCBI lineage: Eukaryota > Viridiplantae > Streptophyta > Pinopsida > Pinales > Pinaceae > Pseudotsuga > Pseudotsuga menziesii. The sequence goes on along the minus strand of LPNX011093520.1, from coordinate 1,102,282 downwards.
CTGTAATGCTTCAACATAGGCCCTACACATTTCTTCATGAGAGGACTAGTCTCTTTCTCTAATTGTTATTTCAAGCATTCTTTTCAATTCCTCTATTTCTTTTACCAGCTTCTTTAGGGAATTCTGCTTATCTTTGATCTGTAGTCTTAGCATATTTTCTTTATCTTTTTTGAAATTTTGTCTATCCTCATGATGATCAGGATAGCCTTTGTATAAATCTACAGGTCGGTAGAATGCTGGATTCTTGCTAACTTCTGGAGAGACAAATTTCTCTTTTTCTTTTGAAACTTTTTCTTTTTCTTTTCTTCTTGTTAAAAGCTTTCTTTTTTCATCTTTTAGATCTTTCCTTTTCATTTATTGATATACTGGGGTCTCAAACAATTCTTTGTCACTTTTAGCAATCCTAAATTCTGAGTAGACCTTAGGCTGGTTGGAAGAGAACATACAAAAACTCAAATCAGGAGGACCAAAGAAACCTCCTAAATTTGCTTCTTCATCAGAATCGAAAGAAGAGGAGTCAGATGAGTCTGGAGAAAATTTATCTAGGGCAGAGTCGGAATCAGAGTAATCTCCTTCTTCTGGTAAGAATACAATTTCACCTTTAGGGTAGTCTCTTGTGCCACACCAAGCTAGATCCCACCAGGCTGGATCCAGGTCTTCTAAAAACATGGAAGCAAGTCTAGGATTTTTATTTTTATTTGGGAATTTTTCATCCCAGTGACCCTTTTTACCACAGATGCCAACATTTTTCTTTATCTGCATGTTCAGATATTTTCTTAAAGTAGGATTTCTTTTGAAATATTTTTCCCTTTTTATGCTTATATTTGTCTGGATGAAATCTAGGTGCACTAGTATATTTGGGTTGCTTTTTCTTCTTACATCTACATGATTCACACCTGAAGTGTCCTCTATTATGGGCGCCACACCCCCAATCTAGCATTTTTGCAATATCTTTACAAAAACTTGGGGAAAACATTGAAGAGCGTCGCTTGAAATCTTTAGCCACTCTTTTCTCCAGACAATGTTGTTGCCAAGTTTCCATGATGAATCCATGTAATTGGGCAAGGGAAAGACCTGACAGAGGGATGTTTTTATCTTTAAGATGTTGTTCAACAGCATTAGGAACATGTCCAAGAAATCTTCTCAAGTGATGTTTCAGATAGGCAGGATTATAAGCTTTGCTAGAAGAAATCAACAATTTTTGCATATAGAAAAAATATCCTTCACTCTTTTTTAGGTCACAGATTCTGGCTAACATAAATAAAGATGCAAGATGTTCATAATCTTCATTTTCATCGAGACCATAGAATTATTTACCAAGAGCAGTAACAATTTATTGGTCTGCATCTTCTACATTCAACATTTCTTCTTTGTATTCTTGGGGAATCCAGTGCCACCATTCTGAGGCTAGCCCTGAGAATCCTGCAACTAGATGGAGTGCTAGTTGTTGGCCAGTTATTGTATTTTCCTGTGTTCTTTTGTACAATACCTAATTTGATAGAATTTGGATGATAGATCTAATTTGGGCGAGCGATTGACATTGTATGTTAACCATAGGTTGATCAGGCATTTGGTAGATTAAATTATTCATTATGTTTATTCCAAAACTAAGGGAACGAGGTAATGAAAAAGGAGAAGTGTCAGGAATATCTGACATTTTAGTGTCAAAAGGATGGGGAGGACCTGTTATCTGAGGATTAGTATGACTTTGGCTGTTTGGATTTCAGGATCCAATATTTTCTCTTTTTGGGATTCTGAATGCCAATAAATATTTATCTAGGAGAGCATTTGGCATTTGTTTGAACTAGGAGACCATATTTTTTAACTCATGAAGCTCTGCTTGATCTTCTACTTCTTGACCAAAAAGGAATTCTGGTCTTTGGTCATCTTCTTGGATACTCATCATTCCAAAAGAGTATCTTCTTTCATGTTTGACTTTATGACCTTTAGCTGCAAGCTCTAATGCAGTTTGGCTTACAGGCCTCTTTTTACTATTTACATTTTTTGTTTTGGACATCATTTTTCTAAGACATATATCCTTTTTTTCTAATTTTTTGCTTGCTAAGATAATAACAGCTTTTACTTCTTCTTGTCCTGCAAGCAGGTGATCAATTTTAGCTTTAAGCAAGGAAATATGATCTTTTTCTGTCTGAGAAGTAAAATATTAGAGGTTATGTCATCTATGTTTTGGCCAGTCAATTGTTGCTAATAATTGCTATAATTAAGCAACTTTATTTCATCAGAGACAGTTTCGTGTCGAGTTGATGATCTATGTGGCATGAACTCTCTTTTAGAAAGACCATCATGAGAAAATTGTCGAAATGGAGTATCAGGAATATTTCTGCATGGGTGGAATGAGGTGTCACCTTGTGGGTTTATGGAGGTAAAACCAGGGCCACTTATAGGGAGAGACATCATGTATAAAATGACTCCTTTGTTTCTGAGTTTTAGTCTCTCAAAAGCTTTCTGGCAGGTAGGGCAGTTTGCATGCTGACCTTTATGCTCATTGTTATGAATGCCTGAGAATGAAATATGAGAAGAAGAGTAGGGTTCAAACATGGTTTATCTTTTAGAAGTATAATTTACAGAAGAGGATTTTACAAGAGGTGGGGAAAAATGAGGAGAGGGAAACCCTTCAGGCAATTTAAAAGAGTTTGAAAATCTGTCAAGGCAAGGGGTTTAGGGATATAGATTTCTTGGATCTTATTTTTGTCATAGTCTCTTAACTCTGTGTATCTTACCTCCCATTGCTTTGGGTCATTGATGCTAGTCCAATCAAATGTGATAGGGGTGGAATTTTTAGACTTATCAGTTTCCACCATGCTGAGGAAGCGTGAACTTTCATTGACTTTAGGAGTAAGAGGTGGAAGGGAATCATTTCCAAAGCGGATGACAACTAGATATTTAAGATGGATGATTTTGGAGCGAGTATCCATTTTGAAAACTAGAGGACGCATATAAGATTTTAGTAAATCATACATGTAGGGGTCAACCAAGCTGGTTGAATATTTAGGAAAGATAGTACCAAAAAATGGGCCATTGTGCAAGGGACCTTCGAAACCTCCAATTAAAGCATCATCAAAATCTAAGTGACGGGTATCCAAAACAAAATATAAAGAAAATACATTCATATAGGGTCGTACTAATGGACCGAGTCCTAATTTGACAACACCCAGATGTGCATATCTGTAACCTTTTGTTTTTTCCCAGTCAATTTGTTCTTTATCAATTATATTGATGTGAATGGGTTCTTCCTTGTCAGTGAAGGTGATGTCTAGGGAACTGATTTTAATTTGCGTGCTGGATTTATACTACCACCGCTTCATTTTATAAACCTCAGAGGGTAAAATTTTAGGTAGTTTCGAGTCAGGGGAAGGTATTTTATCATCAATGGTGATTATGGATGACGAAACTCTAGGATTCTGAAAGGAATATCTTCTTTATGTCAGAGAGACAGTGGTCTAATCTATAGATTAGAAATCTACTGAAGTAAGCCCTCCAGATTCCATTGAAGCATCCATGGAACACTTACCAGAATCAGGTAGTAAAGGAATAGTATTGGAATTTAGGATATCCTACAAGTCTTGTAAAATAAAACTGAAGTGGATTTACGACACCTGAAACCAACGGCTGAAACCACAAAACTTCGAAACGAACTTAGATATCACAGCTATTCCACATAGATACTTCACAAAATAAACTCTGTTCCCAGATTGCTTTTACACAGAAAGACTTTAAAAGACTAGAATTTGATTAAAAGATCTTTTGAAACTTACAAGTAGTAAGAGTTGATACAAATAGCGCTTTAGCTCTGAGGAAAACCTAGAGGCGTTGTGAATTTTAAACCCTTGAACAAAATCCTTGAACCGGTCGATTACGCTCTACCTGATAAATCTAGTCTGCTACAAAGAATAGTAGGATGCATCATTTTTAGCAAGTTTGACCTGAAGTCCAGTTTTTACCAGATTGGAATTGAAGCAAAAGATAGGTACAAAACTGCCCTTTTTGTTCCTCATGGGAAGTATCAGTGGAAGGTCCTTCCATTTGGCATTAATAATGCACGATCAAAATTCCAGAAAATAATGGAAGATATATTCAGAAAAAAGAAATGGGGATTCGTGTACATAGATGATATTCTTATTTGTCCCAACAATTTGCAAGAACATTTGAAACATTTTCAAGAATTTTATTCTTTGGTTTTCAAACATGGATTGGTTTTGTAAAAATCCAAAATGGAAATTGGAAAAAACGACATTGAATTTTTAGGATATAAAATAAGTAAAGGACAAGTGATCCTTCAAGAACATGTCTTGAAGGTTTTTTCTCACTTTCATGATCAGATCTTGGAAAAAGTTCAATTAGAGATATTTTTGGGAAGCCTAAATTATATTAGGCCATTCTACAAAGGACAAACATATGACATTCATTTGCTGCAGCAATGACTGAAGAAAAATCCCCCAAGATGGAATAAAGAAATGATAGATGGAGTAAAGAAAATCAAAGAAAAAGTAAAACAACTTCCTCCACTCTCACTACCACAAGGTTCGGGTCAAATGGTGATTGACATAGATGCCTTGAATAAAGCTTGGGAAGGTATTCTCATAGAAAAACATGGAGATCAAGAAGAAATCTGCAGCTATGCTTCAGGAGCATTCAAAAATGCTGAAATCAATTATGTGTCAAGTCACAAGGAAATCCTCGCAGTCAAAAAGACTGTAAACCATTTCAAGCTTTATCTCAAACCTGTCAAGTTCATTGTTATAACATATCTGAAAAATAATGCCTAGTATATTCAAGAATGAAAATCTTATGGCAGAAAATAGTTCTAGGATTCTAAAATGGTTTCTTTGGTTGCAAAACTTTGATTTTGAAATTGTATATAAACCAGGATATTTGAATTGTGTTGTTGATATGCTAACTAGAGAAGAATTACAAGAGAAACCTAGCCTCAACATGTTTGGCTATGGAGCATCCAACTCCTCAAACAAAAAATCTAAGCTTTGAATCTTCAATGATCCCTTGTCAGAGGAAGAAAGAGAAGATTTTTTTAATTGTGCCAGCAAAAAGGAAGTAGATAAGTATCTTTCACTCTCCTTGATCCAACAAGTAAATGCCTCTCCTATAAAGATACAAATATTGGAGAGATGGGAAAAACAAGCCTTTAAAGGCTTAGAAAATACCATGCACCAGCTTTAGGAGCTTAATCATGTTTGGGTTGACACAACTTATACAGATGGACGAGAATTGTATTATGTGGATATTGGTCCAGGATTTTTAACATGGAATAGTTATAACCTCATATTGCAGTTCTGCAGAGAACAGGGAAAAATAATAATTTGTGGAGATCCTTCTACACTGGTGCAACAACAATGGTCCGGATGGACAAAATTTTTCCTTGATAAATTCTGTCCAAGAAAAGATTGGGTTCAACGACATGCAAATTTCATCCTACACCTTCAAGCAGACATGATCGTAGCACACCACAATCATATGTGGTTTAAATTTAAACTACGACATCTTGGAGGAGCTTACTCTCATCTTAAACCCCCTTGTTTTCACTTGGCAGGAATTTAAAAGAACGAACAAAAATGGACGCTTCTTAGATCATAAAATTCATACAAGAAGAATTCCTTTAAACCTTAAAGTTGAATCCATTTTTCAAGGAGAATTTTGTTGTATTCCTTTAATGAAATCATGATCGTATCCGATGTGGAACAGTGTTTCTCAAATTGTTTATTTCCAAATAATGAATTTGGTAAAAATAGTGACTCTAATTCTGATAGATTTGTTGGTTGTACATGTGGGGAAAACACATGTATTTGTAATCATGACAATGACTAATGGAAAATGTCGTGGGATGCTAACAGTAGCTCCACTATGGAAAAAATCCAGTTTGTTTTTAGTAAATATCAATATGTTGTCAGTCCGTAGATTCTTTCACATGGTTTGGGTGACTTACCCAACAAAAGGTGCGATTTGATCCACTACCATGAGATCCGAATCAAGTCTTTTTACCGTTAGCTATAAGTTTTGGGTCACCGGTTTATCGGATAAAATTGTATAAATAAGGTGTTCCTCCTCTCATTTGGACATAGCGTGCTTCTGAGTCTAGTAAGCTTTCTGCATTTTGTTAGTGTGTCGAGCATTGTGTATGCTCTCCCTCTGCACCTTGAGCGATCAGCTGGGATCAAAAGCAGTGATCTCAATTGTAATGAGTCTGTAAAACCAGTAGCGTATGCTCTCCCTCTGCACTTAGTGTGATCAGTTGGGATCAGAAACTCTGGTTAAGTTAGTCTACGCTTGTGATGATTTTTTCCCTATGAAGACGAACAAGTAATATTTGAGTTTGTATTGAAGGAACTGTATCATCCGAAGTTTGGTGTTCGCGAGTTTCGGTCTTGGAATCTCTTAATGTAATTTTTTAATTAATTAAATATATAAATTTTCACATAAATGTTTATTATTATTATTATTATTTGTATAAATATTCATTTTTTAATTCATAAATATTTTTATTATTATATATGAAATGGACACCATGTTTGACTTCTGTTCTATTTTTTGTTTTATATATATAAGTGTCACAAAATTCAAACATGTTATACTTATTATATAAGGATATATAAAAAATTAATTCTATGTATAATAATTAATAATAATTTTAAAAAAATTATTTATGTTTTAGTTTTTAGAATGTTTGATTTCAAATATTTTCCGAAATATAAAGGAAAAGGGGACACAAGTCAAACATGGTGTCTTTCTAATTTATAAGGATAAATATATTTTTTTTAAACGATTAAATATAAAATAATACATAATTAACATTACATTATAATAACAATTCTTTTTTATATTTTAGTCCATATAGAATGTTTAAATATATAATAATGATTAATTAACATTAGAATAACAACTTTTCAATATTGATTAGAATGTTGCTTATTGAAATTTTAAAAATTTCAATCATTGAATATTTAATTCCTTATCATTTTTCATTTCAGATTCATGTTGATTCTAAATCTTTAACATATATTTAGATTGAAGTGTTGCTTTTTGTTAAGTCTTAAATTAATCTTAAGCATTTGTATAATTTTGTCGAAATTCTCTCACTGAGTAGATTTTCTCTCATATTGTACTTCTGAATATGAAGTATGTTGAAATTTAAAAAACGCTCCAGTGCATGACAATTTTAAAAACACCCTAAACAAATATCCACAAGGTTCAAATTATGAAATCACAACTTTCCTCAATTTGAATAATATCTTAACACTAGAGTTTTAACTTTATTGTTGCATGTCATTGTGGTTTTCGTTTTCGTGTGGTATAGAGAGTGACGTGCAATTTCCCTAAAAGCATCCCATAATTTGAATTTTAACTAAGAATTGTGGTCTGTGTTTTCGTGTGGTATAGAGAATGACGTTTAATTTCCCCAATAGGATCCCATAATTTGAAATTTGACTAAGAATGGTTAAGTTGATTATTATCCTCTAGGGTTTTGTCTCTTTCCTCATTGCGGGACCACTGTTCTAAGATATATTTTGGTTCTTGTAGTAGTTTGAGTAATTTATCCTCACGAGGGAAGATGTTTTGCAGCACGCTATGCTACGCGAATGCAAAACTCCCTGTTAGATGGAAAGCTGCAGATGCAGACCTAGAACTGCCTTGGCTGCCTCTCTGTCTGTTTTATGACCTGCTTGCTCAAACCATTTATTTCCATAAAGGGGATCCAACTCTGTCCTCCACCGACTCTTCAGCTTTATCAGAATGTAGAAAAAAGCCCACATAAGTAGACACTGACAGAGCAACCAGAGCTTAGAGTCCCGCTGGCTTTTGGTGTCATCAAGGGTGCTATTCGTGGGACGAGTGCCCGGTCCTAAATTAGAATTAGACTTCCTTAAATCGCACTTTGCAAGACATTCCATAAGCAAACATCCACCCACTTCCTCACACAAAGTTTGCTTTGCCTTTTACGCCTGCTGGGTCTATTTAATCCCCACTGCAGATAGGCTCTTTGCTCCTCTCTTCTCACATTTCTCCATTTGCGCCATGGATTCATATTCTACGCTCGCCCAGTCTATGAGTTTGAGAGCTTCTGGTAAGTTTGTTCATAACAGAAACAATGCATTGTTCAGAAAAAAATATGATATACTTGATTCTGATCACCATATTTCTATTTTGTGCAGCTTGCAGCTGGTTAAGCTATATAATCGAAGAGCACAGAAAATCGGTGCTGGTGCCGGTGACCTCCAATTGCTGACAGAGAGAGAGAGCACGCATGTATTCTCTTATATGGTTTTTTCATATATGGGCGTACATGCGTGCTCTCTACTTGCAGTCAGCAAGCAACTCCATCTCGACTCCTGCTTTTGATCTGTAATATTTTCTTGCCATTTTAAGTCCATGGTGAAAATGTCATTTTACATAGTTTTGTTCTATTTTTTTCATATATGGGCGTACATGCGTGCTCTCTACTTGCAGTCAGCAAGCAACTCCATCTCGACTCCTGCTTTTGATCTGTAATATTTTCTTGCCATTTTAAGTCCATGGTGAAAATGTCATTTTACATAGTTTTGTTCTATTAAATACTTTGCTAGAGTTCACTTGATTGCTGCTGGAGGAAGGATTATAGTTTTGGAATGTCATTTTACATAGTTTTGTTCTATTAAATACTTTGCGAGAGTTCACTTGATTGCTGCTGGAGGAAGGATTATAGTTTTGAAAAATTGGTATTCCATAACTTTGATCTTAGGTTATTTTTCTTAGCTGTGAAAAAAAAAAACTTTGCTAGAGAACTTTCAAATGATTGGCTGCTTGCAAGAAATTAGGCAGCTTCAACTTCAATCAATGGACCGTTACAAGTATCGCTTACAATTGACTGAAGCATATGTTCGATCATTCGCGATATTCACAGGCATAACCCTAATTATGATATAACCTAATACTCAAATTTCTATGATAGATATTTTTTGGTTTGTTTTTCAATTGCCAGAAATTCTGTATTTGTCTCATTCCTATCCGATCTCCATTGCTATGGGACAGGGGTGCGTTTCTATAATATCAGTCTAATCCATGGGAAAATTTTCTTACTAGTTATTTGTTCCAAAACTGCCATGTTCTTCTTTTTCATTAAGGACTGCTGCCATGTTCATAGCATACTGCTTTGATATTTTTTTAAGCTGTGAAAAAAAAACTTTGCTAGAGTGCTTTCAAATGATTGGCTGCTTGCAAGAAATTAGGCAGCTTCAACTTCAATCAATGGACCGTTACAAGTATTGCTTACCATTCACTGAAGCATATGTTCGATGATTCGCGATATTCACAGGCATAACCCTAATTATGATATAACCTAATACTCAAATTTCTATGATAGACTTTTTTGGTTTGTTTTTGAAGTGCCAGTAATTCTGTATTTGGCTCACCCCTATCCGATCTCCATTGCTATGGGACAGGGGGCCGTTTCTATAATATCACTCTAATTCATGGGCAAATTTTCTTACTAGTTATTTGTTCCAAAACTGACATGTTCTTCTTTTTCATTGAGGACTGCCATGTTCATAGCATACTGCTTTGATATTTCAGGTTTAATATCACCTCTTTCCTGGTTCGGTTTTTAATGGTTTATCGTTTCAAAGCTGCTGAGGAGAGCCAGAGGACATGGCGGCAAGGGCGATGGAAGGGATAAATTGCTACTGGCGCATTAAATCCGAGAAACAGACCTACCTCCCAACAGAGTTTGCTTGCCAGGTAAGTAGTTATATATATCTTTTCAGAGAAGCTTAAACACAGTTTCAAATTTTACGTGATAACTTTCTTAATCTAGGATATCGGTCATTGAATCCTCTTTGTAGACTTGTTTCAAGTGGGTGTAATTTTTCATTTATTTTGTGAAATTGGTAAACTTGTTTTTTTGTTTTTCATTTATTATGTGGTAAATTTATTGATGAAATTTAAATTAAAAGTAATAAGGTTTTAATTTAGCATGTATTTATTGTATTATTAAATTATAAATAGATTATTTAAATATTAAAATTTATAATTTTATATATTATATTTTAAAATTTTAATAATTTGTATAGCTATTTATTTCAATAAAAAATTATATATAAATTTTAAGTCTTTAGAGGTTAGGGTCATATGAAAAGGCCATAGACAAGGCCCTCTATGGTTTTTCTAAGCTTTTTGGAATGAGACCTTAGAATTATTAGTGTAAATGTAATTAGCTCTCATCTATGTTTAAAGATGTAAAAAATATGTTAAATGAGTTTAGCTTCAACTTCTTCATTTAGGTTTTATTTTCATAGGTTAATATTATTTATTTTCATCTATTTGAAACTTACACTAATAGTTTTCTTAAATTATTTTATATTAAATAAATTTAAAAAAATAATAATAAAATTTTACTTAAAATATGCACAATTAAATTTTAAAATAAATTATTTAATTTTAATATTAAAATAAAAATTATAAATAATTGAATTTTAATATTAAAATCAAAATTATTTGTATTATTAATATTAAATTAGAAATTAGAAATAAAAACTTCTCATATATATATTATATAAAAATTAGAATTTCATGTTATTTGATATAATATTTTTCTTCATGATTTAAATATGTTTATTTTAATGTTTTTTTCATTAAAATAATACAATTATTAAAAAAATTAATATTATTAAAATTAAATAAACCAAAGTTAATAGGTCAAGTTTTAAAAAACAGTAAAATAATACTTTTAAAAATCAAATTAAAATATTTTTATAACTTATATCAAATAATTTTTACTTTTATTAAAATTAACTTTGGGCAACATCATCTAAAAAGTTAAAATAATATTAAGCTAATATTTTTAACAGTCAAATTAAAATATATTTATTCTTATTAAAATTAAATAAACTAAAATTAATTAGTTAACATTGTCTAAAATGTTAAAATAATATTAAGCTAATATTTTTAAAAGTCAAATTAAAATATATTTATAACTATAAGTTATGTAATAACATTTATAAACTACTTTTCTTAAAATGATATGGTCAACATTGTCTAAAATGTTAAAAAAATTAAGCTAAAAAGTCATTTCAAAATATATTTTTAGATATAATATTTTAATACTATTCATTTATGAAATTCATGGTTATTCAAATATTATTTTCAATGTAGATTAGGTATAGTATTTTAATAATATTTTTTTTTAAATAGTTTAATAAAATATTTATGAAGTTCATAATTATTTAAATATATTTTTTAATTTAGATTTTTTTATTTGTGTAATGTTTATTTTATAATTTTTCATTTAACATAATTATTTTAGTAATTTATTTAATATGATGCATTATGCAATGGCAGTGGTATTATTTTGAAAATTAAAATAAATTAACAAAAAGAATTTAAATTTAATTAAATATTAAGATATATCAATTAATAATATTTATAAATTTAATTTATATAAAAATTTATTATATAAAAAAATTAGAAAAATAATTAGAAAAATATTTAGAAAAATAATAAAATAAATAGTTTTTTTACCATAGATTTATTGACCACTTAAAAGAATTCAAGATGACCTATTTTCTTTGTACATACTAACACTATGTAAGTAACCCCAAATGGTCTACATATATAACTGCATACCTTTATAACCACATACCTTTATAATGTTGACCATATACCTCCTTTTTACATGATGTTCATATGCCAAGGTACAAGTTTACTTGTAATAACACATATTAATATTACACTCAATATCTCATACAATCCATATATCAAAATGAAATAGTTTGTCAAGGTAGCCATGCATATAAAGTATACCTCTATCTCATAAATCTCAATCACATTAAAGTGTAATTTAAAAAAAAAACACTCAAAAGTATCCTACCATCCATAGTAAATATTAATAGAATAAGAATATATAAAACGAAATCATGCATTTTATCATAAGCATCCTATGAACTACTAAGAATACACATGTATACTATTTAAGTAATTATAACCATTATTGTTTTGTTGAATTGACAAGCAAAGGTATAAGGGTGTTCCGATGCCACCCATTAGTTTTATAATCACTTATCCTATACAATCACATAAGAGGATGAAACAAGGAGAATCCTACCGGTAATTCTCTTGACAATTTTCCCAATTATAGAAAATCTCACACCACTAGAATGTCTAGGTAAACCAATTAAAGTTAATTCCTTTTTCTTAAAAGAATCTAGATACCTTAGTCTAGGAAGGCTATACTTATTATGGGATATTAGTTTTTCCATGAGTTTTTCCTACATAACAAACCTATAATTCCTAGTTGATAACCCTGTAATGTAATAGAATTTGCATTAACAAAAAATATTAACATCAACATAACTATGCTTCCTTCATAACTAAAAGAATATTAAATACATCAGTTAGATTCATATTCACGTTGACTCCTCCTTTAAAGGATCCTCTAATAGATCCAAGCAATTTCTTAGCTTATCCATCAGAATCTCATCTTTGGCAATCTTGAGGATTGGGTTAATCAAATTCAATTAGCTATATAAAGTCATCAAAATGTATCAACCATACTCACTCAAATAAAATGATTGTTGAAACTGAAAGGTATCCACTCTCAAGAATAATAAGAAACGTAGAGAGAGGTGATAAACATTTTAATTCGAACTACCAAGTCAATAGTTTTAGGAGAGTTCCTTCGTTTAGCATATAAAATTTACCGTTAAACATTCACAACTAGGATGAATTTTCAAGAACCTAGTTCATAAAGCCTTAACTCCAATAGTCTAACTATTTCAGTCGTTTTAATGATTACTTTGTTGTCCTTCACTGAAACTAGTTGTACAGCATGAGGAGATATCCATTGACTAGTATTTACCCATAAAAGATCATTCAGATATAAATGAAACATATACGATGCTCACATATAGACAATACTATGCCATTATAATATTTCAACAAACGGAATGTACTTACTTGTAATTTGAAGACGACTTGTTGGTTACCTCTTCTCAATCCTCGGAAAATGAAATTTTTATGATTGTATCTTATAGATGGAGTCTCTTTTCTTGTTCAACAACTTATATTCATTTCCTCCGACTGAGCCCAAATAAGCCTGAGTGTTTGTAACCACGCTCTGATACCAATTTTAACATACCCCAATTTCCAAAATAGCTTACGTAGGTGGAAAATATAAAAATTTATGTGGAACGAAATATTTAATCACACCAATAGGATTCAACTCCTTGTTTACATAACCAAAACCATTATTTTAGGATTAGGAACCTACAAAGTACAATCACATAATGCAAATCTCACTACATATAATATAATAATGCGTCAACATTATATTAGTCGCATGATCAAACAATTACAAGTAAAAATTTCCATTAAGTTATGGAACCATATGTTGTACTATGTCACCTTACCCACCATTATCAACGGTTGAGGTGTAGTCTCCTAGTCGGTGATTCATTTTACACTTGTCTTTCAAGAGTTATTCCAAGGATTTTCTACCATTTGAATGTCCATTCTGCAACCACCACCACTTTATATAACTAAACATGCATATTCGTATTAGATATCAACCTATAAATCCAAAAGCATAAGCTTTATAAACAAGATAAATTAAATCCATAATCAAATCTAACTCTTAAAGATACTTCTCTTATCTGAGCTAACTGAAAACGTGTCTATGACTTTCCTCCCAATCGTAAGATTCATTTTCAACGTATGTTTATCTGTCTAAAACCACCCTTGAGTTGGGTGCGGATCCACTAAGGTTCGAGGTTAAACAAAAACTCTCTAAATTTCAAGTTAAGATAGTTTAGTACTCAAGGGATAACTTGTGATTATGAGACTTAAAATCCTCCGTTATCATAACATTGTTAAAACCATTAATCATGTCTAATCCCTCATTTATGTTTTTCTCACAACATAATGGCATGACTACATCCAAAGAATTACACCATTACAGCGTGGTACTCAAGTACCTCTAATTCTTTATAGTTATGATATTGCTTAATCCCTAAATTCCATAGTGCAATTTTATTAATAAGCAAATTAACTACTCTACCATTTAGTGACACCACAAAATATTCATACTTAAGTAAATCATTCAATAGAATGGAATCATAACACTCCAGTAGTTTATGCATGCACATGTATAAGAACCTTCCTTAAACTAGTATATACACATATATACTTTTCTCTACTATTTAGTAGTAAGTCTTTTCCTATTTATGAATAAGGCATAAACCAATCGCAGTCATAATCTTCCATGCAGGTCTAGTTCATAGAAGGAGGGTGTAGCCATCCATATGTATATATATACATAAAATATTAAAATTATATTCCTTATAAGAAGTCGTAGGTTTGGGAAGGAGATCTATAAAAAATCACAATTGATCTCATATCCAGAAATCACCAGCTTTTGAATTCAGATCCCTATGCAGATTTTAAAGTAAACCGTAGGCATTTTAACTCGATCTTAAACCCAAAAACACAGGCAGTCTACTAATATTATCCAAATACATTCACTTATATTTACTAATCTATCAAAGGCAAGATGAAACAAAGAACTGAACTCACAGGCCTTTGAGGTCTATCAACTTGAAATCGCAGCATTTAAGATCTATTAAAATCTATCCAAGATTAAGATAAATCAAAGATAATGATCAAACAAAGGACTGAAATCGCATGCATAATGCACTCAGAAAAAAACATTTTGAGGAAATCGTGGGAGTCACTATGATGGCAACTTGATATGATAAAACAAATTGGTAGATGGGATTGGATTCGGCTGGCTACCAGGTATCACATATGTCTAGCATCATAGGTAAATGTATTTCACACAACCAATACATATAACCGTCACAATAGCTTTACTTGTCATTCTTTTCTAGCCATCTCTGAAATTGCTGGAAGCAAACAAAATATAGCACTTGATCTTGTGAAAGAAAACGAAGGTAGCAAACAAACTACACAAAGGGAAAATCGCAGCCATTAAACTCAGCGTTGAGAATAAATCCACCTAAATATGAAATCACAACATCCTCATGTGATCCATACTTAAGGGAAAAACACAACATCTATGAAAATTCATGGATATGTTTTCTGAATACTAGATCTATCCAAGAACTTCAAAATCGCAGTCTTAAAACGCAGTTTTAATCATGGAAACACAGTCTTAGATCTAGCATTAGAAACACATAACATGAAACACAGTCTTAGATCTAGCATTGGAAACACAGTCACAGTCTTAGATAATACCTTGTTTGTGGATAGGAATGATCGTTTTGAAGAGTGTGGATTGTGTCTCCCCGCAGATCTCCCCGCCCTTCCTCGGAGAACTAATAAAGAGCATCATATCCAGTACCATACATAGTTGCCTATCCGGTTGGAGATCGAGACCCAGCCGCATATAAGCCAGGTATTTTATATACCTTTAACATCTCCGAGATCGAGATAGATACTTAGCGGTATCGATAGCAATGGAGCTATACGGAGCTGGCAGAGCGACAACATAGGCAAGGACGAGGGAAAAAGAAGCAGACAAAGACTTCGAGGTCCTCCCTTTTGGCGATTGTGCAGAAGTGCTTAAAAATACCAACCCCTTGGCATGCAATGAGACAAAAAGGAGACAAGTGGCGGCAATCATTTTACACACTTCACTTTAAAAAGAGAACAATCCCCCTGTGATTCTCTCCAAGGATAAAACAAGTATAAATGAATCATAACACCATGTTTATGAGCTATAATATTGTAGTATTGAATATATATAGCAATGCAATGAAATCGAAAACCTTTGTTTTCATGGCGACTCCATTATAGCGTGTGTGGAATATAAGCTTTAAATCAAAACTATATACTTAGTGGTTTTAAGAGGTCATTTTCACTTATAATAATTAGTGCTTCTTTTATATATATATATAAAATAAGTAATGTAATTATTTCTTCTTAACTTCTAAATAAATTTGTTTAGAAAATCTTTTAAGAAGGTGTTCAAAAGTATTTCACAAAGCCTTTATTAAACTATAATACCCAATATATATAGCAATATCATTCAATATTACTATTTTGATTATGTTGTTAACTAGACCTTATGAGTCTTACTAAAAACCTTAGGGCATTTTAGCTTCTAACGTTAACTCTGGTAAAATGCTTAAACCAAGGGAGCAACTCTTTAGTCATGCACCTCTTCAATCTCTTAGCATTTTAGATTTCGTCTATAATTTGATGATGCTATGATTTATCCTTACAGTTATTTTACTTAGACTTTATTGTTTTAGGTCATGACTATATTTGTATTATATCAAATAAATTTGGTAATTATGTGATTGAAAATTATGTTTAAAATGTAAGATTTGTAAATTTAATTTTAAACAAAATTAACTAAATATATAAATTTCAAAATAAATGTTTTATTATTATTATTATTATTTTTCACATAAATACTCATTTTTTAATTCATAAATCTATTTATTATTATATATAAAATCATTTTTTTAATTTATANATATATATATATATATATATCAAAAGTCAAACATAATGTATTAATTATATAAAGATATATGAAAATAATAATTCTATGTATAATAATTATATTTATGTTTTAGTTATGAGAATGTTTGATTTTAAATATTTTCAGAAATATAATTTGAAATAGGAATATAAATCAAACATGGTGTTCTTATTATTTATAAAAATAATAAATTAATTCAATATAATGTCTTTATAATTTATAAGGATAAATATATAAAAAAAGAGTGATTCAATGTAGAATAATGTTTGGTGTCTTTATAATTTATAAGGATAAATAATAATAAAAAAGTGATTCAATGTAGAATAATAAATAATTAGCATTACAACATAAAAATGATTCGATTCGTTTTAAATAAATAATAATAAATAATTAACATTACAATAAAAACTCTCTTTGTATTTGGCCTATAAAATATTTAAAACCGTATCATTTTTATTTAAGATTCATTCACCTTTTTAATATTGATTAAAATGTTTTTTATTGAAATTTTAAGCATTTCAATCATTAAATAATTAATAATTCCTTATCATTTTTCATTTCAAATTCATATTCTTTGTCAATCTAACCTTCCTTAGATTGAAATCTTGTTTTATTTTTTTTATGTCTTACATTAATCTCAACCATATGCATAGTTCTAGTTTTGTATCTTGTTTTATTTTTTTGTCTTGTTTTATTTTTTTGTCTTACATTAATCTCAACCATATGTATAGTTTTGTGTAATTTTTTTCAGTGTGAGTAGATTTTCTCACATACTGTATCAACTTTTCAATCTGAAGATTTAAAAAAACCCTGCAAGACAAATTTAAAAACACGGTAAACAATTATCCAGAAGGTTCAAATATCTCAAATCACAACTTTCCTCAATTTGAATAATATCTTAACATGGGTGTTTTAACTTTATTGTTGCATGTCATTGTGGTTTGTGTTTTCGTGTGGTATAAGTGACGTGCAATTGACCATATAGGATCCTATAATTTGAAATTTGACTAAGAATGGTTAAGTTGATGATTATCGTCTAGGGTTTTGTCTCTTTCGTCATTGCCAGCATTTAACATAGCGGTTAAGTTGATGATTATCGTCTAGTGTTTTGTCTCTTTCGTCATTGCCAGCATTTAACATAGCGGGACCACTGTTCTAACATATGTTTTGGCTTCTTGTAGTAGTTTGAGTAATTTATCCTCGCGAGGCAAGATGTTTTGCAGCACGCTATGCTACGCGAATGCAAAGCTCCCTGTTCTAATTTATGATGGAAAGCTGCAGATGCAGACCTAGAACTGCCTTGGCTGCCTCTCTTTCTGTTTTATGACCTGCTTGCTCAAACCATTTATTTCCTTAAATTGGATCAAACTCTTTCCTCCACCGACTCTTCAGCTTTATCAGAATGTAGAAAAAGGACCAGATAAGTAGACAGTGACGGACAACCAGAGCTTAAAGTCCCGCTGGCTTTTGGAGTCATCAAGGGCGCTATTCGTGGGACCAGTGCCCTGTCCTACATTAGAATTAGACTTCCTCAAATCGCACTTTGTAAGACATTCCATAAGCAAACATCCACCCACTTCCTCACACAAAGTTTGCAGTGCCTTTTACGCGCGCTGGGTCTATTTAATCCCCACGGCAGATTGGCTCTTTGCTCCTCTCTTCTCACATTTCTCCATTTGCGCCATGGATTCATATTCTACGCTCGCGCAGGCTATGAGTTTGAGAGCTCCTGGTAAGTTTGTTCATAACAGAAACGATGCATTGTTCAGAAAAAATATGATCTACTTGATTCTGATCACCATATTTCTATTTTGTGCAGCTTGCAGCTGGTTAAGCTAAATAATCGAAGAGCACAGAAAATCGGTGCTGGTGCCGGTGACCTCCAATTGCTGACAGAGAGAGAGAGCACGCCTGTATTCTCTTATATGGTTTTTTCATATATGGGCGTACATGCGTGCTCTCTACTTGTAGTCAGCAAACAACTGCATCTAGACTTCTGGTTTTGATCTGTAATTTTTTCTTGCGATTTTAACACCATGGTGAAAATGTCGTTTTGCTTTGATACCAAAATAGTTTTGTTCTATTAAATACTTTGCTAGAGTTCAGTTGATTGCTGCTTTTGGAGGAAGGATTATAGTTTTGAAAATTGGTATATTCCATAACTTTGATTTTAGGTTTTTTTAGCTGTGAAAAAAAAAGGTTTGCTAGAGTGCTTTCAAATGATTGGCTGCTTGCAAGAAAATTGACAGCTTCAACTTCAATCAATGGACCGTTACAAGTATCGGTTACCATTGACTGAAGCGTATGTTCGATCATTCGCGATATTCACAGGCATAACCCTAATTATGATATAACCTACTACTCAAATTTCTATGATAGATTTATTTTGGTTTGTTTTTCAAGTGCCAGAAATTCTGTATTTGTCTCACCCTTATCCGATCTCCATTGCTTTGGGACAGGAGGCCGTTTCTATAATATCACTCTAATTCATGGGCTAATTTTCTTGCTAGTTATTTGTTCCAAAACTGCCATGTTCTTCTTTTTCGTTGAGAACTGCCATGTTCATAGCATACCGCTTTGATATTTCAGGTTTAATATCACCTCTTTCCTGGTTGGGTTTTTAATGCTTTATCGTTTCAAAGCTGCTGAGGAGAGCCAGAGGACATGGCAGCAAGGGCGATGGAAGGCATAAACTGCTACTGGCGCATTAAACCCGAGAAACAGACCTACCTCCCCACAAAGGTTGCTTCCCAGATAAGTAGTTACGTATATATCTTTTCAGAAGAATCTTGAACACACATTTTCAAATTTTATGTGTTAACTTTCTTAACCTAGGATAAATTGGTCATTGAATCCTCTTTGTAGACTTGGTTTCACATGGGTGTAATTTTTCAATTATTTTGTGAAATTGGTTAACTTGTTTTTTGTTTTTCATTTATTATGTGATAAATTTATTGATGAAATTTAAATTAAAAGTAATAAGGTTTTTAATTAAGTATTTATTGTATTATGAAACATAAATAAATTATTTAAATATTAAAAAATTATAATTTTATATATTATATTTTAACAATTTGTATATCTATTTATTTTAATAGAAAATTTTTATATAAGATTTAGGTTTAAAAATAAAAAATTATACTTAAATTTTAGGTCTTTAGAGGTTAGGTTTTCAAAAATGAAAAATTTATAAATAAATTTTAGGTCTTTAGAGGTTAGGCTCTCAAAACTTGAGCTCATAGAACAAGGCTTTTAGGGTTGGTCTTCTAAGCCCTTTGGAATGAGACCCCTAGAATTATTAATCTTATGTAATGAGCCCTCATCTATACTTAAAAGACCTCATCCTCAAAAATATGTTAAATGAATTTAGCTTCTCTAGGTTTTATTTGCATAGGTTAATATTATTTATTTTCATCTATTTGAAATTTATACTAATAACTTTCTTATTATTTTATATTAAATACATTTTAAAAAATAATAATAAAAATTTACTTAAAATATGCATAAATTTTAAGATAAATATTTTAAACTTAATATTAAAAATAAAATTATGTATACTATTAATATTAAATAAGAAATAAAAAATAAAAAACTTCATATATATATTATATAAAATTTAGATTTTCAAATGATTTGATTTAATATTTCTTCTTGATAATTTAAGTATCTTTATCTTAAAGTTTTTTCAATAAAAAAAAAATTATATTTTATTAAGTATAAATATTTTTTTAATGATATTAAAATTAAATAAAACAAAGTTAATTGGTCAACATTTTCTTAAAAAACATTAAAATAATATTTTTAAAAATCAAATTACAATATCTTTATAACCTATATCAAATAACTTTTTACTTTTATTAAAATTACCATAGTCAATTGGTCAATATCATCTAAAAAATTAAAATAATATTAAGCTAATATCTTTAAAAATCAAATTAAAATATATTTATAATTATAAGTTGTAGATATAAATTATGCATAATATTTTAATAAAACATTTATGAACTATTTTTATTAAAATTAAATAAATTAAAGTTAATTAGTCAACATCGTTTAAAAAATTAAATTAATATTTTTAAAATTCATATTAAAATATATTTATAAGTATATATAACTTCTCTAATATTATTCATATATAAATATACATTTATGAAATTCATAGTTATTCAATTATATTTTCTAATGTGAATTACTTATAATATTTTAATAAATGTATTTTTCAATGTAGATTAGGTATAATATTTTAATAAAACATTTATGAAGTTCATAGTTATTCAAATATATTTTTCAATTTAGATTTTTTTCTCTTTGTGTAATGTTTTTTTAATAATTTTTTATAAAATATTAATTTTAATTATGTATTTAATATAATGTAGTATCCAATGGTAATGGTATTATTTTGAAAATTAAAATAAATTAAATAATTATCAAAAATATTTTATAAATTTAATTAAATATTAAAAAATATAAATTAATAATATTTAATCAAAGTTAAGATAAATTTAATTTATATAAAAATTTATTAAAAAATAATTATTTAAATAATTATAAAAACAATAAAATAAATAGTATTATTAAAACATTTATAATGAAAAAATAATTAAAATTAAAATTAAAATTATAAAAGTTACATAAAATATTAAGTTAAAATTAAAAAAAAAAACATTTGGTAAAAATACGAAAGTAAAGTTAAATTAAATTTATTTGTTCAAATAAACTTATTTAAACTATAATTTAAATTAAATGAAAATTTTATTTAATAATATTAATAATTAAATAATTTATTAATTTTTTATTTTAATCAAAAACATAAAATAAACTTATTTAAGTTATAATTTAAATTAAATGAAAAATCTATTTAATAATATTAACAATTAAATAATTTATTAATTTTAATTTTAATCAAAAACATAAATTATGTTGAAAGGTTATTAATTTAATTAAATTTATTCTTTTCAATATATATAGTAAAATTAAAAAAAATTAAACTTATATAGCCGTATAGTCATATTTAACTTAACTGTAATAAAATGTTATTTGAAAAATAAGAAACAATACTTTTCATTATAATTATAACTCTATTTTGATTTTTTATATATTAAATAAAAGAAAATAAATTTATATATTTTATTATTTACCTTATAAATAAAAAAACCAAACTTTTAATTATTTTAAATTCTATTTAAACAAAATTCATATATTTTATAATAATTTAAATTTATTTATTCATAAGCTTTTGTAAATTTCCAAAAAAAATGTGTTGTAAACATATAATATTCTAATACATTTTAGTTATAAATTACAAAAAATTGAAAACTTAATTTATATATATAACCATAAATTGTAATTGTAATTTTTAAAAAGTTCACTTTAAAAAAATATAGATAGTTATCTTGGTTTTATTGTCATTTTCAGCTTACCAACCAAGTCTTGTTACAACCCTAATATGAAAGATAAGTTGAGTCATCTTATTGGTGTTAATGTCCATTTTCTTCTCTTCTCGTATTTTTAATTATTTTATCATTATATTTTTAATATATATTATTATGTTTCCCAACTTGTAGTTTCGTGTAGTTTTATTATTATGTTTCCCAACTTATTATATTTTCTGTAGGATACATTTTCTCATTTTTAAAACGAGGATTTTTTTTTGGTTCTGACCATTCATGAATTATAAAACTTCAAGGATTATTCCACAAACTGAATAGTATAATTATGATAAAACATCAGTATTATTCGAGAAACTGAATATTATAAATTGAACATTGAAATACTTAAACCTTTTGGTAGATATGAGAATAGATTAGAGGTGCATTTGTTTAAGCTACAATTTTTCTACATGACACATTTATAAGGAGTGCACATTTTAAGAAATAACAAATTAGTTTTGTGACTCATCTACAACACTGGCCATCTCATTCTTACACCATATAAGCTCCGCTCTACACGGTGTTAAATTTCAATAGAATATAATCTGTAATTTATAGAATGTTATTTTATCTTTATTGTTGGTTCCTCTCACGGGGTTTTCACTTGTTGACCAATATCCTATCATGTTAGTTCATATTGTGGGTTTTAAAATTATCAAAAATTGAATCAATATATTGTCGGTATTGAGGGATGAGGGGTTTAAAGTGGGGGTGGGTAGGGTGGTTTATAAGGATTGAGGTATAAAAAGGGGTGGGGTGGAGGTTTTAAGTATTGGGAGGGGGTTTCAACAAAAATACTTTGGGTCAATATCTCTGGAAATTAAGGGTATTCTTTAATATCCCATGATCGTACATGCTATGTGAGAGGTTCACTAAGTGAAGTCTCCGTGGTTCCTCTCATATGTTTTTAAGTTTTTACGTTTAACTCTTGTCGTGTGCGTGTTTTCTTTGCAAAAGTGAAGAGATATACAAACTCTTTAATCTCGTTCAGATGATTAAACCCAGCTACGAATAATATATTAGTGTTATTGTTAGCGCGTTATTTTATACTAATAAATTTGCTTTTTCAAATTATTTTATCAAAAAAAATTACTGTATTCTTTCTTTGAAAATAGATTATCAAATAATACAACCATTTAATTTGCAAATAATACAACCATTTAATTTGCAGTGGATAAATACAAATCAAATATTATCTAAATATGTAACCTATGAAATAAATGTAATTTATTATTAATTGAAATATTATTATTATTTTTTTAAATATTTTGATAAGAAAGTTATGTAATGGATTATTTTATTAAAATAATTAAAATATTAACAGAAATTAGGACTGAGCTTTTGAAAGACTATTTGTTAACACTGAAGGGGAAAAGATAACTAACAAAAGATGCTCAGTTAGAAGTCATGTCATGCAGGAGGCATCTTCTCAAAATCAGGTCAAGACACCTTATGGAGTGCTAAAGAGCATGAGCTTCATAAATGACCAAGTCTTAGGTAAAATACTATAAAATAGTATGTTCTTAGGGATGGACGAGGAATTGATTTGTTGATGCAAAAGATGGCACGTTGATTGGATTTTGTCCTTGTGGTTCAACAAACATGCTCGGGCGTTTTAGAGCAAGTAAGACTTGGCTTCTCTAGGAGTTGGTTGGGAGGAACTACAACATTAGTCATGTTTTCCCCATAGTGGTGTCAGGTTCCTACTTGATTTCTTATGTGTTTCATATTGATAAATTATAGAGTAAGTATAGATATGAATTGTAAATGGATTTTTTTTATAGGGATTCATACTATACATGTGTTCCTAATATTTTCCTATCTTCATGTTATGATTTAGTATAAATTGTTATTTATTTAGGGAATGTAGAGAATCAGAGAACTTATTATCTTAGTTATATTCTCAATTAATCTTTGTTTGCGCTTCCATGCCCGGATTAGAGTGGATCTAATGTTAGTATAACTAAAGAATCTGAACGAATGTGTCATAATCAATCAACCCAATACTCAGACAACCAAAGTAATGCCGAGTTCAAAGATCTAGTTAAAATTTTAAAGTATGTCTACATCTTTTCTTCTAAAATAGTTTAAAGGTATGTTACATCAAAGTCTTTTCAAAACTAATTGTATATCGTAAGAGCCGAGGATTTTTATACAAAGTTTATCTCTGTTCTAGACATTATTAATTTATAACTTCTTCTAAATAAAAAATCTCTCTGAAGAATACCTATAGTTACGACCACATAGTTAACAACGAATTTAAAAGAAGGAATCACCAAGTAAATAACAAATAGAATAACCCCACTAAGAAATCAAAGAATATAAGCTCTAAACTAAGAGATGGAAAACCATC
Organism: Pseudotsuga menziesii; assembly: GCA_001517045.1. NCBI lineage: Eukaryota > Viridiplantae > Streptophyta > Pinopsida > Pinales > Pinaceae > Pseudotsuga > Pseudotsuga menziesii. The sequence goes on along the minus strand of LPNX011093520.1, from coordinate 1,077,993 downwards.
CTATAAATTATCCATAGATTTTCATAACAGAGCCGAAGGCTTTTTCATTTATTAAACATCTAGATTGTGAATCTCTAGAATAGACTATATCTCTAGAATAGACTACTTTATAAACAAATCAAAACATGAACAACTCAGAGATCCGCTTAACAACTCAAATAATAATTAGATATAGTAAATTCACAGAGTAGAGTAGTTATGTTTCAAGGAAATGATGTAATATCCCAAATTTGGACCTTGACTATATTGGGCATGAGCCCCATTGCACATGTGTTATGTTGGTTATCATTAGATATATTGGGCATAAGCCCCAATGCACATGTTTTATGGTTTTGTTCTATAATTATATATTGAGCAAAGGCCTTGATGGACAAGGACTATTGTTGTTGTACTAGGCATAGGCCCCAAGGTACTCGATTTATTATTTATGTGGTTGGGCACAAGCTGTGATATACTGAGATGGTATTTTTGTGATGTATTGTGCAGAAGTCTTATTGCATGATTGATTTCTATGATGTGTTGGGAATAATCTCTCGAGCACATGGGTTATGAGATTATGTTTTGAGCATAAGATATGGAGCACATGGATTATGAGATTGTGTGTTGAGCATAAGCTCTGGAGAACATGGGTTATGAGACTATGTGTTGAGCATCAGCATTGGAGCACATAGGTAACCCCAACGAGTAAAGAATGAAAGTGTTGGGCATAAGCTCTAGAGCACTTCAACATGATGTTGAGCATATGCTATGGAGTATCGGATCTTTGGCCATTATATCCCTAGGTGTATTGTACAAGTGCATGTCCTAGTATTAGTGTTTAGCGAGAGGATCTGAAATTTCACTATTGTAAAGCCGTTTGTTAGTGTTGAGCATAAGCTATAAATAGCACTAGGGGTTATGGTAATTAAGGGTGTTGAGTTGTAAATACTTTGAATATCACCAACCTTCATCATACTTATTTAATTTGATTAAATAAAAATTTCAATCTACTTCTCATCAAGGACTGCAAGATATTGCCATGAATATGAGGTAATCCAACATGCAAGGAAATCTAGAGCTACCTATCCTAGTTGACCGACCCAACCATACATGAAGCATTGTTAAAAGAACTAATATAAACTAAGGAAGCGTCGAATAAACAAATGATGTTATTTAATGCATGAATAATAATAGATGATTAAATTGAATAAGTAAGTCTAATGTGTGAAATCATGAATATGTGTGTCTATTCAATGAGAATCGACTTTTGAAATCCATATTCCAACGCCTTTTGGTTGAACTAATTTATGTTTTCGGCCGAAAACATGCAACTAACTTTCGGTCGAAAAACTTGTTCGACCGAAAGTTAAAGTTAACGGTGTGCCCCGTAATGTGTGCTTTGCATGGATGGCTAGGAAAATAACACCCGACAGATATTTTTTGGCCGAACACATGTTTGGGGAAACATTTATTTGGTTGAACAAAGTTTATATATGTATTAACCGAACACAACTGTTTACTGTTTCGTCATTTTCCATGTTCATCATTTTCCCTATGATCGCGCTCTGCTGGTGTTAGTGCACCCTCTCTGCTTGTTGTTTTCCTTGTGCTGGTGCTAATGCTCTGTTGTTGCTAGTGCTCCCTCTCTGCTTTTCGTTTTCCCTATACGACGCCCTATGCTCGTGCTCTACGAGTGCTGGTGCACCCTCTCTGCTTGTCTGCTCGTGCGTGATGGTGGATCCTTGTCGACCCTTTGTCTATCAAATGGTGGAGTCTTATCCACGCAATGGTGGAGATAAGTGGATTGTTACACATGGTAGTGCAAAAAAAATTATTAGGGTGATTGTTGTCAAGCACTCCTGTAAACTTGGCATAAGTCTAACATCTCATATTACTTGTAGAGACATGTTCACTGCAACATTGTAAATGTCCAGACTGTTAGCTTTAGATCTCTATAAAACTAATTTATATATGTGTGGTAGGAAGGTTTCTTAATATTCAAACAAAAAATCATAGTTTTGTTTAGCAAGCATGGTGCACAGATTTTATATTACATATTCATGCCTGAAGTAATGGAAATGATTTACATAAGGAATTACCGATCCCAAAATGTATCCTAAATAAGAAAAAGGTAGAGAGAGATAAACAAAAATGAGAGAGAAAAAGAGAATATTATGGTATTTTTGCGATGACGTTTGATACCAAATTCGGATTGGGTTTCTCTTGGTACCGTTGGAATTTTCTTATCGAGGGCTACAACTTTCGTGTTTTCATATTTGCGTTATTATGCACGGTTTGGTAGGGGCATGCATTTTTGTAAATGTGGTCATGAGGAGTCTCGAAAAGCATCTTTTAAAGCAGCTTCTCAAATATTCTTTATGAAAAACATCTTTCGAGATTCCTCATGCCCAGATTTACAAAAATGCATGCCCCATCCAAACCGTGAGGAATAACACAAAGCTCAAAGCACAAACGTTGTATCCCTCGACGAGACCTTTCCCATGGTATCAAGGGTTCTTCAATCTGACTTCGAGAGAAAACATTATCACAAAAATAATGTAATATTCTCTTTTTATCTCTCATTTTTGCTTATATCTCTCTACCTTTTTCTTATTTAGGATACATTGTAGAAGAGGGTATAATGTTATGTAGGTCGTTGGGTTCTTAGTGCATTAAATTTGTTGAATGATAGCCATACATGGAATTATAATTAGTTTGGCAAGTCACTACATGTCTCAAAACATATAGAGTTACATATAAATGCATTATGCTATTAATTATGTAAATGGAGTTAGTGTGTGTGGCATCTAATGGAGAATCTGGGGTGAGTGAATTAATTATGTAAATGGAGTTAGTGTGTCAACGGTTTTTTTCTATATAGAATTATAAGGAATATAAAGGCAATAAATATTTGCACTTTTTGGTAAGGAATTATAGTTTCCTATGATTTTTTTCATAAAGCTTGTTAATGGCTATGACTATAGAAATAGTTGTATGCATTATGACTCACCATATTTGATGTACTCTAAATTTGAGTTTAATCGTGCTCGGAATTCACTTTCATTATATCTTTATTTTCTATGAATACCACTGATACTGCGGTAATGGAAATGCGATAAATGTTTTGATGCAATTCAACTTCCAATATTATGGCTGAGAAATTCTATGCAAAACCACTAAAAACAAGTCATTAGAGGAAATTTATATTTAAAATGGGCCTTCCAAAAATAATACAAATTCCATGTCATCATGTATTATCCAATTAAAATACTTTAAAAATAAAAAAGGGGGCACCTCTTAAAAAAAAATTAATATAAATTTGGGGATAGGTATCATAAAAAAAAACTACTTTTTTGTTCGTATTTTCGACATATCTCCCTGAGATTTAACTCAAATTTCGATCGGGAGAGCTCGTTGGATGCATAATTAAATTCTGGATCCAACGAGTACCCACTCGGCATACTTTTGCGGGGTATTTCTACCCCAAAAATCAGAAATACCTAAAAAATGTGATGATGACATCATCATCATCATGTTTGGTTAGGTATTTCTTGTTTTTGGGGTAGTAGGGCATGTCAAAAGTATGTCTAGTAGGTACTTGTTGGATGTGAAATTTAATTCCGCATCCAATGAGCTCTCTTGATTGAAATTTGAGTGAAAACTGGGGGAGATATGTCAAAAATATGAACAAAAAAGTAGTTTTTTCTTTTCTTCCTCCAAAATTAATAAATATTATTTTATTATTTTAAGTATTATTTTATTAATTTTCCTTAGGAGGCCCATTTTGAGTTGAAATTTCCTCTAATGTGAATAGGAGTTCCAAATAGTTATTTAATCTTTATCTTAGTTCATTGATTAAAATGAAGTCGCGAAATTCTTCTCAAGCACTTCAAAATTATCTAGTTGAAAATACTGAATCTATACCAGTCTTGTCAAGGGAAGATTCATCAAACATAGTCTAGTTTCTTTTTTGTCTGTCTTTACCAATATTGGTTGGATTATTGAACAATGAAACTCTCTTAGAACTATAGGGTAAAGTCTTTAAGGTTGGTTTCATTCCATTCATGTTACTTTTACGAGGTCCACTTGATTTGGTCAAAATTATGGGTCAGTGGTAAAATGGTTGGTGGTAAAGGAGAGAGAAGTTTGATTTTTGTAAGTTGGGGTTGAAACATTTATAAATTCTTTTCAATATAGTAATACATGCATTCCTTTAGATCATTTGAACTATGATTAATTTCTCCTCTTATATAATTTACTGCTAGTTGTCTTATTGGATATAGAATATGTTTATCCATTGCATAACCAGTCATTCCTAGTTCTAACAACATTTAAGTTTTAAATTTTTGTTTCCTTAGATATCTATTCAGTTTCCATTTCCCATTCGAGATCTAAAGAATATCGTGAGACGGAATCTTAGCTCTATTTTAATGCTTGAGATCACATTTACTTCATGGTTGAAAATCCTTTGGATCAATGATGTGTTACTGTTCCATTTTAAAGCATTATTTTATTTCCTCTTCCATACATTCTTCCCCTCAAATATTTCTTAATCGATCATTGATTTGTCTGCACATCCTTCACCATGTACATCCTTCACCCTGAATGCATTTGTGTGAACCCTCAGCATGTTTCTCTTATCTACGTAGCATGTGTGTGATTTTCTTTACTCATGGTCACTTGCATGATTTTATGGTTGCGCTACTAAATTGATTGAAGAACCTAAGGTCTATTTTCTAGTCTTATTAATATATCCTTATGCTATAGTTTTAATGTTCACATTCAGTTTTGACCCTCGACATTAATGTATGCCTTTTGTCATCTCTTCACTTTTTCATGTTGGAAGTGCCATGTATAAGGATTTATCATGTTATATCTCTCTGTACCCTTGCCTTGCAACTTGGTTGCAGAAGTTGGAAAATATCAAGTCATACCTCTTTGTACCCTTGCATTGCAACTAGGTTGCAAAAGTTGGAAAATGCATCTATTACTTAAAACAACGATAACTTTCCAGTTTCTCTTAGTGTGACTACATGAAATTTGATAAAAATACATAGTCAACTTGGACAAAATGGGTTAGAATTATGTTTATAATAATCTATTTTATTAATAATATTACTAAAACATGGATAAAAACAAATAGCAATCTGAAAGTATAAATTTAAATGTAGGAAATAACTTAATTTGATGAAAGTTTTATAAAGTTTAACTTTACATATTTCAATCATGGATTAAAACAAATACCAATATGAATCTATAACATTTAATGTAGGAAACAACTAAATTTGAGGAAATTTGTGTGGAGTCAACATATTTTTCATATTGGCCGACCCTCTCATGTCTTTCACTTTAACTGTAATTTCTCTCTTAGCCTTGGGAAATATGGTTGTGGGAGCTACTAGTTGCATTGGTATACTGAAAAGATAATATAAGAGAATTAAAGCTTGAGATAAGATTATAAATTGTTTATTTAGGAACGATATCTATATTTATATTTATGAGAAATTTTATTATTGTTTTATATAGAGTGGTTTTGTTTGATGTATGTTTTGTTTGGTGTATGTAATAATCCAAATTTTCTTTCGAGATCATATTATACAGATTATAGGTTTTAAATGGGTGGTTATTATGGTAGATGTCAAACCATGTGAACATAAAAATGATCATGTCAGTTACGAAACTATTTGAAAAATGATAAAAAGTAAACCTTGTGCTTATTTGTGCACATAGAATAGGAAATATCTATTTATCACATTTCCAAACAAGCAAATGTTCAAATAAAGTTAAAACTAATAAATAGGTTTTTGAGAGGATGGAAGAAAATAACTTAGATTAGTTCCTAACAAGGTCTTCACATGATTGGTAGTTAAGATGGAGAGTAAGAAGAGGACTTGATAACTATGATGATTTCCAAAAACAACTTTCACATAAAATATTAAAGAAAAATATTTTCTTATTTTAAAGTTATATGAGCCCTAACCTCTACTCTCTTTAAAAACAGAGACTAAAACCTATAAAAAAAAATCAATAAAATGAAAATATCATGGATCACATAATAATATATTTGGTTGGGAAAGCATGGGAAAGAAGATATTACTTTAATAATCAAATATTATAAGATAAATTATTATCTTGTGTTCATGATCAATTGGTTTCTAATTTCCAAATCTATGTTTATTTCTTTTATGGAGATTTTAAAGAAACTTGCTCCTTCACAATATCAATAAAATATGGACACTTACTAGAAAAGTTAAAAGTATAACCTTAAAACTCAATCCAAATATGTCAGTCCCATGTGAAGGATGCATTTTGATCCTCCAATCCTACTTAAAGGAGGATTTTTGTCCTTCATAGGGTTGCATATAATAATGATTAGTATTTAATGAATCCCAAAATATTGTAATTTATGTAATCTCTCATGGTCAAAATCAGTTTTATTAACCATGAATATGTCAAACATGAGCACTATGGAAATGAGCTTAATAAGAGTGAAGCTTGTTCGGGATAAGGAATGCCTTGTTTGGGATAAATAAAAGGGGATACCTATGGGAACAACACAAATTCACATAAGAAAGAGGGGCACAAAATAAATATATTGAATTATTATTTTGTATCCTTAGAAACTTTCTATGAGCTAAACTGCATAGCAATCTTACTGCCAGTCTCCATTAGCTAAACTGCATTAGTTCATTGATGCTTGTTTTGATGTTTATAGGAGATATAGTAGAGATGGATCGGGATTTCAAAGATGTACTAGGACATATATTGAGACAAGGAAACCTAATACCACCCATATGTCTATTGAAACACCTTCAAATGTTCACTCTCAAAGATGGTCTGAAACATCTAGAGATTCTAGCGTATTAAATCGATACACTCGTACGTGTTTAAAATTTATGCACATGCAAAATTTTGAGTATGCATGCATATTTATAGTTGTTTTAAATCCTATTCATTGATTTTACTAAGTTTTTTTACCACTTTTCTTTGTAGAGATACGATGTAATAGAATGTCTTGTGAAGGTCGGCAAGCATTTGTGTCTGGTTGACTGTTTGATTCATCTTGTGACCGTTTTCCCTCTTTTGGTCATCATTTTAGAGAACAACCAATAGACCAACCACATTTTATTGGTAATATGTTACACATATATATAATTTATTTAGATAAATGACTAATTTGAAAGTTTGTATATATATGCACGTGTCTTTATATACTAAATTATACATGATCACGTGTGTAAATGTAGAGGATCGTGTTTCTGTTGAGGGTTATGGTGATGCATTCAGAGAGGATCAGGGTGAGGATGCTGTAATGTACCAAATTTTGCATTGGGTCACAATGGACAAATCACATTTTCCATACTCATGGAATTTTTCAAATGGATGCTAAAAGTCTAATAATTGCCAAGGAGGAAAATCACTACTTTCCTAGGTTGGGGGTGGAAGCTTTGAGATTTGGAATAAAGGGGATACTAAATGATGTTTAGAAATTATAAGAGGATAAATATATAATAATTTATCTTATTAAATAAATACAAGAGAAAATTGAGGTGGCAATGGAGCATGGAGACACGTGGAGACTATGGGGTTCACACAAGCTAGAAAATTGGTGCCGCATGGCATCCTCCTCTTGCAATCTCGAATCTATGGGAAGCCTAATGTTTTTGGATGGATTATAAGGTTAATATAATTTTTCATATAATTCATAGTTTGAATTTGGGATGAATTGTAACTTACATGGGAGAGGAAGAGCCAAATGGGAGTTTCATGGACACTTGGCTAGATTCCCCTTACATTTATGACATCTATGACATGAATGATGGATATTCTATGACAGTTATGACACAAGTTAGATATGAAGGATTAAATACTGAAATAATAACATGTCAGGCCTGAATAGTGCATATTAGAGGTCAAATTTGGGAGTTGGAGAAGACCAAGAGGCTACTACTTGAAATTGGGAGAAGAGGTAAGGTGAAGAGAGAGGTCACATGGCATAGCATGAGAAACCACACCAATTCGAATTGGCCTTGGATTATGGATAAATTTGGAACCTTAGAATACCAATAATGTTTATAAAAGATATGCATCATCCATTATAATAATATTTTTGATCATTTGATGAATTTGGGTTTGTGAAGAGAGAGCTAGTGGGTGACTAGTTCCTTGCCTTAGCCAATTTCAACGGTGAAATATTCCCATCCTAATTGGTGATTTGGAGAGGCCACTCAATTATTTAAAATAGATTCAATAGATTCATAATTTATAGGTTCAATCTATAGGAATCTCATGGACATCTCAATATCAACTTGTTCTTCCATCCATCTCAATTTTTCTCACCATATTTCAGCTCTATGGAGTGAGGCGCACTTGGTGAGCTATTCATCTCTTTGAGGGAGCTTCTATTGCTCCATTTTTTTGTATTCTGATTTAAATTATATGTATTTAAAGTTTAGAAATACATTAGGTATAAATTAAAATATATCTCATGTATTATTGTCCAATACTGAAGAAATAGTGCCATTTCCCCAATACCTTGTTGTAAACTCTTGCAATCTTGATGGAATCGAATATATGTGTGAACCATTGATTATTTATGAATAAATGAACTGTAAATAATGTCTAATATGGGTTTCATGTTCAGTAACTAAGTATTTGTGGCCATTGGGTTGAATTTCATATCATTTGGAGAAAACTACATCTCGTTTCCCCAAGGGTCCAAAACTAGTTTTTTTATATCTGATTAAAGGAAGTGATAACAGACATGGGAGTTCGATTGGTTATGTATATGAGTATATGATAATATATTATACACATAAACTGATTCAATTTGAGGATTCAAGTTGGTTGAATCACACTTGGGAATCCATTTCTATCATTCACCCCAGGGGGGATTTGAACCCCAAAATTGCTAACTAAAGCATCTATATTATTTAGAATTTGATATAGAATTGTAGAAGTAATTGGAAGGCCATAATAAATCCATAAACATTATAATTAAGCTATTATATCACTCATACACCTTATGATACAATTCAAGAGCATTTGGAGCTATTTGGAGTCATCTACCATTGGGGGATTGGAACCTCAAACCTACTAGTAAATTCATGGAGTTCTCTTGGATACCTATTCGACCCAAAAACCACATATGATGCTTCAAATATACTTTAATTAATGTATTATAACAGATCCAATTATCATACCCACCATTAGTGAAGTTTGTATAGTGTTGTGAAGAGGTTTGTTCCGGGACCCAAGGGGGGTTTTCACCTCCCAAATTGACTAGTTTTGTCCCGAAAATTATTACCTTGAAAATTGTAGACTCTGGTTGGGTATATCAATTGATTATATGTCTAATATATGTGATAATATGTACCATCACCCCTCAGGACCTTACTCACCAAGTTTGAAATCAATTGGAGGAATTTTGGAATTAATTGAATCCATATAACTAGAGTTGTAAGAAGAATAATTTGAGTACATTGTGAAAGAACTGAAGAATTGTTCATTTTGATAAAAATTCCTAAAAGGGGACATTATGCATTTGCGGAAAATGAGTATGATGCATTTGGAGAAAATGAAGGTGATGATGCAAGGTGTGGAGATGTTGAGGATGTTGCAAGGGACCAAAATCAAGGTCATGCAAATGCTTGACGAAAGGGTCAAGGTAAATGAAGGGATACTTTATAAAAAAAACATGTTTGTAATACCATGACCATTTATCCATTAGATATACCCGATGCTCTTCCTTGGGAAAATGATATTGCTTCTATCACCCTTGAAAAATGCACATCCCACCATAACAAATTGAGAGATGATCTTGATAGCTTGGAACTACCAACTAAGAGCTGACAAAGTTTCAAAATACTTTTGGAATATTTAGGGAATTTTATTGGTTCCTATAAAATTATTGGGTCAACAACAGATTGTTTTATTCACTAGATGCAAATGCATAAGGCTCAGGTGATGGGTCATGACAAGTGGGTTGACGTAGAGAAGAGGGTATCAAAAGTAGATTCCATTTCAATGTTTAATTTTAAAGAAATACCAAATCAACAGATGTTAAAGGTGCAATATTTCAAGCACCTTGAGATTGCACACCACTTATATGATAGATTCTTGGAAACCTATGGTAGATTTTCTTGGAATGATGAAGTGCCACATTATTTTGTGATATTTTTTATGCAGATTTTTTTTAAAACATGAAGCCGAATTAAACAGATGCTCCGTCCAAATTTTATGGTGCTGGAAAAGGTATGCATGAACAAGAAGGATCCTTTCAAGATCCATTGTTTCCTAAGGCTACACCTAGTTTGGTGCCTTATCCACAGAGACTTGTTACATTACGATGAGAGATGGAGGCGACCTCTCATAATGGTCTAGAGGCGAGAACCGTGATAGGAGACAACTTACCATATTCTCCAGTGGGGCTTGATGTGTGCATGAATTGACATAGAGAACACTCTTGTTCTTGTGCACATTTTTCTTATAAAACAGATATTGAGGTACATTCAATGAGCCTTGAAGATTCCAAGGCCTATACAAAACATTTTCGA
>LPNX011093520.1:1011631-1066634 GCA_001517045.1 Pseudotsuga menziesii | reverse complement strand
TACAATTTTGGATTGTTGATATATATTTTGTTTTTGGATCAAGTTCAAATATAATTTAATTAAATGTTTAAATGATTTAATTTGGCCATGCGATACATAAACTAATTTCTTTAGAAATGTTGATGTTTATATACAATATGTTGCACTTGTGTTTAAATGATTTTCCTAAATATATTATTTTTTGACATTTTTGGTCATGACGTATAGATTTAATATCTGACAAATAATATCTTACATTTTCAAATAATATCTTATATTATATTATCTTACATTTTCCTTGTTGTTTATGGGTGCAACCACAACAAATACATCTCTTGCACATAAATAAGAACATTGAATTTGTCATATTCATATTCATTAAATAAAATAAATTTCACACACACACACACACACACACACACATATTTGACATTCAAGTAAAAAATATTTAAAATAAAAAATGACAAATTTATGAAAGTTTACATAAAGTTACCTTCTTTAACAAGATCAAAAATTCTATCACTATCAGTTGATATTGCAATGTCCTATGATTCCAACTCCTCAAAGATTGCAACTGCCATTTTTCTTTTTTGATTAATTTCATTGTGTTTCCAAGGTTTAACATAATTGTCATTGATATTTTCACAAATGTCCATTGATTCTGTGTCCTCCAAGCAAATATGACAAAATCATGTAAGCTTCCTACTATCAAATGAAAACACATTCTCAAAGGTTTTTATTTTGATTAAGTGTAAATATTGAGTTTCATGAATGGTGCTAGAATCATATGGGATTGATCTGTCTACATCTTGGATTCCAATATGCCAAAAAAATTTGTCCAACATAAACAATTTACATGTACATGTGATTAAAATGTTACTAGATGTACACATTAAGGTCATTCCAAGTTTAATAAAAAAAAATTGAAAACAAACTTCATACCTACGCACATCCTTTGATTGTTGATTGCAATCATGGCTAAGATTTACATGACACCATTGAACAACTTGATTAGAACACACAAATCGATTGGAAAAATGGTTCATTTGATGCCTTTAAAGTGCTCATTTTACACATACACCTACACCATCGTGCTCTTTTTTTCCATGACCAGTTTCAAAAAAATTACAACGATGTTTAATATTGTTTTATGAAGGTGACATAGCAAGAAGAATGATCGTGAAGATTTAAATTGCCTTGCACATTCATCTAACCATATCTAATGTTCATTCATTACAATTCCACATGTTTTCTATGAACCATAAATAATATCAAAATAATGTTGTACATAATGTGTATCATGTGTGCGGTCCTCGTTGATATAGAAATGATATTCCGTGATCACATGTCGATTGTCATTCGTGCTTTCTATATCATCAAATTTGTGTTGAGAATGTCTATATATAACATGGAAAAATATAGAAACTTGGTCACAATGATAATATTCACTTTGTATTTATTTTTGTGCTTCAAATGTGTAATTTTCTGCAAAATCAACCACAGAAAAAATAGTCCCTACTAGAAAAAAATGACCTGATTTTTTGAATTGTATGTCTTTCTGTCATTCTCTATGTGAATGTTTGAGGCATTTATAAATTTCTTTTTCAAACATCTTCAAAAACTCTGTAACAATGATTTTATCTTATTGTAAATCTATCCTTTTCAAAAGAGAGTTTGTAGAATTATGGGAATAAGTCACATATTCATATCACTTCCAATCAACTATTATATTTGACAATGACTGATAATTAATATCAATAGGATATTTATGGTGGAATAAAGCTATATTTCCACGATGATCACATTTCTTTCCATCAACACATCTTTTGTTGTAAAATATCTTGTGACTATACCTTTCACATAGAAATTCAGATATAAAAGCACGAATTGTGGAAGGAGGTGAATTCAGACAAAATGTTTTACCAAACCTAAGGAATGTGTCATAATATAATTCATACTCAACATGATAGAGACAACAACATGTGTCACAAATAATAATAGGTCTAACATATTATGGCTTCTGTTGTACAAATGTATTGATTGACAAATTCAGTTCTCTGTGTTCATCTTTGAATTTATCGAACAATTGTATTTGAGTGATCTCCAATATATGTTTTGGATGGATTTCATACTAATTTCAAGATATTCTTCATCATATCACACCCCTTCCATTTGGTGAAACACAATAATTTTCCACCCAATATTCACATATCATAGCTTTAACACTTTCATCGACCATATCTTTATATGGTTGTTTATGAATAAATACCCAACAAGTAAGATCATAATTTGCATCTATTTGTAATTAAAATTTGTTATATTTGTACATTTTTTTCCAAAAAATTCCAATAACTTTTGTAATCTGCATTGTCAAACGTTTTTGTCTAGTACTAGATGAAATAATCAATGTTTGTATTATTCTATGTACAACACTAGTATCTTTATTTTTGTATTTTCCAATAGTTTTTAGCATTGACTATATTTTCAAACACATTTTGCTTAACCTTTGAATTTTTTGTCTTCCTTTGAATACCCAATAATGACCAAGATTCCCTCAACTTTTTGGGGATTAACAAACACCTCAAAATTTGAGCTTGTGTTGCCACTGATTCCTTTTCCATAAATTGTTCATGTATCTTTTCAACATGATATCATACAATATGGTAAGGTTTTTTGTTTTTGAATTTTTCTCTATCAACATTCTGTAACATGTCATCTTCAATGTTGAACCCACCTATATATATTTAAATTTGAATTTAGCATATTTCAAATATACTTAACTTGAAACATAAAAAATATGACTCATAATTAAAAAAAATACATTGTTTAAAATATTTTAAGAACCAATATGTGTGTGTGTGTGTACATACCTATACTAATTTGAATATTTGCATCATTTTCTGATTCATCAATGTCTTCAACATCTTGATCAAGCTTAGGACATAAATATGTATCTGAATTTGGAAACTATCTTAAAAAATACAATCATTTACAAAAACCAGTTACTACATTTTAAACAAATTTACAATATTTGTACACACCTGGTTCAATTTAGTCTTGAGTTTTATTTTGAACATTTATATCATCAATATTTTCATCCAAATCTGTAATTACATCATTATTAGTGATGTACTCAATATTTGTACTCTTTTGTTTCTTTTTTTCATGGTATTTGAGTCTTTGATTTTCATTATGTAAGGAATCATCTCGAGTGTGATCAGTTTTCTCTTTTGCGCTCTTTTGTTTCCCATGATTATTCAATGTATACATTCACCTTAGAATAAATTTTCTGGAGAGAATCTTAATAATAAAAAAATACTCACTTTAAAATATTTGTCCATAAAATATTGGTCAAAATAATAATAAAAAAATCACCATAGAATAAAATTGGTGAAGAATATTTAAGAAAATTTGTAACATAAAATATTTCCCAAAAACATCTTCACTAAAGAAAAAAAGTCTCCACCTTAGAAGATAATTTCTAGGAACACTTTACTATAAACAATTTCCCAAAAAATTCTTCATTATCAAAGAAAAATAGCCTCCATATAGAAGATAATTTATAAGAACATTTTACCATTAAAAAGAACATTTTACCATAAAAAATTTCTCAAAAATAATGTTTACTATCAAAGAAAAAGAGCCTCCATCTCAGAAGATAGTTTCTAAGAACATTTTACCACAACAAATTTTCCAAAAGAATCTTTACAATCAAAGAAAAAGAGCCTCCATCTCAAAAAATAGTTTCTAAGAACATTTTACCATAACAAATTTTCCAAAAGAATCTTTATTATCAAAGAAAAAGAGACTTCATCTTAGAAGTTAAGTTTTAAGAACACTTACCAGAAAAATTACCCCTCATCTGTAACTGTGTAAAATGGTGATCTTTTTAAAAATGAGAAAATATGTGTAAACGTGATTCTTACAAATATGAATCTAAACAGTTTTTCAAAAAGGCACGTCAAGTTTTTTCGAATGGCGAAAAAAATAAAAGAATAATTCCGGTCGAACTATTAGTTTGGTCGAACTCTTTTTCATCCGTTAAAACTAACTTTCGACTGAACTATTATACTTTTTGGTCGAAAACCTATAAATATTGAGAAATGGTATTCCATCCCATTTTCAAGTCTTCTTCAAATTTTAGAGAGATCGGATCATATGAAATACTCATAATTTCTCTTCACAAATAATACCATTAGTTGCATAATTCAATCTACTTTCTATAGATGGGAATTTTGTTGAATTTGGTGTGATCCACTAATTTATTTATTATTTTTCTTAGAAGGTGTCTAGATTGATTCAAAATGTAATAGAATTCGATGAAATGAAAATTCAATAAATTCTTAAAGACACGATTAAAAAATGTGGAAAAATCATGGTATAAATCCTTGATGTGTTGTCTTCAAAAGGGTACTTTTAGTTTTTTTGTTTTGAATTTGAAATTAGGGAATATTTTGTGTCAAAATAAACATGTCATTTTTATGCTAGTTTTTCAGATTTGTCCACTTTAGAAAATTCTAATAATTATTGTATGCGGCTGTTGGATACAAACTTATAGTTAGTCATTAGTACAGTCTGTCTAGATCATCATAACATGTTTTGTTTTAATTGAACAATAGTTGAATAATGAATAACTTGTACTCTAAAAAATGACTATTTATCATAATTTCATTCATTAAGAACATTTTATCAAACACCTGCAAAAGTGTCATATCAAATGCCAATAAAAAAAATCTAAAAAATAACTGATAGAAAGCTAACACAATTCTCTACAAGTTTTGTTTTTACTAGAAAATGAAATTATAAACACAAATCTAATTTTTCTTTGCTCGAAGTTGACAAACTTGAAAAAACAACCCTTTTTTTCTCATAACCCCCCCCCCCCCGAAAGTAGACACCTAGATTCATGATTTCACCCCGCTCCCATGGATAGGTTAGATTAGATAGTGATTCTGCAGTTGTTGAATTCTTTTATGTAGCTACCACATTTTACTTAGATTAGAGAGAATTTTGTATTTAGTTTAGTTTGTATTTCATTTAGGTTTAATTCACATTTAGGATATTAGGATAACTATAACAATTAAGTCTCCCACTAAGGAGGAAAATCAACTTAGTGGCATTGGGACCTACATACACGTCAAAAGAAGCTACACCAAATGCCTTAGTGTAATGTCCCCAAAAATTGAAAAAAAAATAGTAGGCTATTCAAAACTACCTATGTTGGACATTATTCATCTTGCGAAATGTGTCGTAATCTATTTATACTGCTTGCTTCGTCATAAGATGGTATTATGTCTTGCTTCCTTACTTTCAGATATGATTATTACTATGTTTAATTATGATGTCGTAATGTTGATTAATTTGATTTTATTATGGTTACAAAATGCTATGTATGCTCGATACTTTGATTATGTGCTTAAATGATTTTCACATGTTTTTACTGTCGTAAACATGATTTTGAATTAACTTTGTTAATGGATAAAGGGGTGGAATGGCGGGACTAGTTCACCCATGTAACTACGTGAGAGATAAAGGTTTCTACTTGTCTAGCGGACTTACTTAATTCTATTGAACTAAATCATTTCTTCCTTTTCATGTGTAGGTTCACTTAGTGTTGAAAAACTTGTCGAGGAGTGTCGAACGTTGGATCATTGGTGCTCGCATTTACAGTTTTGTCCTAGTGACATTCACTAGTTGTTCTTATTAAACTTTGGGATAGTGTCGAGGTCACAACCGTACTTATTAATTGTATGACCCAGACATGTTATTTACGTGGCACTTATTATTCATGGTGTAAATATTAAGAACTGTTCATGTCATAACATATTTTTTATTATATGTTTATTTTACTAAATGAAATAACATATATTTTTATTATATGTTATAAAGTTTGTAATACTTTGGTTAAAAATATTGGATTTAAAAAAATATATATACCATGGCATATTTCATATGCCATGGTCTTAGGGATTAAGGCCTAATAATTTGATCCACATGGTCCTAAGTCTTATAGCATAAAGTATTTGATGCATGCAAGGGTTTAAGCCTTATATTAAAACAATTTGGGGTGGCAGGTTTAAAACTTAGTCCATAGACTATACAAATATGGCTCTGCTGGGCATTAATGGTGGCTAGGGTGGCAGTATCAATGTGTCTCGTGAGATGTGGTGGGAAATCTTAGGGCTTGGCCCAAGCGCAGCTAGTTTGTCATTTCTCCTCTTTGGTGCTTTCTCTATACTCCTGCTCTGCATGAGGAAAGGAAATGGTGATGGATTTGCAGCCAAGTAAGAAATAATGGTTGGTTTCGATTTTCGTTGGAATCGTTTTTGTTTTGGAAATGGATAACATTCATACTTCTCAAAACTTGGCTCTATGATGTTGTAGGGTTGCAAAGAAGTGAAAGGAGTGCGTTGAAACTCATGGGAGAAACCATGGCAATGCAATCCTCCTTCGGTAAGCCCACTGTGCAAGGTTTTACTGATTTCCTCTTGTGGTATCGTGACTGCGACTAGGTATCACTTGTCGTAGGTTGGGTTGCTTGAGTCTTCTTTTAATGGATGTGTTTGGGGTTTGGGAGTTCGACTGTAACTTAGAGGTGCTCGGTGTTTGGAATTCCACAGGAATTTGGGGTTTTATTAGAGGGGTTTTCATTTTTCCTTCGGGACTTGATCATTTAATTGTAGATGAGTTTATGAAAGGCATTCTATGTATCTAAGAGGCCTGGGTAATTCCATGAGAGGCTTTGTGCATTTTATTTAATGTTTTGGTTAAGAAGTTGGCCATGGGCAGCACCATTGCTCGCAATGGTGCAAGGCCATGAGCAATGACTGTGTAAATACTCTTTTATGGATTATAATGAATGGGTTTTATGAAATATATGTTGTGTTTGATTTATATGGTTATTATCCTTATGGGATGTGTTGATTCCCCTTCGTTGGTTGTATTAGTTTAAATGGATAAAAAGGGTGAAATCATTATGGCTTGGGGCCATGCTATGAATGGCATTGGTACTCACCATTGAAGCTGCGATAGCGAAAAAGGTTCAGACTTCTAGTTTTGTTTTTATAATGTGTGAATGGAAAATAATGTTGACTATGGGTGTAAACCCTAGCTGTTGGTTAAATCATTGACAGGGTTTTAAGCATTGATAATTAGTTTAGTTTACTGATGTGTTATGTATGGGTTCGAGGCCATAGATTACAATGTGTGTAAAATATAAAGGGTCATACGACCTTTGTGTAAAGAATTTGGTTTATTAAATACAACCTACATATGAACTGTGTATAGGGTGGCTTTGTAGAATGTTAAGGACCCTACAGTATTTGATCTTGGGTCGATTACTGTGATGAGAGTTATATTTACATGGGTTGCAAGTTGGGATTGAACACCCATAGGGGTTGATACTGCAACCTCTATGTAATTATATAGTTTTTAAATTAATACTGTAATGGTATTATGGTTGTTTTTAATTGGTTGTTGTAAGTAATATTATGTTGGACATTTTATTTTATGGCATACGATTTCTGTTATGTGGATTTTAATATGAGATGGTTTGAATTATTATTTATGCAGTGACTTTATAATGTTGATAGTAACATTATTGCTTATTCTTTGTAGATGTAGCTAATATAAATGTATTAAATCATGAACCATCTATATGGTCTCGATACTTGGATTGTTAGTCGATTTATAATAATATTTTTTTTAAGAATAATGAGAATGTTTATCTTGGTTATTAGCCTAAGTTTATTTATTCAAACCCTGAGAGGTCTTCCCTGGTTTTTATATTAGCATTAGTATTTGAATTTTATGGTTATTCTTAGATGTATTTATAGTGTTGATAGTTAATAAATATATTCTTGTTTTATACTTGATATAATATATATAAAGTAATTATTAGATTCTATTTATTATATCAGTTTATATATTTGTAGTTAAGTTTATTTAAAGCTGGAGTTGGAAACTAGCATTTACTTCTTAAACAAAGACTACTGGCAATATGAAATCTGCCAGTAGGGTTCCTAAGCAAATAAAACATATGGGCCTTGCTTTTAGAAATAAAACCTAAGTTTTAAGGGAACAGAGTTTAAGATGTAAAAGAGAATACAGAAGTAATATGGAAATAAAAAAAACCCTTGATAAATCTTTAGACAGGAATTAAATTACAGAAGTAAAACTGAAAGGACCAAACCTTTGCTAAGTCTAGTACAGGAAATAATTTACAACCTAGGGTTTATAATTTAATATGTAAACCCTAGAAGAATTTGACAGGGAAAAACAATAATACATAGGGTTAGAACACATTATATAAACCCTTGCATAATCTATCCAACACTTATTCTAGAAATTGAAATAGGAAGTCCAGAACCTCATACCTAAAACCTGCACACTCAATTACCCAATATTAACAATTCATAAGCATATTTGACCTCTGTATAAATGACTGAATCACTTGGAAACTACCATGTTCCACCCAACCATGACTTGAAACCGTTTCTGGTTTTAATCCGGATCCCCCCGAGCTAGTTCCAACATGCAAGTAGCTTAGACCTCCTAAGGTGAGGCTGCCCTGAATAGTATATCAAGTCTAGATCATTTCTCCTTCTTCCTCTTAGGGAAATGTTCTCCAAGAGATCTCTTGAGAATCCGCAGGCAGAACCATGACTCCAAAAAGATAGATCAGATCCCCAAGCCTCCATTTGGCTTGGGACTTTATAGACATACTTTTCAGTCAAAGGGGCAGTTAAATCAATAATCACTTCATTTATTGATTTAACCCTTTTTATTTAATTTAGTACTTTTAATATTTTAACTTAGGAACTTTTAGCTAGTTCCTAATTGGAATTTTATAGGTATTATGCTATTTAATTTTTATCTTAGTAATTATAGTAATAGATGGACCTTTTCCTTCTTTCTCACATTATTAATATTATTATTGGGTGTAATCTTTATACATACTCTGTATAAAATATATAATAATATATTATTTGGTAACCTTTGTCTTAGGGTATCATATATTCTGATCCCTAGACATATGACACTTTCTTCATTAAGGTCATCAAGTAAATGGTTCTATGTTTACTAGGCCAAGCAACTCTAAACATCCTTGCATGTTGAATTCCCTCGTATAACATGGTAGTTCTTCAGTACTTGATGAGAATACAGAAATTCAAAATTTCATTTAATAACTTATGAATAAGTTAGATGAGATCAATATTTTGCTCAAGTTGTTTTCACTCGGGAATCATTAATTATTTTCAGTAACTCCTAGCGCTTACCAGAGCCCATACTCAACGCTAAAAAATAGGGAGTTACAAACTTAATGCAATTCCAGAGCTCTTCGCTCAATACTAATGCTAGGATGTACTTGTAGGATACACCTAGGGATACAATGGCCAAGGATCCGACATTCCAGAGCTTATTCTCAACATCAACATGGAGGGCTCCAGGGTTATGCCCAACACTTCCAAATTATCTTTTCATGTGTTATAGAGCTTCCTGCTCAACACAAAAGTCTCAAGACTTATGTGCTCCAGAGCTTCTCGCTCAACACAAATATAAGTACGCGTGTGCTCCAAAGCTTCTTGCTCAAAACAAAACATCAATTTACCCATGTGCTCTAGAGTTCCTCTCTCAACACAAAACATCTCATCAATCATGTGCTTCAGGGTCCACGCCCAACACAAGCAAACATATATATATATATATATATATATATAACATATGCAATTAGCTTACGCCTAGTATATTGAACAAATCATCATGTTCATATGCAATGTGGTCTTCAACCCAGTATATCAAAATAAAACATCAAGGTAACATCATAATCAATGGGCTCATGCCCATAAGTGTTAGGTCCAAAATCTAGGATATTACACTTAGGGTATGCTTTAAAAACCTTAATCGAGATGTTTCTTTTGCGTTAACGAGTGGTCATTTGTTCCTATCAACAAATGGCGCTAGAAAGAGGGCTGGGGTAAAATTAATGGTTTATAATTTTAATTTCAATTATTAACTATTCCATTTATCCTTTAGTTCATAGTCTTTCAATTTTATATTTTTTTTCCTCTTAGTCATCATTAAGATGCTAAATGTAGGTTAGATTACCAACTAACATTTAGGATTTAACATTTTCATTGTTTTATCATTCATTGGATTCTACTCAAAAACCTATTTGGATTTGTGTGTCAAGGTGATCTAACTGTACTACTCTTGTAAATACAGTTAATCATTTATCGAAAAGAAAATTTGATGGTGAAAGTGAAATATCTAGACCTGAACATGATTTTCAATTTCTTTAAAATTGCATTGCTAATGATATTATCAATGAAGATGTTCTTTGCATATTATTCACTCTTACTTTCAATGGCCATGTCAAAGGATGGTGCAAAATTTTAGCGGTCATATCCAATCAAACCTCACAACAATTTGTAGATGAGATTTTATTTTCTTTTCACAATTTTGTTTATGACAAATTGTTTGAAAAATTGATTAATCTTAAGAGAAAACATGATTTAACAATAGAGTTTTTTGCTACAAGATTCATACATCTTTGTCAAATATTTCCTTTGAAATGCATAACTTCTATTATTCAATGGTTTCGATATGTTATTTATCTTTAAAATGAATATGATCAGTTGATTTTTAATCAATTTGAATTGTGCACTAATAGTTTCTCATAGGTTTATTTAAATGAAGTTTCAGAAGTTGTAGTTCAACACTGTTTTGTAACTTTTTTCACTGTCTTAGACCTAGTTCAAAAGCAACATGATATGTTAGAGTATGTAAACGTAGTGTAACATCCCCGACCCTCTGACCAGCGAAGAGGATGCTACTAACACCAATCATACAGGAAAACATCCCCATGAAGATGAACAGGCATCAATGCTGAAATAAAAAGCTTAAACATAATACATACCAAGTTGCATAATCCATCATACAAAGAGGCATAGTTCCTCAAAATTCAGTGGAAGAAAACATATGCATTCCAATATTCAACATGTTCATCATTTCTTATGAAACAGTAGATATAATTATAGAGATGAAATAGTCAAAAGAACTTATCTTTCAATGAAGAAATCACCCCGCAACCAGCTACGTTGCTGCAAAGTTCCACCCAACCATAGGCCAGTGTGCTCATCAATCTCTCAGCAACACTGCCAACCCCAAGCTGGGCATGATTCCTCAAGGAATAAGGGTCAATGCAGGCTTACACATAGCCAAGGTACACAAATCAGCCAAACCCACATAGTAGAGTTTACCAGGTCGTTAAGGAGCTAGGAAAGGCTAAATGCTAAGCTGGTGGCATCAACACCAATTTTCTCAAGCATACCCAGCCTCTAATCCCACTCTCAATAGTCTGAATACCAACCACTACATACCGCAGCAAAACAATCCACTCACAGCTCTATGAAGAAGGCAAAGCCAACCGGGTGACAATCCCAAACAAAATATGAAACACAGTTCAAGTCCAACCACACTCAAGAGTTGTTCTCATCCCTAGCATGGCAAAAAAATCTCAGAATCTCAGCAACAATCCCCAAAAGACGTATGTTGCCTCAGCAACCAAGAAGCAACCCAAAACTAGGGTGAATCGATAGCCCAAACTCACAATGAAAACTATGGAAACCTTACACAGTCCCAAAACAAGGGAGAAGTCTGATTCTCAATCTTGGGCAAAAGGAGAACATAAATGCAGACCACAATCTGAGGAAACGACGAGAACCTTACACAGTCCATAGTTCAGGAAGAAGGAAAACTCCCAGCATAGAAAAGGGAAGACTCAGCCAACAGATGTGGAATTCAACAGTTGTCCAACATCCAAGAGCCCACAGCACACAATTCCTCAATGTAATCACTAAAGAAAGTTGCACAAACAAGAATGGGGAAAGAACCAATTCTCCATCAATCTGTGCATGAGGAAGATTAACCGCCCCCCCTGTGCGTCCCTGTGTGAGAGTGAACAACTCCGCCTATGTGTGAGGGTGAGCCGACAATGGAGAGAATGGCCTCGTGGAGAGAATGGAAATGGTGGTTTTTTCTTGCCAATGTGAGGTCAACCTGCTAGTGGAGTGTGTGTGTGGGAAAGGACTAACAGTTTTTCCACACTCCACTCCCAGCCATAACTGCCTCAACTACTCAAAAGAACTTTAAATTGGTAGTTGGATAAGATAAGGAAAGATGGGAAAATCAAACAGGGTGGTAACACATGGATTCCCCCCCACCCCCCCATAGTCCAATGTTTGACATCCCCCACCCTTATCCTTTGGAATCATGCCCTTTTCATTTTAACATTGCATCGTCGTAGCTGGATGTAGGTTTATTTTAATTGATGTGCGTATTTACATGATGTCAAACTATAATGTGCCAGATAGAATGATAAACCATTGGAAACTATCCCTATTGTCATAACATACATAACCAAATCGATGGTGGGGCTTTTTCCTTTAGCTCCTCACCACAACTAATTACAAAATATTCATCATGTATCTTTAAATGCAAAGGGGGTCAAAACTAGGGTATTACAATCCCCTCCCCCTTGTAATAACACCGTCCTCGGTGTTCCAATACATCTACAATTTGCACATCAAAATTGAAAATTTTGCAGATCTGTCCCACGTTTAATTATTTACTTGAACTTTCAGGACCAAGCCCCTTGGCTTCCATGAGCTTCTCTTGTTGGTTCTCAACTCTCAGCTTATCCTAAAACCTAGGAACTTTGTGGTTGTTGCCCTCTTTATGTTCCCTCATTAAGCAGCCCTAGCGTAAATGATGTCCTACGCATCCCCAGCATTTCACTGGCTTCTTCATCTTTACTTGCTCAATTTCTTTTGAGTCTTCATGCCTGGACCGTTTCTTAACGGGTTGCTTGGATGAATGTCCCATCACTTATCCACCTTCCTTTCCTTTGTCGATTCCTCCCAAAAGGCTTTTCACCTCCCTTTGCAAACCAATAGTCTTGCAAAATATGGTGGTTCATTTCATTCTACCTTTTCTGTATCTTGAGCATCTTTCCAATATTCTCTTGGGTCCTAGCAATCATTTGAAGGAGACTTCCATCCAAGTCCAGCAACTTTTGATCTGCTGCCATGATCAATGTGCACCACTGGGTTTCACTTTTCTCACCTGTGAAATGCACCATTGAAATTATGTCGGGCCAAGCATAATATAGACATTAAAATCAGTCAGTTAATTACCCAATTGGCATGACAGTCCAAGTCTCATCAAGGAGACTTTCATATTTTCCATGCCTTCCCAACAGGAACACGAGCTCATTCCTGTCCATTCTTGGGCAGGGAGTTAACCATTCCAGCATTCACAATTTACTTTTAGCAAATACACACATTCCATTTTCAGTCATACATGCATTCAACAATCTTTTGTTTTCACCATGCATATATATATATATATATATATAATTAAAAAGGCAAGAGAGAGAAGCAAGAGTTTTTCCCCTCTATGTTCTGTTCCATCATGGAACCCACACCATCGATGTGGATTTTCATGCTCTCAGCCTCTTTCACTTCACCGTGAATGCTGGACCAATCCCTCTTGGTCATGACACTTAGTGTCTCCGGTCCCTTTCAGACCTCTCAACCATGGATCCTTCCCACATGGTTTGTCTCGGCTACTAGGACCCTCACAGTCTTACTAGCACCTTTTTCATTACCTCTCATTCTGAGCTCTCCAGGATAGTCACATGTCCACCTACACCCCTAGGATTCTCTCATAGTCCTCGCTCCCAGCGATACCTATATCCAAACATTGAATAGATTCACATGTTTAGTTTATTCTCATCAGTTTTATCTCTAGAACAAGAGCTTAAAACATCATAACCAAATCATATACACATGTACATTCATAAGCAAAATAATCCAATACTTATATGTATTGTGTGTTTCCTCATTGGTCCACAGGATCCTGCTTCGCTTTGCAAGCCTTGGGATCGCCTATGGACTTGGATGTTAGGTAAGCATACAAGCTGCTCCACAACATAAAATAATTAATGTCCAACTAGTACACCCTCATGTCGACTGGGCTTGGAACTTTACCACGACCATTTCCAGGTCCAGGATCTACTATGGATCCCCATGCATATAACAACCCAACATACACTTATACCAACATAATACATACACTTATATCAACAATACACTTATATCAACTTACACTTATATCAACAATAATGCACACTTATATCAACAATAACCCTTACTTTGCAACCCCTCACAACAACCGTTTGCCCTTTCTCTTTAGGGTGCAACACCCAACTGCATCTATTTATCCTGTCAACACAAAAAATATAAGCAAACTCATCAGCATTATTGCTCTAAAACTGTAATCATATTTCATATCATTCACTATCAAGTATTGAGACACCAGGAGTGCGTCCACTCCCTAGGGTGTAGTCAATATTGAAAACCCTTTCATGACTCGACATCGAAAAAGTGTGCACCCCTTCCCGATGTGTGCCATGTAGGCCCTATTCATACTCAAGCAATTGGTCATCATGGAAATAAAATCAAAACATGTTATGCATATGGAATTTTAATAATTTGACATGCATATTCTTAGCAAGGGTCACATAACACTTATCCATTTGCTGACGCAGTATTCCTTCGTTAAGGAGGAATGGGGCTCCCTTCTCTGAGTTGACAGTTCCTCGGTTATCCATCCCAACTCCTTTTTACATTTCATATCCACACATGTCTTACTGACATAATCTATACCATCTCACTCATGTTGCTTACCAAACATGTAGTTCAGATGAGACATTTCCAAAATATCCAATGGAGTTTCACCCGAAACCCATTTCCAAGGTAAGGGAAAACCTTCCCATGAAGTTTGGCTCCTGCAGGCCATCACACATGATCTTCCTGCAGTGTGTACCCCTAGCACATTCATCAAATAGACAAACAGTCAATCATTATCTGATAATACAATCCAAATTGATTGTTCCATAACCAATCAATGACATTAGTAATCAAATTCATTAGGAATTTGCAATTCTATCTACTACAGAAATTAGTTTGCTTGGCAATGAGGTGATCCTCAATTGTGGGTCTCTTGTAAGCAGCACCACTATGCCCATTATAATGTTATGCTTACCAGCATAATATGAATACCCACTTACAATGCGTTCTCCTGACACAATCTTATGCAAGCCAATAGTGATTACTAGTTGTCAGCAATTTCTTAAATCCAAAATTCGCAATTCAAATTTAACAACCCATTATGCATACCAACTATTTTCACCACCATGAGACTCTTCTCATAAGGTTTGGATCTTTCACATGGTAGATTTCAGTCTTTGTCATGGCCTTACCCTCGTTTCCATGCTCTAAATAATCTACCTAAAACCTGAGCTTCAATAAACCAAACACTTGGTAAGTCTGGATGCATATAACCTTTTCATTGCTGCAACCATCACTGAAGCATTTTCAGAATTTATAAAATTCAAATACTTCCAACTATTAATCACATCAATATTACCAAAACTCATTTACTTCATGCAATCATTATCATACTAACATTTGAAAGGTATAGTCTCATCATTCATGTAATTAAATGAAATGTTTAGATACTCCTTACTTCACAAGCGTATCATTTGTACCACCTTTCTCTTCCATAGAGCATTCCCTGCAGCCAATTGGTCATGACTATCCTCTTTATGCACTTACTATCCTACATTCATAACATCCTTTGAAATGGTTATTGAATTGTCATCAATTCATCATTTCAGCCATTATTTATTCATAATATCACATGCACTCATCTCAATGCATTCATGCAATGCATCACAACATTTGCACTTGTACTTATGCAATCAGTCACTCACACCCTTCATATGCATCCATTCAATGCATGACTACAAGATTCATAAAATATTTTTAATGCATATCCATTCAATGCTACCTTGCATTGATTTAGGAATACTATGCATTCAACATACCATGCATGGCCTAACCATGAATACTTCATATAGGATGCATTACTACAATCAAGATCATCAGTACTTACTTTCCTTGGGCTACTAAGCTCAATCATCATATACAGGCATGACACTTTTCTATATTCAAATATCCACATGGTATGAGGTCTCTTACCTTTACCACTCCTTGGAATTTATCATAATTAAACCATTACTTGCATGGATCCTACTTACACCTTCAACACTACCATTTTAGTCGGCATCTTGCAGAGGATTGCCGAATTTGCTCACCAACTTTTGATTATGGACTGGTTGCCTCATCCCTTCCTCTAGAGGGTTTCTAGTCACATTTGTTAGCATCAGCAACATATTTAGCTAGGTCCATGTTGTCGTTGGTTTTTCCACTAATGCCAACACCAATGCAATAACTATCATTAGTGGTTCATTATAAATGTATAATCCTCAATATCCTATGTATGCAAAGCATATCCTCATACATTTCAAGCATAAAACTTAGGAAATGTAGTTATAATCAGGAAGATAGGGTTTAAGGAAAATTCCCTTTTCAAGTCCCACATCCTCGCATGGAATTCCTCTTCCACACAACAGCTGGTTTGACTTCACAGTCTTGCTACCTCTAGGCATGCAATTCCTAGATTTTTCCATATTGACAACAGCACATTTCTTTCTCAAACAATCACTAGTCCTTGCTGCTACGCATTCAAACTCTGGTGATTCTCCTTTGTTCCCTCCTGGATAAGCTTTCCAACTCCTATCCACATGATTCATTCTGACCTCGAGTGTGAAAACCACACCACTTCTAAAATGAATATTTTCACCAATTTTAGGAAAAACACACAACTGTATTTTGGTCTTGAATGCTAACATTAGTCACCTAGGATTTTCTTCTCCTTTTCAACCTTGAAGCTGCTGAAAGACTACTGAGAATTTCACTGAAAAACCCCTGAAATCCCTGAAAAATCCCACCTGAAACCCCAAAACTTTCCTTCATCAAATTGGGCCTCTTCCCAACTAAAATTTGACACATCGGTGATTCAAACTGCAATTTTCCTTCAGTGCTCATCAGCAGCCCTAACAACTAACATTTTCCGTTGCATCGAATCTTTGGTTGTCTAGGCTTCTGAATCACTATCGGCGATGGCAGTGTATCGGCGATCGAAACTACTAACCTTTACCGCATCAGCAATCGGAGCCACAATTCTTCAGGTGGACTTCTTCAGGTAGCCGCAGCTATGGACAACAAACCAACTATGGGTTCCACAGGCCATACAACCCGTTGACGGTCTCACCAACTGATTTCTGAAGATCTGATCCACTAGTCTTCCCCGTCACACCTGCGATTCAAACAACAAATCCTTTCTGCTGTGTCGACGACCAGAACCACTATCCATCAAGTGGATAGTTCCTTAGGCATATGAAATGGCGGAAAGTGTTCTTACTTCGGTTTCCACGAGTAGACATCTAGACTTCTGATCGACGATGTCAACTACTGCTCATCAGGCGTTTCGACGGTCGAAAATTCTAAGTTATTCCACTGTATCGACGAGTTACTCGTCTGATTCCTTCTGCTACATCTAGCATAACTTGTTAGTTGCCCAGATTTCTACAACGTCGGCCAACAGTCTCCTTAAGTCTTCCACAGCTGTAAGTCTATCAGCGGTTGGAAGCACTAGTTGCTGCAACGTCGGAGGGCTAGTTGACTAAGCAGCCGCAACGACGGATTCTCAAACCTTTAACGTACCTGATCGACGATTCAATCCTCAATAAATTTTTGATGACCTTATACTTAAACAAAATTTTCAAATTTTTTTTTCTCATCGGCTGTCGGAAGTACTAATCACTGCGGCATTGGCGGTTGAAGCATCTATCCGTTGGAAGGATAGTTCACTGGCTAGCCACAACGGTAGATGTTCAATCCACTAACTACATCCGTCGTGGCTCATCGATAACTAAATTAACTAGGTGTCAAAGATGTGTTCCACTAACCATTGCCAATGGCCGACGACTCCAGGACTTAGAGAAATTTTCAAAATTTTCCCTTTAGTATTCCTTTTCGCCGCTTGTTCGAATCAATTCTCTTCTTTTCATTGGCAAAATAGTTCCATCAGCAGCCGCAATGACATCCCACCATTTTCAATCTTCTTTCAATTAGTAGCCTAATATACTAATGCTTTTAGATCAACAAACTGATTTTGACCGGCATCAATTGTCGGAGCTTTTCCCTGTCGGAAGACTAATGCTCTAGGCTTCCGCAACGGCGGACGCACGAAACACTATCTTTCGTCGATCCAAACACCTATCCGTCGTCGATTTTTTTTCCATTTAGAAAAATTTTGAACTTCCTTTATTGAGTCGGGGGTTGGAGGCCCTACCCATTAGGAGCATAGTGGTCTAGCCATCTGCAACGGTGGTGCTCAATCGACTAAGTATCGACGATCCAAACCACTATATTTTTCCAATCACTGATGGTCCTTCACACTTAGACAAAATTTTCACAAAATTTTTCCCCTCTTCTTTCCACAAAACATAACATCTGTCGGTGGTCAGGACCACTAAGTGCTATGCATCGGCGAACCCAACAACTATTTTCAGCCGACAGCCTCGGCAGTCCGAACAACTAAATTTGGTTGACGCTGAAAGTCAATATCGAGCGTTTCTTCCACTGCATTGAGCCAGCGTTTCGGTGGCCTTCACCTAATCTTTTCTGAAACTGCGGCTCCCACATCCACTAAGTTCCACTGGTAGCCGACAAAAACTTAGAAAATTTTCCTGCAATTTTTCTTCCAACTATCCTCTGTCAGGTGTGTTTCTGCCTAGCTCTCCACTACATCGGAAGTCCTTCCCACTAATTTTTTCGATGAACCGACAATTCAAACACTTAGATAAATTTGTGAATTTTCCAGTCATCCACCGATTTCTTCTAACTAGTTATTCATGGCCCTTTGTGAATTTGTGAATGCCCCTGCTAACTAGTTATTCATGGCCCATAGAGGCCCTTGCTGCAAACTGCAAGCTCTGTCACTGCATCTTCACGGCCCATGTTGCAACCTAAGCTCTGATGCCACTCTATAATGTCCCCGACCCTCTGACCGGCGAAGAGGATGCTACTAACACCAATCATATGGGAAAACAGCCCCATGAATATGAACATGCATCAATGCTGAAATAAAAATCTTAAACATAATACATACCAAGATGCATAATCCATTATACAAAGAGGCATAGTTCCTCAACATTCAGCAGAAGCAAACATATACATTCCATCATTCAAAATGTTCATCATTTCTCATGAAACAGTAGATATAATTGCAGAGATGAAATAGTCAGGAGTACTTATCTCTCAATGAAGAACTCACCCCGCAACCAGTTACGTCGCTGCAACGTTCCACCCAACCATAGGCTAGCGTGCTCATAAATCTCTTAGCAACATTTCCACCCCCGAGTTGGGCATGATTCCTCAAGGAATAAGGGTCAATGTAGGCTTACACATAGCCAAGGTACACAAATCAGCCAAACCCACACAGTAGGGTTTACCAAGTCATGAAAAAGCTAGAAAAGGCTAAATGCTAAGATGGTGGCCTCAACACCAGTTTTCTCAAGCATACCCAGCCTCTAATCCCACTCTCAATCGTCTGAATACCAACCACTACATACCGCAGCAAAAAAACCCATTCACAGCTCTATGAAGAAGGCAAATCCAACCGAGTGACAATCCCAAACAAAAGATGAAACACAATTCAGGTCCAACCACACTCCAGAGTTGTTCTTAGCCCTAGCGTGGCCAAAACAATCTCAGTAAAAATCCTGAAAAGACGTCTACTACCTCAACAACCAAGAAGCAACCCAAAACCAGGGTGAATCGACAGCCCAAACTGACAATGAAAACTATGGCAACCTTACACGGTCCCAAAATAGGGGAGAAGTCTGATTCTCAATCTTGGGAAAAAGGAGGACATAAACGTAGACCACAATCTGAGGAGGAAACGACGAGAACCTTACACAGTCCGCAATTGGGGAAGAAGGAAAATTCCCAGCATAGACAAGGGAGGACTCAGCCAACGGATGTGGAAGTCAGTAGTTGTCCAACATCCAAGATCCCACATCACACAATTCCTCAACGCAATCGCTAAATAAAGTTGCACAAACAAGAATGGGGAAAGAACTGATTCTCCATCAATCTATGCGTGAGGAAGATTAACCGGCCCCCCTATGTGTTCCTGTGTGAGAGTGAACAACTCTTCCTATGTGTGAGGGTGAGCCGACAATGGAGAGAATGGCATCGTGGAGAGAATGGCGGTGGTGGTTTTTGCTTGCCAACGTGAGGTCAACCTACCAGTGGAGTGTGTGTGTGGGCAAGGACTGACAGTCTTGCCACACTCCACTCCCAGCCATAACTGCCTCAACTACTCAACAAAACATTAAAGTGGTAGTTGGATAAGATAAGGAAATATGGGCAAATCAAACAGGGTGGTAACACATGGATCCCCCCCCCCCCATAGTCCAAGGTTTGACATCCCTCACCCTTATCCTTTGGAATCATGCCCTTCTCATTTTAACGTTGTACCATCGTAGCTGGTTGTAGGTTTATTTTAATTGATGTGCGTATTTACATGATGTCAAACTATAATGTGTCGGATAGCATGATATACCATTGGCAACTATCCCTATTTCCGTAACATACACAACCAAATCGATGGTGGGGCTTTTGCCTTTAGCCCCTCACCACAATTACTTACAAAATATTCATCATGTATCTTTAAATACAAACGGGGTCAAAACCGGGGTATTACACGTAGCTTCTAATAATTCTAGTATGTCAATATCTTTGTTAAATAAAGAAAATTTAATTAGAGATGAATACATTTGTCACACCTTAGAAGATACTACAACTATCTCAGAAGTGAAAAGGATCAAATATGAAATTTGTGATCATGGTATCAAAAAAATACTCCTAATTTAATCAAACAAGTCTAATACCCACTTCAAGGAGATTCTATCATTAATTATTTTACCAATTTTCCATTAGGTATTTAATCTCTTCTTTCTGAAAAAATCATATTTACCTTTTTATAATAAACATGATTGTTTCTTGGATAACTTGTTTTGTTTAGATGTTTCAAAAGAGCATACTAAGCATAACTATTAGCTTATTTCAGGAGAAGAGATGAATTCATGATTGGAATAAGACACTAATATTTTAATAGAAGAACAATCTTCTTATAGAAGGGATTCTTTATCTATATATGCCTTCATTTTCTTTCTTCATTAACTTATTTTTCATCGTATCCTGATATCTTTGATGGATGCACTTCTCAAGTGAACATTTCAGATCATATGGGATTTCATTTTGATTGTCTAGAATTTAATAGGTGCAAGATGTTAATTACTTGTTCTTAGGATATAAAGAGAATAAAACCTCTTTTGAAAATATTTTGGTTTATTGTCTTCTACACGAGAAGAAAATAATGCTTTAAAGAACTTATTTTTCAGAATTCCTTCTATTGATTCAACTCCACTCATAATAAATGAAGAATATTGTCATTTAAATGATCAATTAATTGAGACTAAAATTTTTAATAAAACTAATGATGCGAATTGTTGTCATTCATTTAATGACATCTTTCTTCATATGACGAGGAATGATAGATCAAACAAATGATTTGATTCAAGTCATTCAATACATGAAACACTTCAGTTTCAACTATTAATTGTCTTAGATTCTTATTCTTTTGGCACAATCTTTGAAACAAAAAATTTCATTTATAATGAGAACTCATCTATAAATTTTAATATCATGAATTTTGGACCTAACACCTATAAGCATGAGCTTATTGATTATGATGTTATCTTGATGTTTTATTTTGATATATTGGGTCAAATACCCCACTACATATGAACATGATGATTTGTTTGTGTTGGGCGTGGACCCTGAAGCACATGATTGATGAGATGTTTTGTGTTGAGCGAGGAGCTCTGGAGCACATGGGTAATTAATGTTTTGTGTTGAGCGAGGCTCTCTGGAGCACATGGGTAATTAATGCTTTATGTTGAGCGAGGAACTCTGGAGCACATGGGTAATTAATATTTTGTGTTAAGAAAGAATCTCTGGAGCACATTAGTACTTACATTTGTGTTGAGCGAGAAGCTATGGAACATATGAAAATATAATTGGAAGTGATGGGCATAAGCCCTAGATCCTTCCATGTTGATGTTGAACATAAGCTCTGGAACATCAGATCCTTTGCCATTGTATCCCTAGGTGTATCGTACAAGTACATCCTAGCATTAGTGTTGAGCAAAGAGCTCTAGAATTGCACTAAGTTTGTAACTCATTGTTTTAGCATTGAGTATGGGCACTGGTAAGCGCTAGTAGTTACTAAAAATAATTTAATAATTTTCGAGTGAAAACGACTAAAAAAAAATATTGATCTCATCAGACTTATTTATAAGTGATTAAATGAAATTTGGAATTTCTGTATTCTCATCAAGTACTGAAGAACTACTATGTTATATGAGGGAATCCAACATGCAAGGATGTTTAGAGTTGCCTAGTCTAGTAGACCTAACCATCTACCTATTTGACCTTAATGAATAAGTGTCATTAAGTCTATTGATCATGGTATATGATGACTAAAGACTAATGTTATATTATTACATATTTTATACATGGTATGTATAATGAATAAATATAGTAATAATATTAATGATGAAAGAAAGAAAGAAAAGCTCCATCCATTATTATTTATTATTAAAAGATAATAAATAGTACAATACCTACAAATGTCTAATTAGGAACTAGTTGAAAGTTCCTAAGCTAAAGTATTAAAAATTACCCAAATTAATTAAAAGGGGTTAAATCAAGAAATCAAGGTTTCTTGATTTAGTTGTCCCTTTGACTGAAAATTCTGTCTATAAAGTCTCAAGCCAAGGAAAGGCTTGGGGTTCTGATCTATATTTTGGGACTCATTATTCTTGATGTTTTTCTCTCAAGTGAATTCTTGGAGAACATTTTCCTGCAAGGAAAAAGGAGAACTATTCCAGACCTGATATACCAGATAGGAAACCCTACCTTAGGAGCTCTAAGCTACTTGCATGTTGGAGACCAGCTCGAGGGGATCTGGATTGAAACCAGGAACGGTTTCGGTTCATGGTTGGGTGGAACGTGGTAGTTCCCAAGTGATTCGGTCATCTAATACAGAGGTCAAATCTACCTATGAATTGTTAATGCTGGTTATTTGAGTGTGTAGGTTCATCCATTAAAGAAGCTTCAGATTGCACGTATGAGATCCTATAATTCCTATTCTATTTTTCTAGAATAAAAGCTGGCTGAATTAGGAAAGGGTTCACATTATATGTTCTAACCCTATGTGTTTGATTCTTGTTTAAATCTTCTAGGGTTTACATTTTAAATTATAACCCTAGGCTGTACTTTACTTCTTATGCTAGATTTATCTAGGGTTTATTCATTTAGTTTACTTCTTCTATTTCAATTCATTTATAAATGTTTATCAAGGGTTTTGCACCCTAGTTTTATTCTTGTATTACTTTTACTATTGAAACTCTGTTAATTACAAAATAGGTTTTATTTCAGATCTATTACCTATCTATTCTTTGGCCTATTTACTCTACTGACAGATTTCATCTGTCAGCAGGGCCATGCTGCAATTAAAACCTAGATTTAATTTAGCATCATCAAATTATAATAACAAGAAACCAATCAATATCCTATTAGTATATAACTAGTACACTATGGCTAAACGTATATATATTTTCCTGAAAGAAAAAAATATGATTTTTATTAATCAAAAGTTACATACTAGATATAGTATGTGTTCTGTTCCTGCTATATGCATATTTACAAAATGTTCTTACATCTATTCTGATGTAGATGTTCCTCCCTTTCGGGATCTGAAAAAAACCAGACTAGTCCTAATAAACTGATTGTCTTGATGAATAAAAACCGCCCATGTATTCCAGCTTCCTGAACAATACTATTCCATCCTCCAAGCTGAATATAGACTAATAAAAAGCGAGTTGCTTTCATCTTGTGTGTGAAGTCTGCTGCTGGTGCTTATCACTATCAAAACTATATACTTTGAATTGAAATTTTTTTTAGTGTGGCAGGTTTATTAAAGTCCTGTGTGGATATTCCATGGCCTTTGAGTCCTTTATTTCCAAAATTTTCCATTCACCCCACTTCAATATCAGTCCTTTCTTTGAGAGCTTGTCAGTCTCCACATTTCGCTTCTTGTAAACCTAAGTGAAAGAGATTGTTTCAAATAATGAGAGAGATCAGGTTGTCTCTTCATATAATGCATCTAGAGTAGCAATTCTACATTTCTGAGTCTTATTTATCCAGTTTATAACCACCATTGAGTCACCAAATACTTGAAGCTGTCTGCAGTTTCTTTCAATTGCAAAACAAAGGAGAAGTTTCAATGTCATGAGCTCTGCATAGTTGTTGGTTCCATCTCCCAGTCCCAATGATATTTGGAAGTACTTACTTTGATTTAGAAATAAGCATGGACCTCCTCCACATGTCAAGTTTTGGGAGGCTCCATCGAAGAAATCCCAAGGGGTATTTCTGTTCAATTTTTCAGGGACAAAAATTCTTGGGGGGGTGTGTTCTTTGCTTGGGGAAAGTAAGAGATTGTATCCAAGCCCCTTCTTAGTACCTCTTTAGGTGAGCTGGATTTTTTGAGAAATATGAATTTGTTTCTAGCCAACCATAGACCCCAAATGTGGATAAGTGGGAGGGATTTTATCTGAGTTGTTTGGGGGGATGATGACCAATCCTTCCAGGCCTCTTCAACTATGCTACCTTTCCAAATGAATTTTGAAGATGTGAAATACTTGGAGTGCTCCCAAACCTATTTGGAAAAAACACAGTGCAGCAAGAGATGATTTGAGTTTTCCTCAGCATCTTTGCAAAGGATGCACCATCTCGGGCCTGCTATCTGTCTTTTCTAAAGATTCTACCATGTTGGGATTTTGTTTGCAAGGACACACCATGTAAAGATTTTTGCTTTTAGAGGACATTTTGTCTTCCAAATCCCTTTCTGCCACCAATTTTGACTCTCTTGGAAGATTTGAGAACAGAGTTGTTGATAGCCAATCTTTGGGGTGTATTTTTCGAGTTGATCTTTCTCCCAAATTAACTCATCTTCTTTGTTAGTAATCCGGATGTGAGAAAGATTGCAAAGCTAGAGTGTATTGATCCCAAAGGTTTGCCCATTGTTTTGGAATCTCCATATATTGGATCTTCCTCCATCCTTGATGCCAGATGTTGGTTGAAGTAGGGTATGCAATTTGATTTAAATGGTAGCACCTTTTTTTATGAATAAATTGAATTAAAGGTTGGGGAAGAATGTGATTTTGGGAACTACTTGGCTAGGGGTCTACCCTTATTCTGACTTTTGTACCGACCCTTACCTTCCAGACCAGTCCTTCTGATATAAGTGAGAAAGATTTGCATAAGGATTTCCAGATAATGGATCCAATTGGGGGTTTCTTAGATCCTGTATCCCTGATCCAATCTAGAATCGGGGTTGGGGAAATGTATTTGTGGGTAATGACTTTTGTCTACAGACTCTAGGTTGAAATGAGTCTCCATTCTAGTTTTGGTGCCAAAGCTTTTGCAAAGAAATAAGTGTTCTTTATTCCCCAGCCTCCCCATGCTTTTGGTCGTGCAATTTGATCCCATTTTACCCAAGGAAGAACCTTTTGATCTTTTTTCTTGGACCATAGAAAAGTTGAGAATATTCTTCTAGATTTGTTCAATATTGATTTAGGAATCCATTCCAATGCCATCTACTAGACTGGGATTGCTTCCAAAACTGATTTGATCAGAACTAGTCTGCCGGCTCTTGAGAGCCATCTATTGCACCAGTTATTTATTCTGACTTCTAGTTTGGAAAGCAGCTAGTTCCAGTCCTCCTTTTTGTAGTAGTTTGGTTTAAGTCTGAATCCCAGATATTTGATTCCATCATCCAGGGATAACTGTTGATATGGGAATAAAACATGAAAATATCTCTGCATGTCCTCCTCCAAATTTATTGTTTTCAAGGAGGATTTATGTAGGTTTATTTGCATACCTGTAGCTTTAAAGAAAAGGGTTAGGATTTGTGAGAGCCTTTCTGCCTCTCTTTTAGTGTCCTTGCAAAAAATGAGGATTTCATCCACAAATAGTAGGTGTGTTATGCTCCTGTTTGAGGTAATTCTGAGACCTTCAAACAAACCTCTTATTTTTGCATCTAGGATAGCTTTGCTTAATCCTTCCGCAACTAGCAGGAAGACTAGGGGGGATAGTGGACAACCTTGTCTCAGACCCCTTTCATTATGGAATAAAGAGGAAGCTACTCTATTTATAAGGACTGCAAAGGATGCAGTTCTAATGCATGCAAAAATCCATTTTATGAAGGGGTAGTTGAAGCCTAGATCTGTGAGGAGGAGTCTGAGGTAAATCCAGCTTACTCTGTCAAAGGCCTTCGAGAGATCAATTTTTAGGATCACCCCCTTTGCTTTTTTGTTTTGGCACTATGGAGTCCCTCCTGGGAAACCCCTATGGCTTTGTGGATTTGTCGATCTTCCAGAAATCCAAACTGTTCCTTGGAGATAATTTTTGAAAGGACCTTTTGAAATCTCTGTGCAACAATCTTTGTGACTACCTTGTAGGTTATGTTGCACAAAGAGATAGGTTTGTAGTCCCCTAAGGATTTTGGTGAGTATTTTTTTTGGAATTAGGGTTAGAAAAGTTGAATTCAATGCAGGATGGAGGACACCATTTTTCCTTGTTTGCTCTACTAGTTGTAGTAGGTCTGGGCCTATGGAGTCATATCCTGCTAAGAAGAATTATACTGTCCACCCATCTGGCCCCGAGATTTTATCTTTTTGAAATCTAAGTAGGGTTGTTTTTAACTCCTCCTCTGAGACTTCTTCCATTACCTCCAAGTTGTCTTCCTCACTGATGCTTCTAGGGAAAAACTGAGAAATTTGAATTACTTCAGCAATAGTTGTTTGATGACCTTCTCTAAATATGTTTTTGAAGTATTTCCTCCCTGTGTCAGCTAGGTCTTCAAAAGTGTTTACTATCTCATTGTTTTCATTTTTTTATCTCCCATATAGTATTTTGTTGCTTCCTACCTTTTGCGAAGGCCTGGCAGTATTTTGTATTATCATCTCCACATTCCATCCAAATTGCTCTACATTTTAATCTCAAGACCCCATGTCTTTCCATTAGAATTTTGGTTCTTGAAGCTTCTAGTGAATATAGTTTCTCTCTGTCATCCTGAGTAAGGAATGTTGGAGAAATTTACCACCATACCACTAGTTAAACCACTATCCTAAGTATTATTGACATAAATTGACATCAGTGGAGCATTAATTGACATCATCCAGTCACACCCACACCTACCTTTAGTCAAGGAGGCTAACTTAGCCTTCTCCTACATTTAGGGAGGCTAACTAGAGCACTCCAAAGGTGATCTGAGTGATATTAATGCACCTAATTGCTAACTAATGGTTACAATCAGCTAAACATGTAGTGAAGGTGCCTCCTTTCATTTAATTAATTATTTAATGATTAATTAATGAACTGGAGTCAACAAGGGCGCCTCCACCAACTTCTGACATTCATTTCAAATTCAGTTAACCTCATCGGGGTTCATTGGAGTCATTGAAGCACTAGAACTTGATGGTTGGCTTGCTATGACATGTGTCTGATCTCTTTCAGTTGAGACTCGGTCATTTATTGCACTCCGACTTCAATTAGGGCTCATTTGAGTCAATTAGGGTTTTGATTAGTGGTTAACTAGAGTGTTGACTATGGCTTACATTCAGTTAAGCTAGACTCACTCATTCAATTCGAATGACCTCCTTGAGGATTCAAATTTCTCATTCATTCATGCTTGTAGCATGACATTGTATTGTATTATCATTCTTTCATCTGATTATATAGAGCAGCTACTCATTCTGTAGATCGATTGCACCATTTCATGAGTTATTTGTTAATTAATCTTTGATGAGACCGATGTTTAGTCCCTATATCAATGTGCAAGATTAATATGATATCAGAGCTCACGGCGGGATGAAGCTCTATCTCTCAGGATGAAGCTCTATCTCTCAAAAACAATCTTTTTGATAGATTTCTAAATGAAAATTGTGCAATAGCTCAAAAATCCAGCACTGCACCAGAAGCAAAGGCTTAGCACTTAATACCCCAAGTAAATAACTTGTTGATCAAGCTTTCTTGATTGGATATGATGGGTGTGATGAAAGCCTAAAATGTGCAGGTTGCCTGACCTTACATTGTCCTTTCTATTTAGATTTTCATGTTTTCTTCAGGTGAAGCATTCGCTCTAACAGATCCAGATGGCCTCCTCAATAGATCTTTTGACTCCATACAATTTCCACTCATGGAAAGGTGATATGGAGATTCAGTTGCACTCTAGAGGACTTTTTAGAGTTACCATGGACACTAAAGATGAGCTTGGTTCTACCATAGAAAAAGCAAGATTCTTGAACAAGAAGTATGAAGCCTTCGGTTTCTTGTGCCTCTCTATTTCCTAGGATCTTCTTTTCCATCTTGCGGGATTGAAGAATCCAAAAGAAATATGGGACAAATTGGAAACTATATATGGAAAGCATGATGACTTGAGGGTTTACCAGTTCGAAAATTAATTAATGTCTCTCCATCCCTCCAATTTTGAGACTTTGAATGACTTTTTCACAAAGTTCAGGCATATTGCTTTACTCTTAAAGCAATGCAAAGTGGTGAAGGAGGATGATCAGCTCATTCTCGCCATACTCTCCAAGATTGGGGATGATTATTCAGTTTTTGTTTCTACATTCCATGTGGGGAATCTCACAACCCTTGGATGGAAGATGCCTACACTCAATGCCTTCATTGAGTCCCTAACAAGTGAACATGACAAGCTTATCCAGATGGGATCATCATATCTTCCCGTGATGAAGCCCTGCATGTGTAGGGGCCCAAATATCTGAAGGGTAAAGGAAAGCAGTAAAAGAACCCAAAAACCAAATTTGATGCTCCTAAACTTAGAGTTGAAAACCAGCAACATGATGAGTCTTCTGACTCAAGGAAGAACAAAGGAAAAGGGCACCATGGAAAGGAAAAAGTCAAGTGTTCTT
Organism: Pseudotsuga menziesii; assembly: GCA_001517045.1. Lineage (NCBI taxonomy): Eukaryota > Viridiplantae > Streptophyta > Pinopsida > Pinales > Pinaceae > Pseudotsuga > Pseudotsuga menziesii. Next base: position 1,037,554 of record LPNX011093520.1, on the reverse strand, counting down.
ATTGTGGGAAGGGATTCCACCCTGAACATGCCTCCATGAATAAGAAGCTTGATGAAGCAACCTCTCTCCTTTAGAGAAATCACATCAATCTTCTGGAGAGCTTTCGGAGGCATGCCCTCATGGCAAGCACTTCGAAGTCCAAAGCACTCTTGATTGATTCTGGAGCTTCAAACCACATGATGGCTGAAAGAGACTCCTTCTTATCCTTGGAGATAGGAAAATCCATCCCCATCCACATGGAAGATGAGTCCACCATCATTTCAGAAGGACAAGGTACTGTTGATCTTAAAAATGGTTTTTTTTCAAATGTTTTGTATGTACCATCTCTAGCATCAAATATTTTTAGTTTCTTTCAGATGACACATACAGGAGTTCCTAAGAGAGTTTCTTTCAGCCCAAATTATGTTGAGATAACAAAAATTGCATCCAGGAAACTCATTGCTAAATACCTTGCAAACCACCATGCAAAATCCTATGAGTTCTCTCACTTTGTTGCGGATGCAAAGCCCACTGCTCTGATAAGTCATGGAAATGAGGTTAGTAGGCTGTGGAATGAGAGGTTTGGCCATATTAATTTCAAATATTTGCAGCAATTATAGAAAAAATCCATGGTTGAAGGCCTCTCGGCCATCAAGGAAACCACGGGAATTTGCAAGGGTTGTGTGATTGGAAAACACCTTGAGCACAAGTTCGATCGGGGGAGGGAAAACTGAGCTACATGGATATTGGGGCTGATACATTCTGATATCAATGGTATGATTCTTGTCACATCCATGAATGGATCAAGGTATATTATTACTTTTATTGATTATTTTTCAAGGTACACATGGGTCTTCTTTCTCAAAAAGAAGTCTAAAGTATGTGAATTTTTTTTTGAATTAAAGGCCTTGACCGAAAATGCCTCTGGGCTTAAGATCAAGATATTGAGATCTGATAATGGAGGGGAGTATGTCAGTAATGATTTGCTGCACATATGGTCCCAAAGTGGTATTCAGGTCCAACATTCAATTCCCTACACTCCCCAGCAGAACAGAGTAGCGAAAAGGAAGAATCAATCTCTCAAGGAGATGACCACTTGTATGTTGGAATCCAAGAAGCTTGCTGCATGGGCTGAGGCCATGCCTACTGCAGAATACATTCAGAATAGGGTTATACACTCATCCATGAAAGGGAAGACCCACTTCAAATCATACTTTGGACACAAGCTGGATGTGTCGAACCTACGGGTCTTTGGGTCCACTGCATGGGCCCAGATTATGCTTGATAAAAGAAGGGCTTTGCAACCGCAAAGCATAGAATGTATGTTTATTGGGTATCCTGATGAATATAAAGGTTTAAATCTGGTGAATATAAAAACCAAACATATCATCATCGAGAGAAGTGTCAATTTTGATGAGCCTCTTCAGGAAGTGGAACTAGTGAAGGAGAAAACTGCTAAATTTCCTTCCTATTCTACTGAATATTTGGATGATGAAATTGGGGGTGATGACCCTGATTTGGATCCTCTAATTTTTTATATCAGTGTGTAGCAATAATAAAATGTTGAATCAGAACCTAAATTGCAAAATAATCTTCCCACATAGGCCCGATAGACACTCTCCTCCACAGGAGATAACATTGGAAATCCGAATGATCCAAGGAGAACCCGGTCTAATTTCCAAAGAGCAGGTATTGCACTCTCTTGTACTAATAATTTTATATTTGAAAATTTATATTTGATGATTAGTTCAGACCCAAACTCCTACTACCATGCTCAGAAGGATCCAAGATGGTAAGTTTCCATGGATGAAGAGATGAATTCTCTTCAGAAAAACACTACTTGGGAGCTAGTTTCTCTTCCTCCGGGAAGGAAATTGGTTCAATGCAAGTGGGTGTTTCAGAAAACGGTTGCTGTATATTGAAGAACATAGAAATATAAGGCAAGGCTAGTGGAAAAAGGCTTCTCTCAGGTCCAAGGTGTGTACTACCATGATACATTTGCAACGGTTGCAAAAATGGACTCCATCCGCCTAGTTTTGGCAATTTCAGCATCTAAGCACTAGGAAGTGCATCATATGGATGTTAATTCAGCCTTTATACATGGAGATATTCATGAGGAGATATATATGAAGCATCCTTATGGATACATCACTGATCCATCTTTGGTTTTCAAGCTAAAGAAGTCACTATACGGGTTAAAACAAGCCCCAAGAGAGTGGTATTCCAAGATGGATGCCTTCCTTCTCTCGCAAAACTTCCAAAGGTGTAGATCAGATCCAAATGTGTATTTACAGTAGTCTTATGGTCATATAATTATAATTGTTTTATATTTTGATGACTTACTGATCACAGGTAGCACAGTTGCCTCCATTTCATCCATCAAAACTGCTCTCCACAATGCCTTTGAAACGAGTGATTTGGGGCTCCAAAAACAATTTTTGGGGCTCGAAATTGAGCAACATTCTGATGGGATTATGGTCACTCAATCCAAATACATATCAGATCCATTAGTAAATTTTCACATGGCTGATTGTAGGCCTGCACCATTCCCTTTCCTTTCAGGGATCAGCCTTGAAGAAGGAAAAAGAACACCTCCCATGGACTACACTATCTATCGACAGCTGATTGGTAGCTTGTTGTACTTGAAACAATATCGGCCTGATATCTATTATTCTATGAATGTTGTATCAAGATATATTCAGCAGCCTCATGATATTCATTGTAAGGCATCCAAGAGGATCCTCCAGAATATTCAAGGAACTAGGACCAACGGCATTCACTATGCTGCAGACTCCGAGCTAGAGCTGGTTGGATACACAGATTCCGATTGGGCGGGTGATTCTATTGATTGAAAGTCAACTTTGGGATATGTATTCATGTTTGGTGGTGGCCCCATTTTCTGTTCTAGCAAAAATCAGGCTGCCATAGCACTATTTTCAGCAGAGGCTGAGTATCGAGGAGTGGTGAATGCTTGCATCCAAGCAGTTTGGTTGCAAGGAATTCTTTCAAAGTTTGATCTTGGTAGTACTTTGTCCACTATCCTATTTTGTGACAATCAAAGTGATATTAATATATCTATAGATCTAGTTACGAGGTAGAGGACCAAGCATGTAGAGATCCACATGCACTACATCAAGGAGCTAGTGCATGACAGGACCATCATTCTGCAATACTGCCCGACTGATGAGCAGATTGCAGACATCTTCACAAAGAGATTTTCAGAAAATAAGTTCACTTACCTCTGTTCACTATTGGTGGTGAGTTCATCAGGGTGATTCAAACTACTTTTAGTGTTCATCTTGAGAGGGGGGGGGGGGGGGGGGTGGTTTCCCACTGGATTTTCCCTCTTTTCTTCACTTAGTTTTTTTTTAGCATTGTTTCAGTTTTAGTATTGTACAAGGTGACTATTGGCCTTAGTTTCCAGGTCCCTAGCATTTTTATGCATTTGTGTTTTCGAACTCCTCCTGAGTATAGCTTAAGGGGGGTTGTTGGAGACATTTACCACCATACCACTAGTTAAACCACTATCCTAAGTATTATTGACATAAATTGACATAAATTGAGCATTAATTGACATCATCCAGTCACACCCATGCCTACCTTTAGTCAAGGAGGCTAACCTATCCTTCTCCTACATCCGGGGAGGCTAACTGGAGCACTCCGAGGGTGATCTGAGTGATATTAATGCACCTAATTGCTAATTGATGGTTACAATCCATTAAACAAAGCAGTGAAGGCACCTCCTTTCATTTAATAGATTATTTAATGATTAATGAATGAACTGGAGTCAACAAGGGCACCTCCACCAACTTTTGATGTTCAGTTCAACTTCAGTTAACCTCATCATGGTTCATTGGAGTCATTGAAGCACTAGTACTTGATGGATGGCTTGCTATGACATGTGTTTGATCTCTTTCAGTTGAGACTCAGTCATTTATTACACTCTGACTTTAGTTAGGGCTCAGTTGAGTCAATTAGGGTTTTGATTAGTGGTTAACTGGAGTGTTGACTATGGCTTACATTCAGTTAAGCTAGACTCACTCATTTAATTTGAATGAACTCCTTGAGGATTCGAATTGCTCATTCATTCATGCTTGTAGCATGAAATTGTATTGTATTGTCATTCTTTCATCTAATTATACAGAGTGGCTACTCATTCTATAGACTGATTACACCATTTCATGAGTTATTTTTTTATTAATCTTTGATGAGACTGATGTTTAGTCCCTAGATCAATGTGCAAGATTAATAAGGAAACCTCCCCCTTCTTCGTTTTGGAGCTCCTTTAAAGCTTGCTCAATTTGGATGATGTGTTGATCGTATTGAAACTTCTTATTTGTTTCCCATTCCTTAAGAATTTTTTTAATTCTTATTAGGTTTTGAGTGAAATGAATGGAAGCCCTAGTACCATTGTCAACCTGATATGGGATCCAATTTGAGTGAATAAGTTGCACTACCTCTTCATTCTTAAGCCATGCATAACATAGATTGAATGGAATAGCTGGATTTTTGGGTTGTTTCATGATTTCCAAGCAGATGGGTAGGTGATCTAATTCTGCTCTTAAATCCACCCATTGTTTGAACATGAGGTCTGTCTCCAACAGATCTTCAGAGATAAAAAATCTGTCCAATCTCTCGGCTATTCTTTCTTCTCCCAATCATCTGCTTGACCAAGTTGGTTTAAGGGGTTGCAGATTAAGGTCGATTAGTTTGGAGTCCATCAGGAGGTTGTTGAAATAAGGGGCTAAGGGATCCATTTGTGCTTTTGGCCCCCAAACTTCATGGAATCTGAGAGTGAAGTTGAGATCCCCCCCTATAATCAAGTTTATTTCCTTTAAAAAACCATCTTTTTTGAAAGAATCCCAGAAATCTGATCTGTTTGTGTAAGGCCCATAGATGTTTACAATAGTTAGGGTTGTTTTTGTTTCTGCCCAGCATAGGTGGGTTCCTAGCCCAAGTGGGGAGCCCCATGAGTTTGTACACCGAAGGCTTTTTTTCTTCCAGCCAATTCCTAATCCTATGGAGTGGCCGAAGGCACTTTGTGCTGTGAAAGAGTAGAGTGGGAGAAGTGAGGATAAACTAGTTTCAACTTCCAGCTCTAGTCCCATGGTTTCTTGTAGAAGAATGACTTTTAGTGAAAGAAAATCCATCATCCTTTTTAAGGAAATATTTTTTCGGGTGCTTGCTAGACCCCTGCAATTTAGAGAGACAAGTTTCCTTTTTGGCACCCCATCTGGGGTTTGCACTACTCTAAGCACCCCAAAAATGGTTGTTTGTCTTCAACTTGCCAAGTCCCTGAGAGCCTTGCTCTGGGCCGCAGATATGTGAGAGGGTCTTCCCCTCCCTTTGCCTTTGGAGGCGATACTAGGGTTTACCCCTAGCCCTTTAGCAGGAATTCTTAGGTTCAGATGGATTGGAACATCTATTGATCATAGGTGGAAACAGATAGAGGAGTACTGATTAGATGAGTCAAGTTTTATGGGGGGACGGGAGGCTGCCTAGTTTGTCGTGGAGATGGTTTTGTGTGAGGGGGTTGAGGTGCAGCTTTGTGTGGGGAGGGGACTGTTTGTGAGGGGGGAAAGAAAAAATTTGTCCTCATTTAAAGATTAAACATTTAGATGCTTGCTAAGGGAATAAGAGCTCATACCTGGTAAGGAAGGTGCACTCAAAATATGTTTCGTCTGCTAAGGAAGCTCTTCGTCTACTACTGCATCCATTCCTTTCGATTGATCCAATGGTTAATCTGTGGCCTTCGACATAAGATGTTCTTCATCTAGGGCTAGGTTTAGATTAGTTTATTTGGAGCTCAAAACCGCTATTCGTCTAACCCACTTTTTTCTTTCGGAAGGTGAAGGAACAAAATTTGGGTAGTTTCTTGCCAAGTGTCTTGTTTCATGACATTTGTGGCATCGAAATGGGAGCCCCTCATAGTCCAACAACTATTTTTTTTGTCTTGGTTTTCCATATCAGGTTAAAGTCTTCCCAGAGACTGGTTCTAATGTTCAAAGAGACTAGGATCTTGGCTACCTTTCTGATTTTCATCTGATGATATGAGAGGCCCACTTCTATGAAGGTCCCCAATGCCTTTTTGATGTCGCTAAGTGATGTCGGGTTCCAGAATTCCCATTGTAGTCCTGGAAGATGAACCCTAACTAGTATTGTGTCCAATCTCTTAGTTTTCGCATCGAACAAGGGTGACCAGTGCTTTAGCTGAAAAGGGGTTTTCCCATATGTCTAGACTCTCTTGAGAATAAGGTATGCATCCTCTCTACAACTGAAACGAAAGCCAAACAAACCCTTTGCTAGCAGTGTAATTTCTAGGCCTTCACCTTAAAACCTTGTCCAATTTTCCCTAACCCATTCCTCATTTTTCCCTTGTATGGGGTTTCATCCTCTGATTTTCTTGACTAGGACCAATCCGTCCATCTCTTGGGATTCTGCCATAGAGACATCGACTCCACATATTAGGTTAAATGCTCCTCTGGAGGGATTTAAGCAATGGTTTTTTTGTTTCCTGGAGCTGGGTAGGGTTTCCCCCAAACTTTTATCAGACGAGGTTCCTTCATCTTCTAAGGTGGAGTTCCTGTTCGAGAGTCTGTCCAAAGGTTCAGCAGCTTACATTGTATCTCCTGTGAGTGCTATCTATACCACTAAGGGTTTGCTTCCTCTATTTAGGGTGCCTTCTGGTTGCTGTGGTTCTTCCTGGGGAGGATCATTAATGAGGTTTCCTGCATCTGTGCTCTGCGAAGGTTGGCTTGAAGGGAAGAGTGAGTACAAGGCTCCTCCTAAAGCTAGGTTTAATGGTTGCACTACAAAAAATCCTAGCAGCTCTTCCTCTGGTAAAGAATCCGGAACCCTAGTCTCAGTTCCATTTGTCAATTTTTCTAGTTTGTTTTGAACTGTGTCTGGGGGCGTGATTTCAATGATTTCTGGTGAAGAGAAAATGTTGAGCCCTTGCCATGGGTCAACTGAGTAGTCCACCATGTCTACCGGTAACCTTGACCCTACTCCTGGCTCCATGTCGATCATGACTGGTTCCTTCCCGTTCCGAGGGCCCACCCAAAAGCCACCTATTATTCCTCCTGTGATTGCTTTCCCGAAAAACTATAAAAAAATAGATTGAATTCATCCTCCATGGTGCCCCTATTAGTTTTTCAACATTAAGCTAGCATTATATTAGGATATTTACTGAGAGAATATCAAGTACAGCAATCAAACACAAGCACATCACAAGAGACAAGAGACACAAAGATTTTTCCTCAGGGAAACCATAAAATAAAACCCCGCAACTTCCTCAGAGATAGAATCAGCACAAAAACAGTAAAAAGCCCCAAAGTAGTAGTCTTCTTCTTCTATCTAGTCCCAGTATTTCCTTCCTCACTAATGCGCCACACTTGAGTGAGAGAATGATGTGTGTTACAAGTGATAAATAGAGAGACTCTCACTCTCTATTTATATTCTTCTATTCACTTGAAGTGCACTCAATCATGTCGGCCCAACTTAACAATTACTTACTAGAGCCTACATCTCTATGAGTGTATAATAACCCTAGTGCCCCGAAACTGTGGGGACTTTAACAATGACTTGACATGAATTGTTTACATTATTGATCCTCCCGATCAGAACATCGAGCCATGACAACATGACTAAAATACATAATAGAAACATCCCAGAATAAACATCGGGTTACAATACATAAGATACATAGATGAATACATTCTGAAGTTACATATACATCAACACTCCCTCTTAACTAGGAAGGTATTCTTTCGACACAATTTTCAGCACTGGTCTTCTTCTCTGTATCAACTGGATCATCTCGTCATCTGTATCTTGAGTCTTTTGAGTCTTCAAGTCATCTTCATCTTCAATTCAACTTCACTGGATCTAGATCATCTCTCGATCTGGATCATCTCTCAATCTGGATCATCACGGATCATCATCACTGGATCTGGATCATCTCTCGATCTGGATCAACAACACTGGATCTGGATCATCTCTCGATCTGGATCAACAACACTGGACTGGATCTGGATCATCACTCGATCTGGATCATCATCACTAGATTGGATCTGGATCATCACTCGATCTGGATCATCACTGCTGGACCTAGATCATCACTGGCTATCATCATTGGATCGGGATCATCACTCGATCTGGATCATCACTGGTGCTATCTCATGATTCTTCTTGTCACAAGAAGTTCTACAGAGCCAGCCTTTTTTCATGGTGGTTGTAGGCCTACCAATCATGTAGGTCTTCGCCCAGCACTTACATCTGACCTACTTGTTAGAAAGGCACATCCATCCAGACAGGAACACATCCTATCACAGTGATGGAAGACTCCCATCCAGACAAGAACACATCCTATCACAGTGATGGAAGATTTTCCCACTTTCATCCAAACAAGAACACATCCTATCATAGTGATGAAAGACTCCCATCCAGACAAGAACACATCCTATCACAGTGATGGAAGATTTCAGCACTTACATCTGAGCACGTGGGAACACATCCTTCAATCGCTCGAGAAAGGCTCTGCACTTACATCCATCCAGACAAGAACACATCCTATCACAATGATGGAAGGGATTGCACTCACATCTGATCCTACGAGAACACGTCTCAGCAGTCATATCAGAATGGCCCCCAGTCCTCAACTAAGCTACTTGGTAACTGACCAGGCGCCTCCATTCTCCTAAAGAATGGAAGTTTCCCTTACATCCAACCTGCTCGTCGGAATGGACAACACTCACATCTGACATGGAAGGAACTAAATCCTTTAGCCATGAACAGAATGGTTCAGCCCTTACATCTGACCATGGAAGGAACCAATCCTCTCACCATGTCAGAATGGCTACTCAGTCCTACACTGAGTGATCCTGGTAACTGACCAGGTGCCTCCATTCCTAGAATGGCAATTGCCCTTACATCTGTCCTACTCGACAGAATGGCTAGCACTCATATCTGACATGGAAGGAACCAATCCTCTCACCATGACAGAATGGCTCAGCCCCTTAAATCTGACCATGGAAGGAACCAATCCTCTCACCATGTCAGAATGGCTATGGGTCTCATCACTTTCTCTTGGAGGAAACCTCAACCTGGAGAACACCAAGTCTCTCCCTGAAGTACTCAAACTTTAGCCTAGCCAATGGCTTCATCAATACATCAGCTATCTGTTCCTCCGTTGCATCATACTGGAGCTTCACTGCTCCTCTTTGCACCATATCCCTGATATAGTGGTACTTGATCTCGATATGCTTTGACTTGTCATGGAACACTGGATTCTCTGACAACTTCACGCAACTCTGGTTGTCACAATATATACAAGTAGCATCCAACTGGAGATCAAATATATTAGACAGTAGCTTCCACATCCATACTGCCTCACAACTAGCTGAACAAGCTATGACATACTCTGCTTCAGCTGTACTCAGTTCCACACAGGATTGCTTCCTGCTAAACCAAGAGATCACACCTGATCCCATACTAAAACAACTTCCAGAAGTACTCTTCTTGTCGATGGCACTGCCTGCGCAATCTGAATCAACGTAACCCTCTAGGTTAATCTTCTGATTCGCATCGTACTTGAGCCCATAATCAACTGTACCCTTCAAGTACCTTAGAATATGCTTTGCAGCAGTCAAGTGAACACTTCTCGGATCTGTCAAGTATTGGCTCAAGGTGTTCACAGCAAAGCAAATGTCTGGTCTCGTGTTCGTCAGGTACATCAATGACCCAATCATCTAACGATACATCGTATCATCAACCAACTCTGATGAAGCATCACTCAATAGCTTCAAGTTCGATGCCATAGGTGTGGCCATAGCTTTGCATTCCATCATCCCAAACCTCTTCAAGATCTCTACTGCATACTTCCCTTGTCCAAGGAAGATTCCATCTGTACTCTGCCACGCCTCCATACCTAGAAAGTAATGCATCATCCCCAAGTCCTTCATTTCAAACTCAGCAGCAAACTTTCTCTTCGTATCAACAATCAACCCATCTGTACCTATCACAAATAGATCATCTACATATAGTAGGAGCATCACTGGGTTGCCATCTTCAACCTTGTAGTAAAGGTTGGAATCTGCTTTACTCTTGGTAAAGCCCAAACTGGATAGAAAGCTGTCAATTCTGACATACCAGGTCCTGGGTGTCTATTTCAAACCATACAGGGCTTTCTTCAATCTACATACATGAGACTCTCTATCATGTGTCTCAAAACCGAGTGGTTGTTCTACATACAATTCCTCTTCTACTACACCATTCAAGAAGGCAGTCTTGACATCTATCTGGTGTATCTTCCATTTCATCACTATAGCCAGAGCAAGTACTGATCTGATGGAAGTGTATATGGCTACATGTACAAAGGTTTCTTCATAGTCTACTCCCTCTTTCTGAGAGAATCCTCGAGCTACAAATCTTGCCTTATACTTTTCAATGCTACCGTCTGCAGCATGTTTGATCATGTAGATCCATTTGGAAGTGACAACTGACTTCCCTTTTGGTCTTGGGACAACATCCCAAACATCATTCTTCATGATCGATTGATATTCTTCGATCATAGCATCCTTCCATTCTTTATGTTCTGCCGCTTCTACATAAATGGAAGGTTCTTTATCAATAAAGTCACATAGTAAAGCTACATACCCGGAATTATATCTGGTCCTCTTTCTTTCTCTGTGATTCTCTTATGGAGCCCCATATCTTTCCACACCTTGGATAAGTTCACGTACCCAAGCAGGTTTCCTCTTATGAGGATTCTTCTCCAGAGGTGGATCTACAGGTCTTTGTGGTTCCTCGAACTCTCGATCTTCTTCTTGAGCTTCTTCATCCATGATTGTGTCATGAATCCTGGGTACTTCTGCTTCTGCTTCTTTAGGTTCTTCAGCAGGTTTCTTTCTGGATTTGTTGTAAGCTGTACCTTCATCAAATGTCACATCCCTGCTGATGTCAATCTTCTTGTATCCTGGAAAATAGATTCTGTAAGCCTTAGAGCTTTCAGAGTATCCCACAAATATGCCCTTCCTTCCTGAAGGATCTAATTTTGTTCTCTTCTCTTTTGGAATATGTATGTATATAGGACAACCGAATATTCTGAGATGGCTGACTTCTGGTTTCTTGTCAGAGAATACTTCTTCAGGAGTCTTGTTTTCGAGTACTCTATGTGGAGTATGGTTCTGTACATATACCGCTGTTCTGGCAGCTTCAGCCCAAAGATGCATAGGTAGATCTTGATCATGAAGCATTGCTCTTGCAGCTTCCATGATAGTTCTGTTCTTCCATTCTGCAACCCCATTCTGTTGTGGATTATAAGGAGTAGACAACTCCCTCTTAATCCCTAATTCTTTGCATAGCTCTTTGAATTCATTCGAAGTGAATTCTCCACCATTATCTGATTGAATGGTCTTGATCTTCTTTTCAGTATGGTTTTTGATCAAGGCTTTGAATTCCTTGAATTTGCTGAACACTTCATCTTTGTTTTTCATAAAGTAAATCCATGTCTTTCTAGAAAAATATTCAATAAAAGAAACATAGTATGCATACCCGCTTAGTGAGTTTGATGACATAGGACCGCATGCATTGGAATGGATGATTTCTAGGATACCTTTGGCTTTGCTTTCGCTGCTAGGAAATGTCTTCTTTGTATTCTTCCCTTTGCACATCCTTTGCAAACTCCATCATGTTTTGCTTGGAATTCTGGAAGACCTTCAACAGCTTTGCTTGCAATAGGTAGTGTTTTGTAATGCACATGTGCAAGCCTTCTATGCCAAAGCTCATTTGGATCTACTGTGTCATGGATCAAGGCTTGTTCTGGATGGCCCTTCAATTTTTACAAGCCTCCTTCTTGTTCTCCAATCACTACCGCATCATTGATTGTCTTTCCTTTTGGCCACATGATGACTTTCCATCTATGAATGCAACCCGCATTCCTTTTGCATCCAATGCTGAAATGGATAGAAGGTTCTTCTTGAGTCCTGGAACAAACAATACTTATTTCATTGTTAGATACTTACCAGAGTCTAGCTTGTATGAAGATTCCCCACTAACTTTTATTGGATATTGGTAGTCATCTCCTAGTTTCACCTTGTGAGGTGATTCATGTTCTGACAGTCTTACAAAAGATTCCTTGAATCCTGTCATATCTTTGGAAGCCCCACTGTCTATAAGCCAATCATCACTACCATGAGTAATGTTACCTGTGAGAGCTGATATCAGAACATATTCATCCTCACTTGAAGAATCTTCACTTTCATATCTGGATCTCTTCTTGGATGGTTCATCATCCTCTGCAGCATGAGCATGGTGTCTTCTTTTGTTTCTCTTCTTCTTATGAGAGTGGTTCTTGTTCTTAGGACAGTCTTTTGCAAAGTGTCCTATATCATCACATGTATAACATCTTAATCTAGATAGATCCCTTTTAGGATGAGAGGTCTTACCTTTGGAGTAATGATGTTTTCTTCTTTCCTTCTTGGAGTGAACTGTGAGGGCTTGGTCTTCACTTCCCATCTTCTCTTCTTGAGCTACTATTCGTGCTTCTTCTTGAGAGCACTCTTCCCATAGTCTGCTGAATTTGACTAACTTCTTTCTAGCACAGATTCCTTGAATGAAAGCATCCCATGACCTAGGGAGGCCATTCAAAGTAGTCATGACAATCTCTACATTTTCCACTTCTTCATCAACAACTTCTAATTGTTCTTTGATTTGAGAAACCCTTGTGAAGTATGACTGGATATTTTCTGCATTCTGAATCTTCACATTCTTCAGTTGGTTCCTCAAGGTCATCTTTCGATTGATGTTCTTTCCTTCAAACAATTTGGTTAGGGCATCAAACATAGCTTTAGATGTCTTGAGAGAGGACACCTGTGGAATAAGGTGATCCTTGATAGAATCCACAATGATCCTCTTTTCCATAACCATCTTCTTCTTATGTAAGGCCTTTGCCTCATCTCCCTCTGGAACTGGAACCTCCTCATGAATATAGGAGTCTAATTCATTCTCTTCCAAGACCAGGGAGATCATATACTTCCAGGCTCGGAAGTTATCAACTCCCTCAAGCTTTTCATCAAGCTTGGTATGATGAGACATCTTAAATGAGAACCTCAAATGGAAATACAAAAGATTTTAGATCTTACCAGGTTCAAGACGTCGGATCTGAAACTTGAGCTGAAATTCTGCAGAGTCGGTTCAGGAGCAAACTAGGGTTTTGCTTTTCCGGAGTTCTGTCCACCCAAATTCCTTGAAATTTGTTCCTAACTTCGATTTTGGGGAGGAGATCAATCCAAACCTGAGCTCACTGAAAAATTCCTCTTCTGTAGAAAGCCCTAATTTTTTACCCTAGTGACAGGCCCAAAACTGAAAAACCTCAGAATTGGATTCTGTTTCGACAGAAAGATGTGCCCTAAGGAGGAGAGTTGTTCCACCTTACTTTTGCTGAAAATCTATGGAGGAAGGTCCACAAACTAGGAATCCCTAGTTCCCGCAGCTGCACAGTGTCTTCTTCTTAGGTTAGCTCTGATGCCATGTTAGTTTTTCAACATTAAGCTAGCATTATATTAGGATCTTTACTGAGAGAATAATAAGTACAACAATCGAACACAAGCACATCACAAGAGACAAGAGACACAAAGAGTTTTCCTCGGGGAAACCATAAAGGATAAAACCCCGCAACTTCCTTAGAGATAGAATTAGCACCAAAATAGTAAAAGCCCCAAAGTAGTAGTCTTCTTCTTCTGTCTAGTCCCAATATTTCCTTCCTCACTAATGTGCCACACTTGAGTGAGAGAATGATGTGTGTTACAAGTGATAAATAGAGAGACTCTCACTCTCTATTTATATTCTTTCGTTCACTTGAAGTGCACTCAATCATGTCGGCCAAACTTAACAATTACTTACTAGAGCCTACATATCTATGAGTGTATAATAACCCTAGTGCCCCGAAACTGTGGGGACTTTAACAATGACTTGACATGACTTGTTTACATTATTGATCCTCCCAATCGGAACATTGGGGCATGACAACATGACTCAAATACATAATAGAAACATCCTGAAATAAACATCAGCTTACAATACATAAGATACATAGATGAATACATTCCGAAGTTACATATACATCAACAGCCCCCATGGGTTCCCACATTAAGGCTCCCGCATGTTTTCGCCGCAGGGTCGCATTCACCACAGACTGCCCCCCTCATTCCATGTGTCTTGGCGGCTATATATATATATATATATATATATATATATATACTAACAGTTATAAAATAGAATTATAAATATTCCATACTAAATCCAAGATAGAAACCAATGAAGACCTTTCAAGGTCTACATAAATAAATGCATGCTAAATACCAAATCATTTCCATTAAAATAAACATTATCATAATAACATAAACAGAGCAAGTATCGAAACCATTCATTGGTCTATGATCTAGTCCCATCTAATATTACTCATGGCCATCATATAACAATAATCAAAATAACATCACATTAATGTTCAATAAAGAACCATGTAAGTTCAACAAGGTCGCAGGAGAAAACCCTGTGGATGTTAGGATATTTAGACACTTAGGATTTAGTTAATATCAACTTATGTAATATGTCTGTTAGGTAAAAGTTTGTTTCTTTACTATGCTTTAGTATGCATTTGTAAATATTCTAATCCGATGGTCACGATATGTTCTAGACATAAAGTGATCCAACTGTTCAACTTCTCTTAGATCATACCTACCATTGATCCATGGCTTAACACCCGATTGGTCTATGGTCCCTATTTAAAGAGCATAGAGGGTCCTTGGCTAGTTGATCGATTATGAGAAGCTCATGTAACTTTCTTTCTTTTGCATAATAAATTGCTCCAAGTATCTATTTGCCTGAGGTCGTGGACTGTTTCCCTCTCGAGGGTTTTAACCACGTGATCTATTTGTGTAAAGAGGTTGATCAAGGTGTTCAGTCTTTTGGGAGTACCCTATGTACCCGAACATGGTATCAGAGCGTTTATGAAGAGCCGCTTTCGGTTTTGATCAAGATTTGAAACCGGTGTTGCCAAAAATTTCAAAGGGTTTCTGGTTCTGTATTTTCTGTACATTTGTGGCATGTGGGAGCTATTCCATTCCGTCTGGAGCGCTGTTTCCATTGGAAAATAGTTTTCGTTTCATTGAAAATTGTTTCCGTTTGTTCCGGAAACACCCACTTCGGCAAATTTGAAGGTATAATGTTACAATGACGGATTTTTTTTTTTAATCTCTCATATTTTATCAATTTTATTATTAGATATTTTTTAGTTTTAGTCTCAAACTGTTGCCTTCCCTGGCTGCATATGCTCTTTGTCGTGCACCTTGCGCGATCGTGGAGAATCAGAAACAATGAGGGAATTTTTTTTTTCTTATCTTCTCGGCTATGTATGCTATTTTCCATGCACCTTGTGTAATCACGACAACTTAGAAAAACCAGAAAACTTGAAAATGTAGACTTTCCAGTTAAGTTAACCAAGATCTAACCCCATTGTGTGGAAAAAAAATATTGTTTTTGTTTTTCATTTTTTTTGTGATTTGCAAGAAAAGAAAGCAAACACGAAGAATGAGAGAGAAGAGTGAAACTTAGCTCACTTAGTCCAAATTTGCTTTATTCCTTAATAGGTCTTGAGTTCAAGTCTTATTATGCTACTTTTTAGTGCATGCAATTTCTATTTTAAAGTTACTTTATTGTAAAAGTCCATCTCACATAAATAAAATAAAATAAAAAATGAGTCACTTAAGTCTTTTAATTTATTACCACACTATTTAAAAGTCACATTATTGTAAAAGTGAACATCACTTATTTTACAAAAGTGAATCACTTCAAAGCAACTTTATTGTAAAGTGATTGTCAAAGGTTGATCTTGGGAAGAGGGGGCTTCTTTTTTTGTTGGTCAAATAATATCTGCCACATCACTATTGGGGACATCTTCAACATTTTCTTTGATCAAGCATAACTTCATCATCCAGAATCAATTTTCAATGCCATTTTTTTAAACTGCATATGTTTTCGAGCTCTTTGCATCAAGGCAATTAGTTTCTATTCTTTCAGCCATTATTTTACAGTATGGCCGCCCCTTCTGATATTATACTTAAAATTTCTAACTATTTCTCATGGAAATCTCGTATGGACAATGTTCTGCGAAGTAGGAGACTTTTCGGGATGACCTCAGGGAAAGAAATAGAACCCATTGATGATGATAAGAATATTAAATGGGTAAATAAATGTGATGAATCTAGTGGATTGATTGGGATGTCAATCTCTACTGATTTGCGATTCCACATATTTGGAATTGATGAACCTGATATAGCTTGGGAAAAGTTGGAATCTATGTTTGGTAAACACAATGAAATTCGGGGTTATCAACTTGAGAATGAGTTGATTTCCTTGAATCCAAATGATTTTTCATGCATTCAAGACTATTTATCTAAGTATAAAACTCTTAGACTATTATGTGCAGAATGCAAGATTAAGAAAGAAGACAAAAAATCTATTTATCATATTCTTTCAAAACTTGGACCTACATATTATGTTTTTGTATCTACATTCTACTCCATGAAAGAATCCTTAACTGCATCTAGCTATCAAGAGCTTGGCCTTGAATCCTTTTGTGATTCCTTAATTAGAGAGCAAGATAAGCTCATTCATCTTGGAATAATTAACAATGCAGATACATCTAGGAAAGCCTTATTATCCCAACAGAAAGAAAATTCCAAGCCTCCCAAGAAACTGAATTTTCACAATAATAAGCCAAACAACAAGGGTCCCAAACCCTCTCAGTTAGCTCCTTCTTTAAAAAATGACAAAGAATCCAAGAAAAAAGGAAACAAGATTGAGCGTCATTGCAATTTTTGTGGGAAAGATAATCATGATGAATCTAAGTGTTTTAAGAAGATGACAGCCTTGGAAGAAGCAATGAAGAAGCACCACATCAGCCTAGATTCATCTTCAGAATCTACCTCTTATGGACATGCACTTTGTGCTTCTGGTTACTCTTATACTGCATCTTCTTCTTATATTGCATCTTCTTCTTCTACTTCAATAGAATGGATCATTGATTCTGGAGCATCTTATCATATGGATAAGGATAAAGCCATCTTTTCTACTATGCATGAATGTAACACCAAACAAATATTTGTTGGTGATGATAGATCTCTAAGTGTTGTAGGATCTGGAATAGTTCCAGTAGAAAATGATCATTTCAGTGATGTACTATGTGTTCCAAAAATTTCTTACAATTTGTTATCAGTCTATCAAATTACTCATCCAGGTGAAGGTAAAACTGTGACATTTACACCTCACCAAGTTGTAATAAAGGATTTTAAAAATCCTCAAAATGTCCTTGCTACTGGAACTATTGATGATATTACCAGGTTGTACAAATTTAACAACTTTGGGTCATCACCTTTTCCTTCAGTTTTTGTTACTCATACTGATAACTTGAGAAAACTTTGGCATGAGAAATTTGGTCACTTAAATTATCGCTCATTGCAACAACTATGTAAAGACAATATGGTGACTGCTCTTCCGCTGGTATCTTGCAAAAATGGTGTTTTTTTCGGTTGTGTACTCGAAAAACATCATTGGGATAGTTTTGACAAACGTGCCTCTTGGCACGCCTCAGTTCCCTTGGAGCTTGTGCATAGTGACTTGTGTGGCCCTCTTCCATCTGCTTCATTTTCTGGTTTTAAATATTTCTTAACTTTCATTGATGACTACTCCAGATGCACTTGGGTTTACTTCGTAAAACTTAAATGCGAAATATTTAACATGTTCTTGGCCTACAAGGCCCTTGTTGAAAAACAATATGATCATCAAATTATTAAGTTAAGATCTGACAATGGAGGATAATATGTTAACAACAAGTTCACTACTTTTTGCACTGAAAAAGGAATTCAACAACAACACACTGTTCCATATACACCACAACAAAATGGTGTAGCTGAACGAAAGAACCGCACTTTAAAAGAAATGGCTAATTGTATGATCCAATCTAAGGGACTAAGTCTTCAATATTGGAATGAGGCCATAAATTGTGCAAATTACATAGTTAATCGCACACCCACTAAATTTTTACAAGGTAAAACATCAGAAGAAGCATGGAGTAAAATTAAACCAAATGTAAGTCACTTCCGTGTGTTTGGTTGTGAAGAATGAGCTCACATTCCAGATGAAAAACATAAAGCATTGCAACCTAAAAGTGAAAAGTGCATATTTGTTGGATATTCTGAAGATGTAAAAGGTTATAGACTTCTTCACCCACATTCTCATGATATAATCATTAGAAGAGATGTTAAATTTGATGAAAATCTCTTGGCCTGCAAACCTAACTTGGCAGGTGTGCCATCTTTGGCCTGCGAGCCTTATTCGATGATTGTGCCTTCTTATTCTTCCAAATTCCTTGACAATTTTCCAACTCCAATTTCTGATGATGACAGTGAGGATGAAAATCCATCTCCACCTGCTCATGTTCCTCCAATTGCACCAGCACCAATACTTCCTCGATGGGTCTGTTCAACATGTGAAGCAACTGGTGATATTGCTAGTGATCCTAGAGATCAACATCGAACACATTCTCAGTTTCAGTGAGCCTATTCTCTTTTGGCTCAAGTTTCTGAGAATCATGATCTAGAAAATTTTGTAGAAGCGTCAGGAAATCCAGATTGGGATGCAGCTATGGATGAAGAATATCGTTCCTTAATGGTGAACGATACTTGGGATCTTGTTCCTCTTCCAAAAGGAAGAAAACTTGTCAGATGTAAATGGGTCTACAAAACTAAGTATGCATCAGATGGAAGTGTTGAAAGACTTAAGGTAAGGTTAGTTGCCAAAGGTTTTTCCCAAGTTGAAGGGATTGACTATAATGAAACCATTTCTCCTGTCGCAAAAATGAATTCCATCCGCCTTGTTATTTCCCTTGCATCCTTACATAACTGGGAAGTCCATCAAATGGATGTCAAGTATGCATTTTTACATGGTGATTTACAGGAGGAAATTTACATGGAACAACCTCCTGGATATGTTCAGGATAACTCTAGCCTTGTTTGTCTCCTTAAGAAATCCTTATATGGCCTTAAGCAATCTCCTAAATCTTGGTATGCCAAAATGTATAGCTTCCTCCTTAACACTAGTTTTTCTAGATGCCATTTTGACCCCAATGTCTATACCAAGAAAGTAGGAAAACATCTCATCATACTTTTTCTTTATGTTGATGATCTTATCCTTACTGGTAGTGACCCTAAACTTATAACCCATGTGAAATCTAGTCTTAAGCAAAATTTTGAAATGTCAGACTTAGAACATTTGCATTATTTTCTTGGTCTCCAAGTCTTGCAAACCAAAGAAGGAATATTTCTTTCCCAGTCTAAGTATGCTTGTGACCTACTTCGTTGCTTCCACATGGAAGATTGTAAACTGACCCCTTCTCTCTTCCAGTCTGGAGTCAAAATTTCTGCCACTTGTACTTCTCCTAAAGTAGATGCCACCTTGTATCATCAGCTTATTGGTATCCTTTTATACTTGACTCATTCCTGTCCTAACCTTTCCTTTGTCGTTGGTCGTGTTTCTTGTTATATGCAAACTCCTCATGAAAGTCACTGGAAAGCAGCAAAAAGAATACTTCGATATATTTGAGGTATAATTCAATTTGAGATTCATTACAGTACAGGGGGAAACCTTTGTTGCTTGGTTTGACTGATTCATATTGGGCCGGTGATCTTGATGATCGAAAGTCTACTGTAGGTTATGTTTTTAGTCTAGGATCTAGACCTGTCACTTGGGATTATAAGAAACAACAAGCTCTTTCTCTTTCTTCAGAAGAAGAAGAATATCAAGTTGCAGCTAATGCCAGTCAGGAAGCTTTATGGCTTCAACAGATCCTTTTAGAGTTTGGATTCAAGTAGCAGCAGCCTACTACACTTTGGTGCGACAATCAAAGTGCCATCAATCTTTCCAAAGATCCAGTTCTACATCAGCACAGCAAACACATTGAGCTACACATGTACTTCATCAGAAATCTTGTTCATGATCGTGTTATTGAAGTGTTCTATTGCCCTACAGATGATCAATTTGTAGACATCTTCACCAAGTCTCTTACAGAAGCGAAGTTTTCTAAACTTCCTTCTATGTTAGGAGTTTAGGAATGTGTCCTTAAGGGGGGATAGGCTCTAATGCCTCCTTCCTTCTCCTAATAGTGTCACTTTTGTAAATCCTTTAATCATATCCCAAGTTGTTCTTAAGGGGGGATGTTAGGATATTTAGACACTTAGGAGTTAGTTAAGATCAACTTGTGTAATATATTCGTTAGGCAAAAGTGTGTTTCTTTAGTATGTGTTAGTATGCATTTGTAAATATTCTAATTCGACGGTCACGATATGTTCTAGACATAGAGTGATCCGAGGGTTCAACTTCTCTTAGATCATACCTACCATTGATATATGGCTTAACACCCGATTGGTCTATGATCTCTATTTAAAGAGCATATAGGGTCCTTGGCTAGTTGATCGATTATGACAAGCTCATGTAAATTTCTTTATTTTGCATAATAAATTGCTCCAAGTAGCTATTTGGCTGGGGCCATGGACTGTTTCCCTCTCGAGGGTTTTAACCATGTGACAAACATCGGTGTGTTGATTTGTGATCTATTTTTGTGAAGCGGTTGCTAAAGGTGTTTGGTCTTTTGGGAGTACCCTGTGTACCTGAATAGTGGACACTTAGGATGCCCAAATAAAAACCACATTATTATCTATACTAATTATAAACAATAATACCATTATCAAAACATTAAGAAAAACAATTGCATAAATTATAAACCATGCCATTTTAAAACATTATAATATGAATAACAAGAATCGCTCCGATAAATCGAAAGGCCTAAATTTCAACCACAATATTATCTTTAAAACACAAAAATCGTATATTAACCAAGCAATTTCACCAGGTCACATGAACAAATCCTATAGACACCCAATGCTTTTTCGCATACATAACACACGGTGCTGATTATATAAACAACCATAATAACATTTATGCATAATAATCCATTTACAAACTCTCGTCACAAGTAACAACCCAGGGTCGAAGTCATGTAGGGTCTTAAATACTTTACCCAAACCACGTGGTTTCATTTCACACGCAGGCTATATATTCACACTAATCTTGTTTTACAGAGGTCGTAAGACCCTTATAAACCATACATGCTGTAAATACTAGAAAAAGCTTCACAGTAAAACAAATTTGTTACTGAGAGGTCGTGAGACACTCCCATCTACACCTATGCTGTAATCATAGCCTCGACCACTTAATTAAATACACAGTCCACTAAAATAAACCCATAATTATCTACACACTATCAATGACGAAACCTACAACAACTCTGTCAATGTAGGGTTTACACCCACGATTAATTACATTCCCACATTATACATTAAAAACCAACTGTAAGTCTAAAACCCCTTAACTACCATAGCCATGATGGAGAGTACTGACGCCATGTAAGTCTTAGCCCAAAATCCATCTCGCTGATAGGGTATTCATCATTCTAACTATTAAAAATCAACAAAGGAAAATACTATGTAAATAATAACCCAGCATCGAAACGTATCATTATAATAAAACCAACGCTTATAACAAAAGAAAAATATACACAGTACTAGTTTTTATAAACCATTACAAATCGTAAACATGGTATGTATTCACAAATCAGTGTTTTATTACATTAACATTATTTACACAGTCAAACTGCTTACGGACTTGCACCATTGGAAGTAATGGTGCTGCCATGACCAGTTGACATATTCAAACAGTAGACAAAATTATACACAGAGCCTGCCCAAGGCTCCAAGTTTTGCCTCACGGATAAACATATTAAATAATTAGAAGCACCCAAGTCTTTATAAACTCAGACCTGAAGGCCAATAGAGCCCCATAACTCAAACCCCAACTACCACTAGTATAAAATGAGAAATTAATGACTAAAATCATGCTATAAATGACTATTTTTGTGTCGGCGACTAAGAGTAGCTAATTTCCACTATCTTATAGCTAGTCGGATTTCACTTAGTCGTTATTAACTTAACTTATTAGTCATTGATTTAGTCATTGATAGTCAATGATTTAGTCATTTATTTAGTCACGGGTTTAGTCACTGATTTAGTAACTGATTGCAGTAATTAATGACCAAATATACGACTAAATAAACTACTACATGATAACATATTAATGACTAAGCTAAATACGACTAAAATTTAGTAACGCTATAAAATACCAGAAATTAGCTACTAATAGTCGTATATATGCAAATTTAGTCGTTTTCCTAGTCACAAATTTATGATAGGGTACAGTGGAATCAAACCACCAACCTCCTGCCTATAATTAGGCAGGTGCTCTTCCATTGAGATAACACCCTTTAAGAAGTTGTTATTCCTTGATAATGATGATATTCAAACAAATTTTGCATCATTCTAGCATACAAAGTAATGATTATCAAGTTACTATAGATACATAATAGCTTACCCTGTACTAGTCCTTCAAGTCATTTGTGCACTTAATAAATGCATTTGAAATACTTTCAGGACTATTACAAGGTAAGACATTATGTATCAATAGAAACTCACTAATCATTATTTTGTATGTTAATTCATCACATTCTACACAAACAAATATTTTCAATGATAACCAATCCAAGCATTAGTGTGTTCAACAATCCAATCTCCCCCCTTGAGTAAACAATTTAATAGCAATGTAATAGCTACTCTCCATGCAATGATCAAGTTTTTAAACTTCCATGTTGTCCCCTACAATGTATTTCAACCAAAGTCCAACATATACAAAAATAATATAAGAATACTCACAGAAAATATTGGCATGCTTTTGTTATTTGAGTGCCACTCTAAGTAAGATTTCTTAAAATCAAATGATACCAACATAACTATTTCCAAATCCAACATATATAGCAAAAAAATGTATAAGAAATACTTCAAATAAGACAAGGGGAAGATATTGGAATGCTTGTGCTATTTAAGTGCCACTATAAGCAATATTTCTTGCAATGAAAAGATATGAATAAGATTGATTTTATCTCACAACCAAAAACGTTTTCATAAGATCATAACCATCAATGTTATGAATTTTTTGTGGGGAGTGATTTTCCCATATAAAGGGGTTGATGTCACAATTATCTATAGGAAGAAAGGTAAGTACATCCAAGGTCAAGAGATTGCATGCCCAGAAATGTCTTGAATTAACCCCACAACCATTTTCCACCCAAAGTTATGTTGGCAAAGGAAATGCACCATTCACAAGGCAAACACATGATTGTATTTTATGCCTAAAACATTTTGCAATAATTTGTTAGTTGGTTGAATAATTTCTTCAAACACGTTGTCTGGTTGCATGGGAGGCTACATTCTTAATCAATATAGGCAAAGTTTCTTCCTCCGTGAGATCACTTGCTTGTTGGGTTGTATTGTAGGAATTATGCGCTACGATTTCTCCCCATGAAATCAATTTCTCAATGGTTTACTTGCAGAAATTATGGCAATGATTTTACCCCATGAAAATATCTTTCTCGTACAAGAAAACGCACAGTCATTAATGCCCAAAAACAAAACTTATGACTAAATTTCTTTGAGTAAGAAAATCCATGAACTTGGTATATTCCTGGCCTAATATGAACCCAAAACATGTTATGAAACAATTTTCCAAAGTAATGCAACAACAATTATCATATTCTTTTATACAAATCAAATCAAAATTCCAAAGTGTTACAACAAACATTTAATATGTTCCATTACCAATTGGTTTAATAATTAGAAGTCCTTCTTCATAGTCCTTCCTCATGAAACCATAAACACTTGAAAAAGTAATGTGTTACAGAAAATAACTCATTACTAACCATCGTACAAACATAAAATCCAACAGTAGTGAAGTAGAAGGACAACATTCTGAAAAATTCAAGCAGTTGTCCAAGTCTATACATATCTCTACTGAGAACCTATTCTCCATTTCCACTGGGATACTTTACCCTCAAACAAATCAATCTGGTTAAGTCCGACATCTCGTCCCTTTCCAACTCGTTGCAATGTCAATTTTATAGGTTCATTCTTAACAAAGGAAAATGTGCATAAATGGAAAGGAAAACAATAAAATATTATAGATAAACAACTACTTGAATGTATTCATGATGAGTGATGTTTCCATGTCGTAAATTCGAATTGAACCCTGCATATTGCATGATGTGTCAGTAAAACATATTTAATAGGCATAAGATATGTGATTCAATTACAACTGAAATAAACATTATTTCATTTCAATAAACAAGTATCTATCTTATTAGAGTATGTACCCATGGATTCTTTAGTAGCTTCTATGATATCCGTGCCTTTGTCTTCATCTCCATTTATTTCTATTAATTCAGGTAAAGAGTCAACTAATAAAGTGGACTTATCCTTCACAAGTTTTCCCGCCTGTGCATATATATAGTTGTCATTAATAATCTTAACCAACTCAGGAAAATTTTACGAATACCATTCCCCGCAGATAAATTACTAATTAATTAATGCTAAAGCTAGAGAATCATCAAATAGGGCATGCAACGAGAAAGAATGGGATGATTAAATATAAAATACACATCCATCCACAATATCTATATTGACCAAATAAAAACCTTAACATGCTAGCTTGCAAGAAACAAATACAATTTTCCTGGGTCCCTATTATGAAAGCTCCAAATGACAAAAAGAACCATACATTCCTGACCACTGGAGACAATTATACAAACCATTTTTATGAATGTCTACAGTGAATGGATTACAATAAGAGAAAAACAAACATAACCCTGCAAAAAAATAAAGACTCTTTACATAGATAAAGATACGGAGAAAATTTTGGTTTAACTATGTAATTGGTTAAATTAACTAAAGTGATTTACCTCATGGAGATGCACATGACTACATATTACACTCTAGTCTATACCATGTTTTTGGACAATTAACTAGTCCCAGAATGTCAGTTATCAAGATTTTACCCCCACATGGTTTCAGCCTAAAATATAGGTAGTACTTACTACAAGAACATGTATAATCAAGGACTTAACTACCTCATCAGTCTATTGTAAAGTTAGTAAGTGTTATAGCGGATTTCACCACACTAGGTGAATCACACATTGTATGGCCTTCCCTTGTCCCGCTGCAGACTCATTAGCCCCTTTGGACCACTTTATATCTTTTAATGTTACCTTGATCATCCCTAAAAACATTAGAATATTGATATACGCATCTTTTCCCTCGATATCCGCGTACATACGCGGATATTTCCCCTATAGTCGCATACATCGGGATGTGTACATAAATCCAAATCCTTTTGGACTGTTCCTTGACTTGGATCCGACTCATATGACTCCTGGCCTTCCATATGCCTTGAGATCGCACGAATTCGACCCTTAAGTATCCCTTTGAAGAACTATATAAGGAACCCATTGGTACATTGAAAGCATAAGAGAATTTTGAGAGTAACAAAACTATAGTCCATTGTTGCCAAGATTTATGCTTGAGTCTGCATCCCTTTGTCCCTTGGAGCACTGTTGTGTTCTTCCCAAGCTTGCCTTTCACTAGTAAGCTTGCTATCGAAGTGATGGAGGATTGAGGTGGTGGAGGCCCAAGTGGGGGATTCAGTTTCTCCGATTCGCAGACGTGCCGTCAGAGGTTGTCACTTGTAATCTCTGATTCTTATTAATAGAAATATCTTTTCCTGTCCAATAATGTGTATTTGAATGAATATTGTTTCCATTGGAATATGTCAAATGCTTTTACATTATTGATTATATATGCTATAATATATCTAACACCATGAAATATAGTATGCTTGTATTGTTTACTTGTTGTTGAGGACGTGCTATAACAAATTATGCCAACAACAGAC
>LPNX011093520.1:1001259-1011267 GCA_001517045.1 Pseudotsuga menziesii | reverse complement strand
AGTGAAAGGCAAGCTTGGGAAGAACACAACAGTGCTCCAAGGGACAAAGGGATGCAGACTCAAGCATAAATCTTGGCAACAATGGACTATAGTTTTGTTACACTCAAAGTTCTCTTATGCTTTCAATGTACCAATGGGTTCCTTATATAGTTCTTCAAAGGGATATTGAAGGGTCGAATCCGTGCGATCTCAAGGCATATGGAAGGCCAGGAGTCATATGAGTCGGATCCAAGTCAAGGAACAGTCCAAAAGGATTTGGATTTATGCACACATCCCGATGTACGCGACTATCGAGGGAATATCCGTGTATGTACGCGGTTATCGGGGAAAAAGCCACGTATATCAATATTGTAATGTTTTTGGGGGATGATCAAGGTAACATCAAAAGATATAAAGTGGTCCAAAGGGGCTAATGAGTCTGCAGCGGGACAAGGGAAGGCCATACAATGTGTGATTCACCTAGTGTGGTGAAATCTGCTATAACAGTAAGTGCCAAGTATGAAGAGAAAATTGAACCAGAGACATAAATCCATTATTATCGGCTATCTTATGAAGTTCCAAGTATTAAGAGGAAACTGAACCAAAGATATAAATCTGTTATTATCAACTATCTTATGAACAACTAAAAATGGCATCACCTTGTCAGCTTAGCCAATAATTTCCCCTCCCGAATGTTTAAGAGGTTTGCATTACACGAAGATAAAAAGGATGGTGAGGCAAGCATTGGAGAGATGTAAATGAACCATACTTGAAATGTCTATCCATGTGAATCAATGGAAATATAAAAGCATCTTGGTAATCAAATATTTATCATTTGATGAAAGATACCCCACAAACTAACCCATCAGGTATTAGTTGTAAAGGTAATTAGAACTAGTTCATGATTAGTAACTTATTTTGTTAGACAGCACTGATTCAATTTATAACTTCCATCATTGTTGCTCTCTATATGAATCTTATATTTTAAATATGCACTTTAATTAAGTTTTTTTCATTTACCAAAATAATTGAAGTTTTCGTTTTCAACTGACTCTACTTATTTCAAATGTTAATGAGATAATACTAGCTATAAACAATCCCGTGGGATGATAAGCATTCAAGAATCTAAGTTAATAAACAAATCCTTTTACCTTTCAGTATAAATATGATTCATGAGTCCTAACTAAAGAATTAAAAGACACTTATGGGAAATTGACCTCAACTTGACAGCTGTTAGAATTGACGCTGACTAAACTATCTTAAATGATGTTTCATATAAAACCCCCAAAAAAGTAAAAAAATACTAAGTTTAAACTTGCAATACCTTAATCTCATGCAAAAGGTGTTGATGTCCTTGTCCAAGGTATCGAGAAGACTAATAGCCTGTATAACCATGTTATCCACTCTATTGACATTGAATTTCACTTTGGCTCTATTGTAGCTGTGCCCAAGACCCAATTGAGCCTTCTCCAAGTCTATGTGATTCAAGATATGTGATTAAATTACAACTGAAATAAACATTATTTCATTTCAATAAAAAAGTATCTATCTTATTAGAATCTATACCCATGGAAGCTTTAGCAGCTTCTATGATATCCTTGGCTTTGTCTTCATCTCCATTTATTTCTATTAATTCAAGTAAAGAGTTAGCCGATAAAGTGGACTTATCCTGCACAAACTTTTCCACCCATGCATATATATAGCTGTCAATAATAATCTTAACCAGCTTGGGAAAATTCCACGAATGCCATTCCCTGCAGATAAATTACTAATTAATTAATGTTGAAGCTAGAGAATCATCAAATAGGGCATGCAACAAGAAAGAATGGGATGATTAAATATAAAAATACATATCCATCCACAGTATCTATATTGACCAATGAAAAACCTTATCATACTGGCTTGCAAGCAACAAATACAATTTTCCTAGGTCCCTGTTATGAAAGCTCCAGATGTCAAAAAAAGCCATACATTCGTGACAACTGGAGACATTTATACAAACCCTTTTTATGAATGTCTACAGTGAATGGATTACAATAAGAGAAAAACAAACATAACCCTCCAAAAAAATGAAGACTCTTTACATAAATAAAGGTACGAAGAAAATTTTGGTTTAACTATGTAATTGGTTAAAATAACTAAAGTGATCTACCTCATGGAGATGCACATGACTACACATTACACTCTAGTTTGTACCCTTTTTTTGGACAATTACTAGTCCTATAATGTCGGTTATCAAGATTTTACCCCTCGCATGGTTTCAGCCTAAAATCTAGGTAGTACTTACTACAAGAACATGGATAATTGAGGCCTTAACTACTTAGTCAGTCTATTGTAAAGTTAGTAAGTGCAAGTATGAAGAGGAAATTGAACCAGGGACATAAATCCATTATTATCAACTATATTATGAAGTGCCAAGTATTAACAGGAAACTGAACCAGAGATATAAATACACTATTATCATCTATCTTATGAACAACTAAAAATGGAATCACCTTGTGAGCTTAGCCAATAATTTCCCCTCCTAAATGCTTAAGAGGTTTGGATTACATGAAGATAAAAAGGATGGTGAGGCAAGCATTGGAGAGATGCAAATGAACCTTACTTGAAATTTCTATCCATGTGAATCAATGGAAATAGAAAAGCATATTGGTAATCAAATATTTATCATTTGATGAAAGATACCCCACAAACTAACCCATTAGGTATTAGTTTTAAAGGTAATTAGAACTAGTTCATGATTGGTGACCTATTTTGTTACATAGCACTGATTCAATTTATAACTGCCATCGTAGTTTTTCTCTGCTTGAATCTTATATTTTAAATATGCACTTTAATTAAGTTTTTTTCATTTACCAAAATAATTGCAGCTTTCCTTTTCAACTAAATATACTTATTTCAAATGTTAACAAGATAATACTAGCTATAAACAATCTCATGGGATGATAAGCATTCAAAAATCTAAGTTAATAAACAAATACTTTTACCTTTCAGTATATATATGATTCATGAGTCATAGCTAAAGAATTAAAAGACACTTATGGGAAATTGACCTCAACTTGACAGCTGTTAGAATTGACCATGACTGAACTATCTTAAACGTTGTTTCATATAAAACCCAAAAAAAAGTAAAAACAATACAAGTTTAAACTTGCAATACCTTACTCTCATGTAGAAGGTGTTCATGTCCTTTTCCAAGGTATCGAGAAGACTAATAGCCTGTACAACCATGTTATCCACTCTATTGACATTGAATTTAAGGTTGGCTCTATAGTAGTTGTGCCCAATACCCAATTGACCCTTCTACAAGTCTATGTGATTCAAGATATGTAATTCAATTACAACTGAAATAAACATTATTTCATTTCAATAAACAAGTATCTATTTTGTACCCATGGAAGCTTTAGAAACTTTTATGATATCCTTGGCTTTGTCTTCATCTCCAGTTATTTCTATTAATTCAACTAAAGCGTCAGTCGATAAGGTGGACTTATCCTTCACAAAATTTTCCACCCGTGCATATATATAGTTGTCATTAATAATCTTAACCAGCTCGGGAAAATTCCATGAATACCATCCCTATAGATAAATTACTAATTAATTAATGTTGAAGCTAGAGAATCATCAAATAGGCCATGCAATAAGAAAGAATGGGATGATTAACTATAAAAATACACATCCATCCACAGTATCTATATTGACCAAAGAATAGCCTTATCATACTGGCCTGCAAGCAAAAAATACAATTTTCCTCAGTCCCTATTATGAAATCTGTAGATGACAAAAAGAACCATACTTTCCTGACCACTGGAGACAATTATACAAACCCTTTTTATGAATGTCTACAGTGAATGAATTACAATAAGAGAAAAAGAAATATAAGCATCCAAAGAAACGAAGACTCTTTACATAAATAAAGATACAGAGAAAATTTTGGTTTAACTATGTAATTGGTTAAAATAACTAAAGTGATCTACCTCATGGAGATGCACATGACTACACATTACACTCTAGTCTGTACCCTATTTTTGGACAATTACTAGTCCTAGAATATCGGCTATCAAGATTTTACCCCCACATGGTTTCATCCTAGAATCTAGGTAGTACTTACTACAAGAACATGGATATTCAAGGCCTGAAATACCTCGTGAGTCTATTGTAAAGTTAGTAAGTGCCAAGTATGAAGAGGAAATTGAACCAGAGACACAAATCCATTAATGATCAGCTATCTTATGAAGTGCCAAGTATTAAGAGGAAACTGAACCAGAGATATCAATCCGTTCAATATCAGCTACCTTATGAACAACTAAAAATGGAATCACCTTGTGAGCTTAGCCAATAATTTCCCCTCCTAAATGCTTAAGAGGCTAGCATTACATGAAGATAAAAAGGATGGTAAGGCAAGCATTAGACAGATGTAAATGAACCTTACTTGAAATGTCTATCCATGTGAATCAATGGAAATAGAAAATCATATTGTAAATCAAATATTTATCATTTCATGAAAGATACCCCACAAACTAACCCATCAGGTATTAGTTGTAAAGGTAATTAGAACTAGTTCATGATGTGTAACCCATTTTGTAACATAGCACTGATTTAATTTATAACTGCCATTGTAGTTGTTCTCTGTTTGAATCTTATATTTTAAATATGTAGTTTAATTAAGTTTTTTTCATTTACCAAAATAGTTGCAATTTTCCTTTTCAGCTGAATATACTTATTTCAAATGTTAACGAGATAATACTAACTATAAACAATCCCATGGGATGATAAGCATTCAAAAATCTAAGCTAATAAACAAATCCTTTTACCTTTCAGTATAAATAAGATTAATAAGTCCTAACTAAAGAATTAAAAGACACTTATGGGAAATTTACCTCAACTTGACAACTGTTAGAACTTAGAATTGACCCTGACTGAACTATCTTAAATGTTGTTTTGTATAAAACCCCCAAAAAAGTAAAACCAATACAAATTTTAAACTTGCAATACCTTACTCTCATGCAGAAGATGTTGATGTCCTTGCCCAAGGTATCAAGAAGACTAATAGCCCGTATAACCATGTTATCCACTCTATTGACACTTAATTTCACATTGGCTCTATTGTAGTTGTTCCCAAGACCCAATTGAGCCTTCTCCAAGTCTATGTGATTCAATTACAACTAAAATAAACATTATTTCATTTCAATAAACAAGTATCTATCTGATTAGAGTCTGTACTGATGAAATCTTTAGAAACTTCTATGATATCCTTGGCTTTGTCTTCATCTCCAGTTATTCCTATTAATTCAGGTAAAGAGTCAACCGATAAAGTGGACTTATGCTTCACAAACTTTTCCACTCGTGCATATATATAGTTGTCATTAATAATCTTAACCAGCTTGGGAAAATTCCACGAATACCATTCTCTGCAGATAAATTACATTAATTAATGTTGAAGCTAGAGAATCATCAAATAGGGCATGCAACAAGAAACAATGGGATGATTAACTATAAAAATACACATCCATCCATAGTATCTATATTGACCAAATAAACACCTTATCATATTGTCCTGCAAGCAACAAATACAATTTTCCTGGGTCCCTATTATGAACGCTCAAGATGACAAAAAGAACCATACATTCCTGACCACTGGAGACAATTATACAAAGCCTTTTTATGAATTTCTACTGTGAATGGATTACAATAAGAGAAAAACAAACATAACCCTCCAAAAAAGCAAATAATCTTTACATAACTAAAGATACGGAGAAAATTTTGGTTTAACTATGTAATTGGTTAAAATAACTAAAGTGATATACCTCATGGAGATGCACATGACTACACATTACACCCTAGTCTGTACCATGTTTTTGGACAATTACTAATCCTAGAATGTCGGTTATCAATATTTTACCCCAACATGGTTTCAGCCTAGAATCTAGGCAATGCTTACTACAAGAACATGGATAATCAAGGCCTTAACTACATCGTCAGTCTATTGTAAAGTTAGTAAGTGCCAAGCATGAAGAGGAAATTGAATCAAAGACATAAATCCATTATTATCATCTATCTTATGAAGTGCCAAGTATTAAGAGGAAACTGAACTAGAGATATAAATCCATTATTATCAGCTATCTTATGAACAACTAAAAATGGAATCACCTTGTGAGCTTAGCCAATAATTTTCCCTCCTGAATGTTTAAGAGGTTGGCATTACATGAAGTTAAAAAGGATGGTGAGGCAAGAATTGGAGAGATGCAAATGAACCTTGCTTGAAATGTCTTTCCATGTGAATCAATGGAAATAGAAAAGCATATTGGTAATCAAATATTTATCATTTGATGAGAGATACCCCACAAACTAACCCATCAGGTATTAGTTGTAAAGGTGATTAGAACTAGTTCATGATTGGTAACTTATTTTGTCACATAACACTGATTCAATTTATAACTACCATCGCAATTGTTCTCTATTTGAATCTTATATTTTAAACATGCACTTTAATTAAGTTTTTTTCATTTACCAAAATAATTGCAGATTTCTTTTTCAACTAAATATACTTATTTCAAATGTTAATGAGATAATACTAGCTATAACCAATCCCATGGGGTGATAGGCATTCAAAAACCTAAGTTAATAAACAAATCCTTTTACCTTTCAGTGTAAATATGATTCATGAGTCCTAACTAAAGAATTAAAAGACACTTATAGGAAATTGACCTCAACTTGACAACTGCACTTATGGGAAATTGACCTCAACTTGACAGCTTTTGCAATTGACCCTCACTGAACTATCTTAAATGTTGTTTCATATAAAACCCAAAAAAAAATTAAAAACAATACTAAGTTTAAACTTGCAATACCTTACTCTCATGCAGAAGGTGTTGATGTCCTTGTCCAACGTATCGAGAAGACTAATAGACTATATAACCATGTTATCCACTCTATTGACATTGAATTTCACGTTGTCTCCGATGTAGCTGTGCCCAAGACCCAATTGAGCCTTCTCCAAGTCTATGTGATTCAAGATATGGGATTCAATTACAACTGAAATAAACATTATTTCATTTCAATAAACAAGTATGTATATGATTCGAGTCTATACCCATGGAAGCTTTAGCAGCTTCTATGATATTCTTGGCTTTGTCTTCATCTCCAGTTATTTCTATTAATTCAGGTAAAGAGTTAGTCGATAAAGTGGACTTATCCTTCACAAACTTTGCCACCCGTGCATATATATAGTTGTCATTAATAATCTTAACCAGCTCATGAAAATGCCATGAATACCATTCCATGTAGATAAGTTACTAATTAATTAATGTTGAAGCTAGAGAATCATCAAATAGGGAATGCAACAAGAAAGAATGGGATGATTAACTATAAAAATACACATCCATCCATAGTATCTATATTGACCAAAGAAACACCTTATCATACTAGATTTCAAGCAACCAATACAATTGTCATGGGTCCCTATTATGAAAGCTCGAGATGACAAAAGAAACCATACATTCCTGACCACTGGAGACAATTATACAAACCCTTTTTATGAATGTCTACAGTGAATGAATTACAATAAGAGAAAAATAAATATAAGCATCCAAAGAAACGAAGACTCTTTACATAAATAAAGATACAGAGAAAATTTTGGTTTAACTATGTAATTGGTTAAAATAACTAAAGTGATCTACCTCATGGAGATGCACATGACTACACATTACACTCTAGTCTGTACCCTATTTTTGGACAATTACTAGTCCTAGAATATCGGCTATCAAGATTTTACCCCCACATGGTTTCATCCTAGAATCTAGGTAGTACTTACTACAAGAACATGGATATTCAAGGCCTGAAATACCTCGTGAGTCTATTGTAAAGTTAGTAAGTGCCAAGTATGAAGAGGAAATTGAACCAGAGACACAAATCCATTAATGATCAGCTATCTTATGAAGTGCCAAGTATTAAGAGGAAACTGAACCAGAGATATCAATCCGTTCAATATCAGCTACCTTATGAACAACTAAAAATGGAATCACCTTGTGAGCTTAGCCAATAATTTCCCCTCCTAAATGTTTAAGAGGCTAGCATTACATGAAGATAAAAAGGATGGTAAGGCAAGCATTAGACAGATGTAAATGAACCTTACTTGAAATATCTATCCATGTGAATCAATGGAAATAGAAAAGCATATTGTAAATCAAATATTTATCATTTCATGAAAGATACCCCACAAACTAACCCATCGGGTATTAGTTGTAAAGGTAATTAGAACTAGTTCATGATTTGTAACCCATTTTGTAACATAGCACTGATTTAATTTATAACTTCCATTGTAGTTGTTCTCTGTTTGAATCTTATATTTTAAATATGTAGTTTAATTAAGTTTTTTTCATTTACCAAAATAGTTGCAATTTTCCTTTTCAGCTGAATATACTTATTTCAAATGTTAACGAGATAATACTAACTATAAACAATCCCATGGGATGATAAGCATTCAAAAATCTAAGCTAATAAACAAATCCTTTTACCTTTCAGTATAAATAAGATTAATGAGTCCTAACTAAAGAATTAAAAGACACTTATGGGAAATTTACCTCAACTTGACAACAACTAGAACTTAGAATTGACCCTGACTGAACTATCTTAAATGTTGTTTTGTATAAAACCCCAAAAAAAGTAAAACCAATACAAATTTTAAACTTGCAATACCTTACTCTCATGCAGAAGATGTTGATGTCCTTGCCCAAGGTATCAAGAAGACTAATAGCCCGTATAACCATGTTATCCACTCTATTGACACTTAATTTCACATTGTCTCTATTGTAGTTGTTCCCAAGACCCAATTGAGCCTTCTCCAAGTCTATGTGATTCAATTACAACTAAAATAAACATTATTTCATTTCAATAAACAAGTATCTATCTGATTAGAGTCTGTACTAATGAAATCTTTAGAAACTTCTATGATATCCTTGGCTTTGTCTTCATCTCCAGTTATTCCTATTAATTCAGGTAAAGAGTCAACCGATAAAGTGGACTTATCCTTCACAAAATTTTCCACTCGTGCATATATATAGTTGTCATTAATAATCTTAACTAGCTTGGGAAAATTCCACGAATACCATTCCCTGCAGATAAATTACATTAATTAATGTTGAAGCTAGAGAATCATCAAATAGGGCATGCAACAAGAAACAATGGGATGATTAACTATAAAAATACACATCCATCCATAGTATCTATATTGACCAAAGAAACACCTTATCATATTGGCCTGCAAGCAACAAATACAATTTTCCTGGGTCCCTATTATGAACGCTCAAGATGACAAAAAGAACCATACATTCTTGACCACTGGAGACAATTATACAAAGCCTTTTTATGAATTTCTACTGTGAATGGATTACAATAAGAGAAAAACAAACATAACCCTCCAAAAAAGCAAATAATCTTTACATAACTAAAGATACGGAGAAAATTTTGGTTTAACTATGTAATTGGTTAAAATAACTAAAGTGATATACCTCATGGAGATGCACATGACTACACATTACACCCTAGTCTGTACCATGTTTTTGGACAATTACTAATCCTAGAATGTCGGTTATCAAGATTTTACCCCAACATGGTTTCAGCCTAGAATCTAGGCAATGCTTACTACAAGAACATGGATAATCAAGACCTTAACTACCTCGTCAGTCTATTGTAAAGTTAGTAAGTGCCAAGTATGAAGAGGAAATTGAATCAAAGACATAAATCCATTATTATCATCTATCTTATGAAGTGCCAAGTATTAAGAGGAAACTGAACTAGAGATATAAATCCATTATTATCAGCTATCTTATGAACAACTAAAAATGGAATCACCTTGTGAGCTTAGCCAATAATTTGCCCTCCTGAATGTTTAAGAGGTTGGCATTACATGAAGTTAAAAAGGATGGTGAGGCAAGAATTGGAGAGATGCGAATGAACCTTGCTTGAAATGTCTTTCCATGTGAATCAATGGAAATAGAAAAGCATATTGGTAATCAAATATTTATCATT
>LPNX011093520.1:977200-1001107 GCA_001517045.1 Pseudotsuga menziesii | reverse complement strand
ATAACTACCATCGCAATTGTTCTCTATTTGAATCTTATATTTTAAACATGCACTTTAATTAAGTTTTTTTCATTTACCAAAATAATTGCAGATTTCTTTTTCAACTAAATATACTTATTTCAAATGTTAATGAGATAATACTAGCTATAACCAATCCCATGGGGTGATAAGCATTCAAAAATCTAAGTTAATAAACAAATCCTTTTACCTTTGAGTGTAAATATGATTCATGAGTCCTAACTAAAGAATTAAAAGACACTTATAGGAAATTGACCTCAACTTGACAGCTGCACTTATGGGAAATTGACCTCAACTTGACAGCTTTTACAATTGACCCTCACTGAACTATCTTAAATGTTGTTTCATATAAAACCCAAAAAAAAATTAAAAACAATACTAAGTTTAAACTTGCAATACCTTACTCTCATGCAGAAGGTGTTGATGTCCTTGTCCAATGTATCTAGAAGACTAATAGACTATATAACCATGTTATCCACTCTATTGACATTGAATTTCACGTTGTCTCCGATGTAGCTGTGCCCAAGACCCAATTGAGCCTTCTCCAAGTCTATGTGATTCAAGATATGGGATTCAATTACAACTGAAATAAACATTATTTCATTTCAATAAAGAAGTATCTATCTTATTAGAGTCTGTACCCATGGAAGCTTTAGCAGCTTCTATGATATTCTTGGCTTTGTCTTCATCTCCAGTTATTTCTATTAATTCAGGTAAAGAGTTAGTCGATAAAGTGGACTTATCCTTCACAAACTTTGCCACCCGTGCATATATATAGTTGTCATTAATAATCTTAACCAGCTCATGAAAATGCCATGAATACCATTCCATGTAGATAAGTTACTAATTAATTAATGTTGAAGCTAGAGAATCATCAAATAGGGAATGCAACAAGAAAGAATGGGATGATTAACTATAAAAATACACATCCATCCATAGTATCTATATTGACCAAAGAAACACCTTATCATACTGGATTTCAAGCAACCAATACAATTGTCCTAGGTCCCTATTATGAAAGCTTGAGATGACAAAAGAAACCATACATTCCTGACCACTGGAGACAATTATACAAACCCTTTTTATGAATGTCTATAGTGAATGAATTACAATAAGAGAAAAAGAAATATAAGCATCCAAAGAAACGAAGACTCTTTACATAAATAAAGATACAGAGAAAATTTTGGTTTAACTATGTAATTCGTTAAAATAACTAAAGTGATCTACCTCATGGAGATGCACATGACTACACATTACACTCTAGTCTGTACCCTATTTTTGGACAATTACTAGTCCTAGAATGTCGGTTATCAAGATTTTACCCCCACATGGTTTCATCCTAGAATCTAGGTAGTACTTACTACAAGAACATGGATATTCAAGGCCTGAAATACCTCGTGATTCTATTGTAAAGTTAGTAAGTGCCAAGTATGAAGAGGAAATTGAACCAGAGACACAAATCCATTAATGATCAGCTATCTTATGAAGTGCCAAGTATTAAGAGGAAACTGAACCAGAGATATCAATCCGTTCAATATCAGCTACCTTATGAACAACTAAAAATGGAATCACCTTGTGAGCTTAGCCAATAATTTCCCCTCCTAAATGTTTAAGATGCTAGCATTACATGAAGATAAAAAGGATGGTAAGGCAAGCATTAGACAGATGTAAATGAACCTTACTTGAAATTTCTATCCATGTGAATCAATGGAAATAGAAAAGCATATTGTAAATCAAATATTTATCATTTCATGAAAGATACCCCACAAACTAACCCATCGGGTATTAGTTGTAAAGGTAATTAGAACTAGTTCATGATTTGTAACCCATTTTGTAACATAGCACTGATTTAATTTATAACTGCCATTGTAGTTGTTCTCTGTTTGAATCTTCTATTTTAAATATGTAGTTTTATTAAGTTTTTTTCATTTACCAAAATAGTTACAATTTTCCTTTTCAGCTGAATATACTTATTTCAAATGTTAACAAGATAATACTAACTATAAACAATCCCATGGGATGATAAGCATTCAAAAATCTAAGCTAATAAACAAATCCTTTTACCTTTCAGTATAAATAAGATTAATGAGTCCTAACTAAAGAATTAAAAGACACTTATGGGAAATTTACCTCAACTTGACAACTATTAGAACTTAGAATTGACCCTGACTGAACTATCTTAAATGTTGGTTTGTATAAAACCCCCAAAAAAGTAAAACCAATACAAATTTTAAACTTGCAATACCTTACTCTCATGCAGAAGATGTTGATGTCCTTGCCCAAGGTATCAAGAAGACTAATAGCCCGTATAACCATGTTATCCACTCTATTGACACTTAATTTCACATTGGCTCTATTGTAGTTGTTCCCAAGACCCAATTGAGCCTTCTCCAAGTCTATGTGATTCAATTACAACTAAAATAAACATTATTTCATTTCAATAAACAAGTATCTATCTGATTAGAGTCTGTACTGATGAAATCTTTAGAAACTTCTATGATATCCTTGGCTTTGTCTTCATCTCCAGTTATTCCTATTAATTCAGGTAAAGAGTCAACCGATAAAGTGGACTTATCCTTCACAAACTTTTCCACTCGTGCATATATATAGTTGTCATTAATAATCTTAACCAGCTTGGGAAAATTCCACGAATACCATTCCCTGCAGATAAATTACATTAATTAATGTTGAAGCTAGAGAATCATCAAATAGGGCATGCAACAAGAAACAATGGGATGATTAACTATAAAAATACACATCCATCCATAGTATCTATATTGACCAAAGAAACACCTTATCATATTGGCCTGCAAGCAACAAATACAATTTTCCTGGGTCCCTATTATGAACGCTCAAGATGACAAAAAGAACCATACATTCCTGACCACTGGAGACAATTATACAAAGCCTTTTTATGAATTTCTACTGTGAATGGATTACAATAAGAGAAAAACAAACATAACCCTCCAAAAAAGCAAATAATCTTTACATAACTAAAGATACGGAGAAAATTTTGGTTTAACTATGTAATTGGTTAAAATAACTAAAGTGATATACCTCATGGAGATGCACATGACTACACATTACACCCTAGTCTGTACCATGTTTTTGGACAATTACTAATCCTAGAATGTCGGTTATCAAGATTTTACCCCAACATGGTTTCAGCCTAGAATCTAGGCAATGCTTACTACAAGAACATGGATAATCAAGGCCTTAACTACCTCGTCAATCTATTGTAAAGTTAGTAAGTGCCAAGTATGAAGAGGAAATTGAATCAAAGACATAAATCCATTATTATCATCTATCTTATGAAGTGCCAAGTATTAAGAGGAAACTGAACTAGAGATATAAATCCATTATTAGCAGCTATCTTATGAACAACTAAAAATGGAATCACCTTGTGAGCTTAGCCAATAATTTCCCCTCCTGAATGTTTAAGAGGTTGGCATTACATGAAGTTAAAAAGGATGGTGAGGCAAGAATTGGAGAGATGCAAATGAACCTTGCTTGAAATGTCTTTCCATGTGAATCAATGGAAATAGAAAAGCATATTGGTAATCAAATATTTATCATTTGATGAGAGATACCCCACAAACTAACCCATTAGGTATTAGTTGTAAAGGTGACTAGAACTAGTTCATGATTGGTAACTTATTTTGTCACATAACACTGATTCAGTTTATAACTACCATCGCAATTGTTCTCTATTTGAATCTTATATTTTAAACATGCACTTTAATTAAGTTTTTTTCATTTACCAAAATAATTGCAGTTTTCTTTTTCAACTAAATATACTTATTTCAAATGTTAATGAGATAATACTAGCTATAACCAATCCCATGGGGTGATAAGCATTCAAAAATCTAAGTTAATAAACAAATCCTTTTACCTTTCAGTGTAAATATGATTCATGAGTCCTAACTAAAGAATTAAAAGACACTTATAGGAAATTGACCTCAACTTGACAACTGCACTTATGGGAAATTGACCTCAACTTGACATCTTTTACAATTGACCCTCACTGAACTATCTTAAATGTTGTTTCATATAAAACCCCAAAAAAAATTAAAAACAATACTAAGTTTAAACTTGCAATACCTTACTCTCATGCAGAAGGTGTTGATGTCCTTGTCCAATGTATCTAGAAGACTAATAGACTGTATAACCATGTTATCCACTCTATTGACATTGAATTTCACATTGTCTCCGATGTAGCTGTGCCCAAGACCCAATTGAGCCTTCTCCAAGTCTATGTGATTCAAGATATGGGATTCAATTACAACTGAAATAAACATTATTTCATTTCAATAAACAAGTATGTATATGATTCGAGTCTATACCCATGGAAGCTTTAGCAGCTTCTATGATATTCTTGGCTTTGTCTTCATCTCCAGTTATTTCTATTAATTCAGGTAAAGAGTTAGTCGATAAAGTGGACTTATCCTTCACAAACTTTGCCACCCGTGCATATATATAGTTGTCATTAATAATCTTAACCAGCTCATGAAAATGCCATGAATACCATTCCATGTAGATAAGTTACTAATTAATTAATGTTGAAGCTAGAGAATCATCAAATAGGGAATGCAACAAGAAAGAATGGGATGATTAACTATAAAAATACACATCCATCCATAGTATCTATATTGACCAAAGAAACACCTTATCATACTGGATTTCAAGCAACCAATACAATTGTCCTGGGTCCCTATTATGAAAGCTCGAGATGACAAAAGAAACCATACATTCCTGACCACTGGAGACAATTATACAAACCCTTTTTATGAATGTCTACAGTGAATGAATTACAATAAGAGAAAAATAAATATAAGCCTCCAAAGAAACGAAGACTCTTTACATAAATAAAGATACAGAGAAAATTTTGGTTTAACTATGTAATTGGTTAAAATAACTAAAGTGATCTACCTCATGGAGATGCACATGACTACACATTACACTCTAGTTTGTACCCTGGTTGAAACCATCAATTGTATTCATACCATGATAAAACCTTTAAGGTCCTTCAATGATGGGAAAATGGCTTTCAAAGAGTGTCAAAAACTTCTGATTTGGGCAAGGATTAAAATTTGGCTCCTAATCCAACAGTATTGGACAAATAGCTGCTGTAATATTTTAACACTTGTTTATACTATAAACTACTATGATGGAGCTCTTAGAGATTTTGTGAGCCTCATATTTGAGGCCATTTTAGAATATTTAACAGTCATTCAGAAATTTCTGCGTTTTTGCAAAACAATCCACAGTTTTCAATTGCAATGCCTCAGTCATCTATGGAATGTATTTCTTTTCTTCTCAAAATGAAGATATATTTTTTTCCAAGGGGAAAATTCAAAAATGTTTGAACGCCAGTGGGAATAGGACTAAAAGTATTTTAGATAATTCATAGAGTTCATCAAGCAAACAAATTCATCTTTGACCCTGTTGAGTAGTTATCTGCAAGCTGTAGTCATTTAACTCGTGCCAAAACCTACAAAATTAATCTTCGGTATAGGCAAAAGGCATGCATGCATAAAATGAGTGGGTAAAATCTTTGAAGATGCAGAAGCTTTTGCTATCTATCTGGGTTCAAAAGTCAATTTGAAATTTGTGTTGAATTCTAATTTTCTATCCATTTTTAGTTTTAAAAAAAAATATTTATATGGATAATAAATGTTTTCTTTGGTAGCAAATAGTGGAAACATCTTGATCCAGAGTAATATGTTTGAAGTAAAGCATACCTCTTCTTCAAAAGGGATATAGGGAGTGAAGAAGCAATGAGGAGATTACCTACGATCTCAAATAACAAGACAAAGCTTAACAAAATGGGCCTAGGAACTAAATACATCTGCAAAAGTACTTCAGAGATGAAGCCTTCCCCAACTCGGACCAAGAAGTTCTAGATGCTCATAATTGAAACAAAAGTTCTTATACTGAGTGAGGAGTACTCCAAGGATTTTCCAATTTGTCGAAGGCACCATTGAACTAGTCCCCTAGCTCTGAGTGTAAGACTACGAGTGATGGCATAAAGATTATGATAATTGTTATTACAACAAAAAATTGAATCACTGTCTCTGGAAGAACCAACAAGTTTTCCAACAATATAAAAAACATAAGCAAGGCAGCCAATGTTAAGGCCATGATGAGAAAATATAAAAAATCTTAATCTCATCCTTTTATTTTGAATTTTCCATAGGCCTAATGATGGGAATCAATACAAGTGCTACAGAAGTAGGAAGAGTACCAGCAAGGGATGATCATAGGCTTACTGACAGCCATCACTCAGGCCTACAAATACCTTGGGCATCCCAATGATGATACCTCTGTGCCTTGGAAAATTATTAGCACAAGTCATGATTATTCCTGTAGTCACAAATATCATGGAGCTCCCTCTGAAGCATTGATACATAAACATCTTGCACACTATTGGCTTTGCAACTCTACCTATCACAGACCACCAAACCATGAGGTTCAACACTGAACCCATTGTTAGTGACACCCATGGTACAAAGAACTCATTGATGAGGCCCGCAATAATGCCCACGTTTGCACCCAAGTTGTTGAAAAAATCCAACGTATCGATCATTTTCTGATCATATCCCAAAGTCACTTTTATAGTTAGTGAATACAAACCAAATAGATAATTCGAACCAGAAAAGGAGAGAATAAGGAGGCACGTCACCTCCATCATCCATCTGCTTTTCAGACCTCGAAAAATATGATCGGTGAAAGATTTCATATCTATAAATAAAAAAGTATTAACATGAATACTCGATTACTTAAATTTTTCACTTGATTTCCAAATATGTGTATAACAAACAAAAGTTTAAAGATATGGGACTTGAATAGATGGATGGAAACTATCACCTGAGGTGTGTGGAATCTATAGATATGGGAGGTGGGTAGATGGATGGAAAAGATGAACAGTGGTATGGAATTTATAAGGTGAAAACTTGTGCAAATTAACCTAGGAAGGAATCAATATAGGAATTCATAAATTAGTGCATAAACAACTGTCCATATTTGGGCAAAGAATGGGTGGGGTGGGACCTGGAATTCACGAAGGAAGATATTTGGACAAATATAATTGTAATGGTAGTTTAATTCCTTTCATGTCTCATGGAAAGCTAGATGGATGACACTAGAGTGGCTGGCTAAGCAACTCATATCCTCATTGTTTTCTGGAAGTAAGTGGTGGGCTATTGATTCTCTCTGGTACCAACAAACCAGGAATTTCTTATTAACAATGGGCTAGTATATACAGCTGATCCAGGTTATTGTTCTCAAAAGGAAAGTGTTCTTTAGCCATGTGATATTAGAATACCCCACTTAAGAATGCCCCCAACTTAGAGCATAGAATTTAATGGATGAGGGATACCCATAGAACCCTTTTGTTAGACTGCCCCTTACATACAACATTCACAGGAAGATCTTGAATCACACTTATTGAATGAATTTGCTAGGTACCCCTATCATTATTGTTCTGGGGATGAGTGTTGAAAACTGTTAGATGTTCGTGGGTGCAGCGAGTTAGAAGAGCTGCTTCCTGCTTGGGGTTGAGCATTGAAAAGCATTAGATGTTTGTCGGTGCAACGAGTTAGAAGAGATACCAAATATGGAAACATTTGTATATTTGGAGCAGTAGATGCATGTCTAAGCTGAAGAGCATACAAGGGTTGGAGCACACAACAAAGCTTAAAATTAGGTGTTGGTGGGTGTATCTAGTTAGAAGAGATGCCAAATATGGAAACATTGACTCATTCATCCAAAGATTCTAGTTTACTTTC
Source organism: Pseudotsuga menziesii (assembly GCA_001517045.1). Taxonomy (NCBI): domain Eukaryota; kingdom Viridiplantae; phylum Streptophyta; class Pinopsida; order Pinales; family Pinaceae; genus Pseudotsuga; species Pseudotsuga menziesii. The sequence continues at coordinate 993,302 of LPNX011093520.1, read as the reverse complement.
AGTGAAGGAGAATATTTCCAAGGTTACACAGAATTCATAAGTTAAAAGATCAAAACAAAGAATATTTTGTAGGTTTTGGCATGAGTTCAATTACTACAGCTTGCAGCTAACTACTCACCAGGTACAAAGATGAATTTGTTTGCTTGATGAACTCTATGAATTATCTGAAATACTTTTGGTCCTATTTCCACTGGCATTCAATCATTTTTGAATTTTTCCCTTGGGAAAAAAATATATCTTGATTTTGAGAAGAAAAGAAATACATTCTATAGATGACTGACGCATTGCAATAGAAAACTGTGGATTGTTTTGCAAAAATGTAGAAACTTCTGAATGACTGTTAAATATTCTAAAATGGCCTCAAATCTGAGGCTCGCAAAATATCTAAGAGCCCCATCATAATAGTTTATAGTATAAACAAGTGTTAAAATATTACAGCAGGTGTCTGTCCAATACTGTTCATGAAAAATATTCACAATCCTTCCAGTAGAAAGAACAACCATAAGCTGAAATGGACCTGGAAAGGTCCAGTAAACTGTGAAGTTATAAACAGGAAATCTGATCATGCAACACCAGCCAGAACAAGTCAAGCAACAAACTTAGATACATATTAACCATGGATCAAATCCCTTGAGGTGTAAACCTTTTCGAGGGTGCACCCTCAAAAAGATCCAGGGTTAAAACTTAAGATAGATCTGAGCTGGGGTTTTTTTCAAGCCCAACTTGAAAAATAAATTGATTTCTCATTTTTTTTAATTATTAATTTATTATTTTTATTTTGTGATACAACCCACACATCTACCTAAGTTGTAGACTCTGTCTCTATACACAATAATGTGACTCCCCAACTCCAAAGACACTCTTAGCAGATGTTGATTAGCGTAGCATAAGAACCTAGACTTGTGCATAGTTTTATATGTTGATGATGTTATACAAGGTGAAACGTCCCCTTTATCCTACTGCTCTGTATATCTGGTCAATGGTAGATTCACTAAATGAGCCAATGCAGATTCCTTAGGTCATGTTACCAACTTTTTTGTACCATAGTTGGGTTACCTGAGGAGCCGCCGGTTGACAAACTTGTTTAAAGTCTGATTCCAGTGTATCAGTTGATCCGTCTGCTTGTCTAGCCAATATTGGCTAGTCACTTTTTTTATTTGAATAATTTTGACCATGGCCCCACGGGGTTTGTAATAAAATGTGCTAGTAGGATATTTTTGAGTGGTTCAGTCTCCTAAGACGTAGGATCTCAAATAGGGTATTCCAAGGAGTTTTTTGCCCCTGACAATTATGTTTTTCCTTCAGCCGAGTATAATTGACGAGCTTTTCTCCCGCTTCCTCCAAAGCTGGAATGCTTGATGTTGAATTCTGGGCCTTTGGGGGTTATTAGAGCCCAACTGAGTAATATAAGCCTACTAGACATTATTTAGATAGATCATGGTCATGTCCTAAGTCATCTGGACACATAAAAAAATTTCGAAAAAATATTTTTCGAACTGTGAAAAATTATTTTTTAATTTTTAATTTTAATTACTTTTCCCAAGTTTTTTGGGTTAATTTTTCCATAAATTAAATGGAAAAAACCCGTTCATGATCCGGACTCTGAATTCAGTGATTGATGGCTCTAACCTTAAGCCAAAAATCATTCTTGATCAGCCAGCCATCCAGAACCAGCTTTCAGATCAACAATTGGACACATAATGCCTTTTTACTCAAAAAAGTCAGTTTTGAGTAAAAAAATGATTTTTAGTAAAAAAATGATTTTTATTAAAAAAATGATTATTTTGGAGAAAACTAAAACTCTCCAAATTAATCCAAATTCAGTAAAATAAAAGGCTAAATGACATCTCATGGAACACTTATGATGATTGGAGTTATCATAACTCAGCTTCAGTCATCATTAAGAGAGCAATTAATTTATTACCAGTTATCAAACATGTCATCTCTAGATAAAGATGATATGGAGAGCTCGCATTGGTCTGGTGATTTGATCGAGGTGAAGACTGAAGCTTACACCATTAGTAGGCTTCCCAGACCTAACAAAGTAGGTTTCCAGACCTAGCAGGCAACTTTCCCATGCAGCAGGGTTGGTTTTTTGGTTTTAGGGTTTTAGCACTCTCTCATTTGTTAAATAGAGGCTCTTTCAACTCTATTGAGGATGGATTTTTGTGTAGAGAAACTCTGGTGAAACTTTTGTAATTGCTTGTTGCTTCTATGCAACCATTGGAATAAAATTAAGGCTTTGGAGGCTCATGTGGTGTGATTCTTTGGATGATTGCACTTGATGGATGAGGTGATGTTGTTTTAATGCTTTTCTTTCTTGTTTATTTGAGATTGTGATGTTATGCTTTAGAAGGCTTCTGTAAGCACATAAGAACAGGTATTTGCGGTTTGCAAGTTAGTTGTTTATTGATTTACTTCTAGAATTTAAAAAAGAGCATTGTTTTTTTCAGTTGTAGTTCATGCTCTTCTTTATTTCAATTTGTGAACAATACATGATCTAATCTTTGTATGGCAAGTCTATGAGTGCTATTTTGCAAATCCTTCCATCCAACCAAGCATAAGTTCGAGCTCAGTTGTATCTTCTTCTCTTGGAGTCAAGTACACTTTTCTGGTAATTGCATGCTTCATGAGATCTAAGTGCTTTAAAAAGATCCACAGGTTTGACCATTCTCTCCTTGCTTTTATTCATCATTCAAATTAAAAAATCTTTATTTTCTTGGGATTAGGGAACATTTGGGCTAAAGTGAACATTCATTCACTTAGCCTTTTCCCCAGTTGGCTTCCCTGTGCTTTATTTTCAGTCTTTTAGGCATTTTATTTGCAGCCTTTCCTTCCCTTAGTTCGCTGTCCACTTTTCCCCACTTTTTGCACTTTTGGACAGCCCTCTTTTGCCTCCTTTTCCCACTTTTTGCAGCCCCTTTCCATCCTCTTTTTGGGCCATCTTTTGGGCTGTATTTTCATCCTTTTAGCCCTTTTATTTGCACCATTTACTTCCTTTTGTTCGCTGTCCACTTTTCCCCATTTTTACCCTTTTGGACAGCCCTCTTTTGCCTCTTTTCTTCCTCTTTTTGCAGCCCTTTTCCATCCTTTTCTTCAACCATATTTTGGGCTGTAATTTCATCCTTTTTCACCCTCATTTTGCAGCCATATTTCTCTGATTTGTAGCCCTCTTTCTCACTTAGTTTCCAGCCTTCTTTTGACTTGCCTTTTGCTCTCTTTCCACCCCTCTTTCACCCCTCTTGCCTTGCCTTTTTCTTGCCTCTTTTCTTCCTTCTTCTTGGTGAGTTTGGGTAAATGTTTTTAGCTAGTTTATAGATTAAATTTCAAGTCATTTTTTATTAAATAATATAATAACAAGTGTGTGTCTAGAGCTCTTAGATTGCAAACAGGTGAAGGAGAGTGCAAAGGCCACAAACGAACAAGGAGTGCAAAAAGAACAAAAAGACTGTTATCCCTCTTCTTGCATCCCCTTCTTTCCCCATTCTTCCAAGAAGCAAAGAACACATCATCATTGTAAAAGATCAATAAAAAGAGCTGAGTGGGAGGAAGTCTCCTTCCTTTTCTACTTCCCCTATTTTGGGGAAGTGTGTCTTGTGTTCGTTTTCATGATTTACTTAATATAGTTTTCCTTAAACAATTAGTTTAGTTCTTTGATTAGACTTAGTTTCATTCTTACTAATTGCTAGATTCATCATTGCTTGTTGGTATCTTGTTATAAATTGTTAAATCATAAGATGAACCAAAGTATCTTGAATCTCACCATAAGGTGGATCAACATTGCTCTCTGTCGAAGAGTTTTAATCAACCACCTTTCATATTAATTATTGTGTTTGTTTAATTCAAACCATCCATAAGTAAGACTCTTGAACTTGCAGAAACACAAGTCAAGAGCACTCTCTATCGGAGAGCACCTTAGGTTTGCACAACCCCTACATTAGTATCATCTAGATTAGCTAAGTCTCTTGAACCATTGTCATAAGATGAAGTCAAGAGCACTCTCTGTCAGAGAGTTTTAATTAATTAACTTAATAAAATTCGCAACTCACACCCCTTTAATTAATTAACCCCCCTCCCTCCTTGCCGGAGTATGCTCTGACCGATCCTAAATCGGAGTAACTGGAAACGGCACTGGATCTTTAAACCCCACAAGATTAACCTAATAACACTTAAACACCCCATAACCAATGCACCGGCATTGTAGGGATTCTTCCAAATTACTTCCTAGTAGAGGCGCCGGAACCTCCCGCTGTCATAGATTCTCAGCTAGCTGGTCACTTGACAATATCCTCCTAGGATACTGGGTGGGCTCGACATTTCTTCAATGGAGGCGACTTAGAAGAGTCTCCCGGCTTTGATAAACCTTTTATTTGACACCCTAAGGAAATACCACAGTTAAAAACTCTTAAAAATTACCAAGAGCACTTGCAAAACCTAACATTCACTGGCATCTTTTGGGATTCACATATTTCTAAACACGAAGCATCTCTGATAATTTTACTCCATAGGCACTGGTTCTGTATTTTAGCATTGTTGATAATCTGGGCCATTTGTCCATTGAATGTTTGATTATAAGTCATATCTGTGAATGCTTTATTTATTTTTGTGAATTGCTCAAATATTTGTCTATATTTTAATTCCAGTGATAGCAACGTGGATTGCCTTGTCTTGTGCTCAATTCATCACATTAATCATCTAAAATCACAATAACTCCTAAATAACACCCATCCGCATCTGAAAACATTTAAAATTTAACTTAAACATTGAGCCATAGAAAACTCTTTGTTAGGGACTACCCCCCTTGGCTTCATTAGGAGTTAGCCTAAACGGAGGAGCTAGGAGTAGGTGACAGTACCTAGCTCTGTGCTTGCCCCCAAGGTCAAACCTCTCCCACTTTCTCAAGTGAAGAGACGGATTTCAGAAGATTTTTTATGCTGGTGTGCAATCGGTGGACAACAGGTCACATGCAATAGGCTAAGTCCTTGCCCTTTAATTTAGGTCTTGAAACGCTCAAACATTAAAGTAGATTTATCTAGATGCCAAAACCTTGTGAATGCACTATTTCCCTTAGTTAGTCTTTGAGCAACCCTTCTTAGGTCTTAAGATAATCTTGGTCTGTGGGATTAGAGATCATACCATGTCTAACCATAGCTTTTCCTACATAACTCACCAAAATACTGAAGAAAGAAAGATGAAGAAACAAACCTGTTATTGCAGTTACAGGCCTTAACAGGCCATCAGATACTACTACACAGGTTCATGCTTTTAGTAGTGAGGGCTACATCAATGACATGTCCATGCCTATAAAGATCCTTTGATAGGAGAAGCTTGTGCATGTGTGCCATACAGCACCACACATGCAATGGTATCCAGTAAAATTTTACTATGGTGTCCTCTACCCAGTTGTCCTCAATTTTGGATGCCTTGGGTCAAATCCTTCAATATCCAACATTGTAGCAGATTGATTCAGTAATTATTCTAGTTGATGGATTCATAACCAATTCTTTTAACATCTGAGAATATATATATTGTCTCATTCTAGGTGCATATATTCTAAAACATTGCATATATATTTTTTAATTGATTTTATAGATGATTGGTGTTTCACTTCAGTTTTGCATATTATATTTCCCTATTATATTTGTAACTTGATTTCATTCTCTTGTCGGTATTTACTTCCACCATTAAAGTATATTGATTCAATACAGATTCTTATATTCCGGTTAGAAGTGTCATAACCCATTCATTTCTGAGGGTATACATATTGCCTCATTCTTGGTGCACAAAATCTAAAGCTTTCCGTCTATTTTCCCATTTTCATTGGTTTTATGGGTAGTTTCATGGAATTTTACTCCAGTTTGAAAGATACTTCTTTCTCCTAGTTACATCTGTGGCTTGGATCATTTTCTTATTGGTACTTTCTTTAATTTACGGTTTTACATTTTGAAACCCTGGAGGCTAGATTGCTATATCCATTGCCATTTATTGTTGTATATTGTTTGGGTAACATTAAAAGCAATACTAATAATTATATTTTAGCACCAAGATGTTCCTGTGGAAGTTTTCTCACCATAGTTAAGGTATTATATCATGATTCTTGTAAGATCATAAGACCCTAGGAAGTTCTATAATCACCCTTTTCTTACTTTCCCTCTCCAGAATTAGCCACGTGCTTCTTAGTTTCATACCAAAGGCCTTGCCCAGAGAAACTACAGGCAGAATCCCAATCTCTGTAATACTTCTAAATAAAAATACTGCTCTAACCTGTCATAGGCACCCACATGTAAACCTAAAGAAGACAAATTTGATTTCATCCTCATCATGAGAGCAATAACCTATGCAACAATGATGATATCCCTCATGCATTCTCCTTTAATAGAGGGTATAATTGGAAGGGAGTTGAATATTTTAGAGAACATATCTTAATGCACTTTCTATTGTCCTGTCATAATCTTATATCTCTCTTTGGAATGAAAGAGCTGGAGGTTTGTTTGTTCTTTCAATTTTGTTAATTTCAAGCATGACTACAATTCATTAATGTTCAGGTTATAATGCCCTCATTGGCTATCCTCAACTTCAAAGTCCAAGCAAACCCTAAAATAAATCATCAATTAGCTTTCTGTGAATCAATAGAAAGCTTGTATAGTCTCATAGACTACTTCAACTTTATTTGATTCAATGTTTCTATGGACTGATATGTTATCACTTTTTCCTCCCACTGCTTTGCTTTGTCTGCAACAAACTATTTATTTTGTTTCAGATTTTTTAAGCAATGGGTAGAAGTGGAATCTAAAATTATGACTATTTTTCCTTCCTGTGCATGGTTATAACTTCAGGTTACAAAAAAAATTTGGCAATCAAGATTCAAGAAAGCATAGTTCTCAAAGAGAAAAGGCACAAAGATTTGAACCAGATGTAATTCCCCCTTGCATACAAACTGCCTAGTTCTACAAAAGAGGTGCAAAGGGAAATTAGGAAAGAAAATTTGCATCCATTGTAAGGATGGTTATGACAAGAAACTGTTGACAGTGTCTTAGATGGGACAAATGGCATCAAAAAGATTGAATGCAGACTAAAAAGTAAAAGCATACTTTTGTGTTTGGAACATACACAGAAGATTGAATTTTGGAACAAGGGAGTTAAAAAGAGGTAATTGATACTTACCAACAACCCTTTATAGATGCAATCCTGTTTGGAAGAATATAAATAGAAAATATGAAACAAACACAATGACAAATGGCATCAAAAAGATTGAATGGAGACTAAAAATTAAAAACACACTTTTGTGTTTGGAACATACACAGAAGATTGAATTTTGGAACTAGGAAATAAAAAAGAGCTAATTGATACTTACCAACAATCCTTTACAGATGCAATCCTGTTTGGAAGAATATAAACAGAACAAAAAAGAAAAAAATGCAATGACGGTTTTGTCAATTTTAGGGTAGGGGGAATCTTCCTCAACTAAACCCTAAAATGAAATATGTCTTATCTTAAATTTGAGGCAATGAACGAATAAGTAAGATACAAACTACAACCAATAAGTTGGGAAAGGCTTAGTTACAAACATGAAAACAAGCAAGCATCAGTTGGATAGACAATAGTACAATAAGGTTAAACAGAGGGGCATCAACCCATGACTAGCACACATAGAATACAGATTTAAGCACATTTATAAATATAATGATGATCAGATTCCCATAGGTGATCAATCATAAAGAAGAGAAATTCACCGTACTTAACAGAATGTATTGATAACGACTTAACAAGATACAAACTTATAGCCATAGTTAAATATATGTTGTTGTCTTCACAGATATTTGAAACTGATTAAATTTAACTAGATATTAAAGAAGATAACAATGCCGAGGATTTTAGAAAATTACAAGCCCTGGTCACTATAATCTGAATTATTCAGCACCAAAGTCCACAGAGATGGCTTGTTCCTCATACACGATGGGAGGTCTATTGATTATTCTAATATACAACTATGCTTATCAAACCTACTTTTTGCAGGTGATGTTACATTTTTCAGCCATGATTCAGTATTGCAAAGATGAATAGAAGCAACTTTCTTCTTTTCAGTACTCTTTTCCACAGAAATTTCTAAATTGTGTCAAAAGACAAGTAGATTTCAATTATCAATATATAAAATCATGCACAGTTCAAGACACAAAAGAATTGTAGAATGTTAAAAATGGATTCAAAGATATAAAACATGAAAATTTATTTAATGTTTTGTGAATTTGAAAAAATCATTTGTTGTAGTCCAAAACTTTGGTAGAGATATTTGGAGAGACTCTTCTCACTTTTGCTACATCATCCCACCCGCCAGAAGTAGCATAAATGTTTGAGAGCAACACACGGGGTCCAACATCATGTGGTTCCAACTTGAATAGATGTTCTGCGGCATGTTTTCCTATATCCATATTTCCATGGACTCTGCAGACACCCAGCAAGGCTCCCCAAATAGCTGCAATCAGTTTAATCAGCATTTTGTTGATCAAATTTGTTGCCTCGTTGATGTGCCCAGCACAGCCAAGAATATCAATAATGCAAGCATAGTGGTTTGTTGTTGGCGTAATCCCATGTTTTGGATTCTTAGAATCAAAGTAGAATCGGCCTTCATTCACTAGGCGAGCAAGGCTACATGCTTCCAGAAGACAGAGAATTGTAGTGTGGTTTAGCTTTATGCCTGCCAATTGCATATTTTCAAATAGCCGAACAACTTCCTTTCCATGTCCATGCAGGGCACATACTGTGATCATAGCATTCCATGAAACCACATCCCGTCTAGGAAATCTATCAAACACTTGCCGTGCATCCTCTATGCATCCACATTTCCCATACATATCAATCAGGGCATTCCCAACAAAAATATCTAGCTTGCACCCTCCTTTTAATATGTGTGCATGTACTCACTTACCCTGTTCCATGACTGCTAGACTTGCACATGCACTCAGAATGCTAGAGAATGTGAATGCGCTGGGCATCATGCCTATTCCTTGCATTTTCCAATAGAGTTTCAAGGCATCCACTCTATTATTATTCTGGGTATAGCCATCAATCAAAGCATTCCATGACACAACGCTTCATTCAGGCATTTTGTGAAATAGTTTGTGTGCATCCTGCAAATTACCACATTTGGCATACATGTCAACAAGGGCACTCCCCACAAAGACATGAAGCTCTAACCCACTTTTAATGGCATCAGAATGAACTTGTTTACCTTGTTCCACTGTTAACAAACTCACGCACGCCTTCAAAACACTTGAAAACGTAAATTAGTTGGGTTTCATGTCGGCCCTCAGCATCAGGGGAAATAATTTAAGGGTTTCTTCACTGTTCTGATTCTAAACATATCCTGAGATTAGTGCAGCCCATGTAACCATGTCTCATTCATGCATTCCATCAAACACTTGTCATGCATCCTCCTTCCACATTTGGCATACATATTTACGATACTGTTTAACTACGAACTCCAAAATGTCCAACACCTGCTCCCTTCGAACCCCTTGAGACACTGTACTCACTTTAGAAGTCATATCACAAGAATCTGCATATTCTTCTTTGTCTTCCCAATTATCAATATATCTTGAATCTCCTTCCTCAACAAAAATGGGAACTGAGAAGCCACTGAAACCAATATTCTTCACAATGCTGCTGTGTCTAGGAAAAAAACATAAATTATTCGTTATTTTAAGTCCCGCAGAACTCGCAACAGATGGGTGATTTCCCAGGGCTACCATAGCCTTGAGAAGGGAGTTGGATTTTTTCATGGATGTTGAATGGGAAGTGATCCATTCATAGCCCATACATTTTCCATGGGTTGTAGATCATATGCTACAACAAATGAGTGAGTGTGTAAAACTATACAAGTTGATTTAGGGAAAAATTCATATGAAACAACGAAGTGATCGTTGTTGTTTTATTCGAATGCATAAAGCCTTTGTGAGCAGTGATCAAATATATTCAGTTAAACCTTCCATGATAGAGTTTAAGTGAGCATTTTAAATTATTGTGCATAGATTGGGATTTTGTCATGGAGTAGTTATGGAGTTGGAGGCGCATGCAGGCTTTGCTTTCATGGAGCTGGCTTTCACGGCATTCATGGCCTTCATGGGGTTAAGAAAGGGAATTTAGGCAGGGGTTGTCAGATGGGAAAAGGGAAAGTTTAGGATTGTAGAGGCAATCTGGGGAGAGGGGAAAATAGTTCAGGAGAATAGGGTTAAAAAAATGTGGATGTTAGACTTTGTTTCAGAGAGTGGGAAGGGTTTTTCGGCACACTAATATTTTTCTAGGAACGATGGGTATATTGGCGAGGTATTCAGTGGTTTTTATACATTGGTTTTCTAATTTATCTGAAGCCCAATTTTTCCAAGGCAACCTTGAATATGCTACTTGCTGAAGCACAAATTGACTGACTCTCAAATAAATAGGAGGTGGTAAACAAGATTTCAATGACTTGTCCAAGGGAACCCTGAATATGCTACTTGTTGAAGCATAGACTGACTGACTCTCAAATAAATAGGAGGTGGTAGACAATATTTCAATGACTTCTACACTAAAACGAAAGGTCTTACCATCATATCATAGAAGTGGCAATGTAAATGCATTAATCTCGAACTTTAGCATACATTATCCGCTTACAGAAATATCATCGCAAGATGGGTGCTTGAGAAACCTTTCCCATGGAGGTGTTCACCTTGATTTCTAAATTAAATGAAAATTAAATGTTGATAAGGAGGATGGGTGTTCGCTTCGATCCCTTAATTGGTGGGCCACCCATTTTAAATAAAAATATCATTAACCTTTTCCCTTTAACTGATTACAAGTTGGTTACCTTCACTCGGAGCTTGTTGGAGGATCATATCTATTTGTGTTCATGTGGTTGTAAAAGTTAATGGAGTCATAACATACATCGTGGATTTACTTTATGGAATTGTTTAAAAAGGATGGTCATTATTTTATTTTTATTTTTTCATTATTCTATTACTTTGAAACCACTTTTGGAGAACATTTGTGAAGAAGTATTTATTTGTTCTTGAGAAAAAAGGGCTCCCATGGTGTTACCTATATTAATGTGATTTATTAGGTTAATATTAAGTTATCTCTCCTTTCATTAGGATTTGGATAAAGAATATGTTGAGTGAACAACATATAATAATATATTATAAAGTGTCATTTTCTTTACTTCACGTGAAGCATGGAAAAGGTTTTTGGATAATGGATTAGCTCTTGCATAGGATCGATTATAATTATTAACCACATTTGGAGAGTTTGGTTTACAAGGGAGTGTATTTTTAGTTTGTGGGATGTTTTGATATTTGGAGGGGTTTTAGGTGCTTATTGGAGCTTTGTTGGATTTGGCTTGTTGTAAAAGTCGCTTGGAGGAAGCTTGAAGATGTTCTTCTAGACATAGTTTGGAGTATTATCTTCTTTAAGGGATGTTTAGAGGTCAAGTGGCATCATCAAAAACCACTTGCTCCTTGATTGTTGGAGAGGTTCCCCTTTGTTATGGGGGCTATGTATCTCATCATTATACAAGTGACCTTGACCACTATTTTTTTTATTGTATTTAGCTAGGATTTAGTTCTTGAGTGGGGTATTTCTTGTATTATTTTACCCCACCCTATACTAGATACAAGGAAATTATGATTATTTTATTGTAAATGAAGTTTAGGCCTCTCATATAAATAGAGAGGCACTAACAAGTTTAGGCCACTTGCATCTGTAGAGGTTGAAGTAAGCAATAGGCATATTTTGTCAAGTAGGCCACCTAGCACAAATTTATGACTTTTGACAAACATCAAAGAGAGAGAAAAATTAATATGGAGTGTGTCAATCAAGGGATCATAGTACTTGGGTAGTGGTAGTGACAAGCTAGAGATGGATAGATAGCAAGTGGGGGATTCGAAATGGAGACCTTACAGAAAGGGGAACATATCCTTTCCTTGCCAAGCCGTAATCTTCATTAATAGGGCTTTATTTTCCTATTTTTAGTTTAAACTACCTCATTATCTCATTAATACATGGGATTAGTTCACATAAAGGCTAGATCTAAAGGGGTTCCACCATTTTATATTTAAAATATAACTCATGAGGTCACATTCATAATCCATCTTAGAAGAGTAATGTTATGTTGTAGGGTTCAAACCTTGAGAAGAAGTGTCAGATCCTCGTACTACTACAATGGTGGGTTGAGCGCATCAGAAATAGGTATCACTTCAGCAAGTTCATCAATATACTTATCCGCACCTTGAGGAAACATCGTTCCTCCTCCAGGAAACTTCAACACATCTCCTTCAAATTGAACCCAATTCTGAATAGCCTTCTCTACTGTGAGACTCTTGTAGGAAACATTAACATATGGCACATAGTCACAGCTCTTTGGCCATGGAAATGGATTTTTGTATCCTTTTCGAGAAGGAATGAGGCCGTGTATCTTCTCATCCTCTGGCAGGTAATGCCTCTCTCTGTATATCATATTATCTCTAGGAAATCTCATAGCTCACTTTTGGTCATGGCAAGGGGTCTAATCAATGTATTTGGCACTGCAAGGTTCAAATACTTTTGCTTTGGATTCAGAAAGTTCAATGTTATCTCCTTAATTGTGGTGAGTCTCAAAATTTAGAGTGGACAAAGTTCCACAGTATTTCATCTTATTGACTTCCAATGCAATGCTATCACCCTTTCCAAAACCACTCTTCTACCAAGCACCCAATATATAGAAAAAACAGCATAATCCCACAACAATAAAGATAGAAATGGAACTCCTGGTCTTGCTGTCTGCTGAATTTGTTTTCAACCTCATTTTGTATCTGTTAGAGGACAAGAAAATGAAGGAATTATTCCAAAATCTATGAATTCAAAAGATCCTACTGTATCATAATGTAAATAATAATTTTGGAGATGCCCCTTATGGCAACTCGAATATAACGAATGTTTCACAATATAGCACTGTGTCTTATAGTTGTAATGATTATGATGAGTTTAAGGCCCCTATTGAAGTTTTAGAATTAGTATTATTTCATATTCAACTTTCCTGCATGTTCGTCTAAAAGTGTTCTTTGAAAATTTTGAGGAAAATAAGAAAATAGAGAGAAAAAGGAAAACCCTACCCAAATGGCTCTATCATTCCCAATATATAGTCTCACTCTCAGCCCTGGGTAAATAATGCCTAAAACTGCTCTTGGAGATGCACTGGGGCCACTAGTTGTCAAGTTTCACCAATTTTTTCTTTACAGGCTGGAACCTATCAAAAGTAGAGTAATAACCTAAACTGATCTATCCTAATTCCTCTCCAACAGCCCAGATATATTTGAATTGCAAATTGTAGATCTAAATTGCAAACTCCATTGAAGAAATTACAACTATTGGGCCATACATGAATAAGGGACACATTCTACAGATGGATAATGGAAGATGAGGGTAGTAAAAGAGACAACTAATATGCAGTTTTGCACTACTAAAATGTAATTTACAATTTAAACTGTAGGAAAATAATTATCATAACCAAGATTCAGAGAGATGGAAAATGGCACCTGGAAGGAGTATTTGAGCTAAACAATAAAGGGATGCACAATCCTTGTCAAAATGTCCCTTTTAGATTTTGTGTATTCAGCATGATTCTTTTCCATAATTTTTTCTTTCCTCATAACTTTCATAGCATAAATATCTAGTGTTCCATTTCTTTTTACCTGGAACACCTTGCCAAATGCATCTTATCCAACCACCTTAAGTAGCTCAAAATCGTCAGCCCCAATTTTTTGAGTGACCTTGACTTGGCAGGACTCAAGTTCTTTTGAGCTTCCTGATGAGAAAAGCAATAATCTGTTGTCAGATGCAACTTGAGATCCTACGTCAACACTCTGAGGTTTTTCCAATATATTCCCTTCCCCACCTTACTCTTTGTTATTCAAAGCAATCTTGCTCAGATTCCCTTCAAGATTGAGTTCAAGAGATGGGACAACTAAGGAGTGAGACCGCCTATTAATGGTTTGAGGATCCTTCAGGGAAAGAATCCCTTGCAAATTCTGTGTTGAATCCACAGCAGGACCAAATATATCTGAAAATTCAATCTCCTCATATTCCAATTGCCCATTGGATTGAGAAACCAATGGGAGTCTTAAAATGAAAGACTTTCTCTTGTCAAATGTGAGAACACCTGACAACCCTGCATAAACCATTTCTATGGATACACCATAGGAGGCACTCTAAGAACAGACTTGAGCAAATGGGCACTAGCATACACCAATGCAAACTCAAGAATTCATGGGAAAAGGTAGGTCAATATCAAAAAATAGAACTTGTCCTTCTTTCCCTGATATAGGAAAGACCATATACTACAGTGCATCTTGAATTCATGTAGGACACTTCGAATTAAACCTGCATCACAACCAAATCAAGTAGTTCAGTTTCAAATTATAAACTACAAAAGAACAAGAGAAAGAAAATCATATCATTTCTTTCAAGAAAAACTCCATGGAGAAACCCCTGGGCACTTCTTCTTATTTGTGGATAGTCAGAACATCATATCATTTCTTTCAAGAAAAACTTCATGGAGAAACCCCTGGGCACTTCTTCTTATTCTTATTTGTGGATAGTCACTGACTTGCAAACACATCAAGGACACTGGCTTGACCCAGCAGGGACATCAAGTGAGGACACTGGCTTGACCTAGCAGGGACATCAAGTGACCTAAGCTACAGAGACAGTGAACAGACACCAAAACCTCTTGCATGAATCTTAAAGCACTAAACAGCTAACCCACCCAGCTAAGAGAATTATATCTTATATTTGAAATAAATGTAAGATGTGAGAAACAAATATTTAATTGAAAGTTGAGACTCCTAAACAGAGCCTAACAACTAGGCTATAGGACTTCAATTTCATGGGGAAAGCAAAAGCAGGGAAAAGGAATAGAAAGAACCCTTATCAAACTACAATTAGTTATGCACAGAGAGCAACTTCAACAATACAAACATCTTTTTGAACACTCATAAAAAAACCCACAATCAGGTGACACTTTCTAATAACTAAGAATTCAGGGGCAAGGGAAAGATGCTAATTTTCTGTTGGAGCAAGAGAACCCATTTTGAGATGCTATACTTTCTCAGATAAAAAAGCATGAAGAGGCCACCATTGATTCTGATTTTGTATGGCTTCCACATTCGACATATTCATTTAGCGTAAACCCAAATATGTTAATGGAAAAGGCAAATTTACTACACACAATTGACAGAAACAAAAATCACAGCAGAATTGAACCATAAATTAATGATGCCAAAACACATAAGAGAATAGAACTCAAGCCAGAATCCAAAACATAAGCAAATGAAAGAGAATAGATCCTCTCATCATGAAGCTAAGATAAGCCTATTGAACATCAAATTCATGATCCAAACACATAGGAGAACAGAAATCAAACCGGAAGCCCAAAAATAAGCAAATGAAGGGGAATATGTCCTCTCACCGTGAAGCAAAGATAAGCCTCTCTATTACACAATCCTAAATATTCAATGCAGCAAATAAATTATCATGCTTCTAAAGCTAATTCCATGGGTTTACCAACATTGATAATTCCATCTCAAAGGTATAAAAAAAAGAAAGAATGCTACATGCAAACAGATTGACCAATTTCAACTTTAAATAAAGGAAGGTTGCATCTTCATAAACACAAATGCATTATCAAGACATTTTGGGTAGTAAAACGATAAACAACCAAAACATTATTACCTCAAACGCTTCACAAAATATGTCCTAAAATGATGTAGATATGGAAAATGTGGCTATGGAGGAAGACACATTCCAACAGAGACATGGAGATATGGAAAATGAAGAAACGGCTCCAGTGTTCGAGGCAGAGGATCAGCTGGAATCCCACAATGGGACATATTTTCACTAAAACATTAAGATCAAGCACATGCAGAGGGTTTTTATCCAAAATTCACTAAAAATTTATCAATTCACAGTAAATCGATAAACTTACCAGGGATTTTGTAAGCAAAGAAGGTGGTGTTGACGCCAGAGGTGCAGAATTCGCGATCCGCCTCTTCAAAAGTATTCAGGTTCTTTCCAATGTTTCTTTATCCATGGAAGC
>LPNX011093520.1:956198-967537 GCA_001517045.1 Pseudotsuga menziesii | reverse complement strand
TTTTTTCTTTTCTTCCTCCAAAATTAATAAATATTATTTTATTATTTTATTAATTCATTTTAGGAGGCCCATTTTGAGTTGAAATTTCCTCTAATGGTAAAGGCAGTTCAAGATAATGTCATAACATGGTTTGTTCGATGCCATAACGAAAATATGCTTGTCAGGAGCAATACTATTGAGTGGTCATTGGATTACATGGGTAGGAAAGTCAGTGATGAAATCGATGAGGGACAAAGCTTTCTTATGTTTACATGTATAAAATTTAAGGTCAAATTCTTGGAGAAAGGATATCCAATGAGAAAATTTTCCTTTAATGAGCTAACATCCCAAGATACACTTCATGCGATTTGAATTGGTCATGATATTGATGTGGTGAAGAACGATATAGTAGTGGATATTATGTATTGAATGAGCCATGAACAATGCCATCTTCTTTTCATGCTTTTTATTTTTATTCTAGTCCTCCAATAATTTATTGTGATAATAAAATACATGCTTGCAATCATCCTCCCTATATTAAATTAACAAATTAATAAAATTTGTAACTAAGCTTGTTTGACATAACTTGGTAATCCACCCAAAATAGTGAATATCTCGTTCATATGAGACATGTTAACACTCTATATAATGTAACACCCATAATATTTTTTTATGCTACTCCCACCATTACCATAATTTTTAGATACCAGACCTCCACCTTGAGTTTCATCATATCATCGATAATGACATAAAAAGTAAAGTGATGTTTCATCTAAGTTAATGCCATGAAAGATAAAGTAATGTTTCAACTAAGCTACCCATCCTAATGAGTTAAAACCATCAAAACTTAATCCACTTCAAAATTAAAACATAAATGAACTTAAATCCATCTTAATCATATCTTATCCCATAAACATCCCATTTTTTATAACAAAGGAAAATAATATATACAGATGAAGACACGAACACGAATCTCGTTCCTAAATAGCCCTCAAGCTTTATATGTTTATATAGTTGTCCATATAAATGGAAGAAAAATATCTAAATCTTGTTGAAACACAAACCACCCGACTCCTACTATCTTATCCCTTTTACACCTTATCCTCTCAGTGTCGCGATACGAAGGTGTGTGTTTTATGAGCTCTGGAGATGATTTTGAAAGGCATAGTCATATTTGGACTATGGATTTTTGGTTTTGAAGTTTTTAGGTAAAAGTGAAATTGATGAGAATTAGACACTATCCGATGAAGTTATAGGATCCTTTTGCAGTTTTAGAATTTTTACAAGGTTTTAGGGCAGGTTTTTTTGAGGTTTTTGTGAAGATGGCAGCTTCATGCTTTTCAATGGCGACTACCCAAGTCCTGCATTCATTAGAAGCAACAGCAGTAACAGCTTTAGGAGGAGGTTCAACATGTCTGAAGGCTCCTTGTTCAAGGCTTCCTATGATGGACTTGCCAACGGCTGCCCATTGTCATTCAGGGATATCCCATACCCGCCATGGGATTTCTTGTTTGACCCCTGTTTTGGGCAGGAGGAGGGTCCTAAGAATTAGATCATTGGCACAAGATTCACCAGTGGCGGCAGAAGTCGTAGAGGAGGCACAAGATATTCCTTTGGTGCAAGCAGAAGAAGAAGTGGAGGAGCCCCCCCCTGCATCAGGAGTTTCAGAAGGAAAAGAATCGAAAGAGAAATTGGGGGGAATTCAAGCGGTTCAGGAGGAAGAATCAGATGTAGCAATTGGTACAGAGAGCAAAGCAGAGCAAGAGATAGTTGAATACTAGGACTATCCTCCTCTTGCTGAGGGCACTAAACTATATGTGGGTAATATCCCCTTTGACGTTGACAGTGAAGGGCTTGCCAAAATGTTCGACGAGAGTGGGGTTGTCGAGATGGTAGAGGTATTATCCACTTACCTTTCCATTATTACAAATTTGGGTTTTGGAATGTATGTGCCTTTGTGTGTGTCTGTCAAGTGTTTTGATGCCGAATGTAGAGGACCAGTCCATGGTACAGTCTCCTTGTAACTTTTCACTCTAGATACTGATGACCTCAAACTGAGTCTTTAACTCGTCACTCTCCATTTTACCCCAACATCCCGCTGTCCCCCATGAATTTCCCTAAAATTTGGGGGGTGTCTGCACATATCCCCCATGTGCATTTCCCCACTCCAACACTCCCAGGTCCCGGAAACTTGGTGGAACGCTGGAGAAAATAGAGCTGAATGCAGTCACTCAGAAAAGCAGAGAAAGAAGCGCCCAGTCTGATACCAAGTAGAAATCCAGGTTTAACCTGGATCATAAATGGCCCTCGACACAAGAAACAGATAATAGGATAGAAAGAATCTGAATCTATACACTATTAAGTTATTGAAATACAGGAGATTGCTAGTATTTATAACAAACTGGGAGAAGCTCACAGTTCATAATTTCATGGGATGCCAACCAGGCAAATAAGGTGTGCCAACTTGGCAAATAAGGATACCAGCCTGGAAGATAAGTATTAGCCCATGTAAGCTTAACAACTGTCTACGTATAGTAACAAGATCTGATTATCCAAGACCAGACTTCTAATTTTAATTTTGCAATTAAACTTTGATTATCATTTTGACAGCTGGAGAAAGGCATCCCAAACTTTCAACAAAGAAAATTTAGAACTTATAAACAAAATGTAAAAACAATATATGGGAATTGAAAAGTTTTCATTAGTCATTTTAAAACATGTATTTAGCTATACAAACAAAATATCCTGTTAATTTGGTTTATCAGGTTGCACACAGTATAACACAAAATCAGACGTGCAAGGAACCATCTCCAAGTGCATATGCTACACATTGAGCTCTTTAGCCTCAAAAACTCCAATTCTACAACTGCTATGTCAAATCAAGTTTCATGTCACATTTCTGATCACTTAGTAATGGAAATTCTTGCCAATGCCAAATGCCAAAAAGTTGAACATCTCATACAAGAAGAACTAATTACATCAAACTGTAGTATGTAATGTCATGTGAAATGTATTTACTTCTCTGAGATCCTGTATAGGAATTTTCAGTGCTGCCTGATAGAAGTTGCAACCCATACATTTTTCAAGATGTATAAAAGGTCATTTCAGAGGTTCTGTAGTTAACTCCAAAATTGACCACGTAACACACAATAGAAAATTAAACAGTTCTAGAGGCTTGGACAACCTAATGTATCTATCAGCCTATCTGTCTTCATGTTGTTTTTACATTACACTCTAAATGATAGCATTCTGAGCACCTGTCATGCTATCCAGAATGTGAGGATACAGAATTGTAAAGATAAAAGAGACCTCCATATTTAACTGCATTGGTAGTTGAAAATGCTAGGCTACATATGCAATCTTAATTCAAAGTAAGGCTAGGACTCTACATTTACAGTACTCATTTAAACCTGTTAAAGCTTCTATATGGTTGAGAATCAGTATCATGTCATTTGTGTGAGGATGGCATCAGAAAGCAACCATTTTCAGTCAATTTCCACCATGGATTTTCATTTATAGACTGGATGAGTTTGATTCCAAATGAAGAAACAAAGACCACATTTACCTCCCTGTAGAATTTCATTTCCTGACTACATTTCCATTCAAAGTAGTCATTTCTTTGGAAATCAGATTGATTCCATGTGCCCAAAGCTCTACATTTGCGGCACTTCCAGCTTCAAAATGAACCTCTCTTCCCTTAACAGTGACAATTCTAAATATCGTTGGTTTATCTGCATCACCTTTGTAACGATTTTTGCGGAATGTAACACTTGGTCCCACCCCTGCTTCTTTGCAAATAACATTTCTTCTGCTAGATTTGCCCCATGTTAGAAATCCCGATTTAAGCATTCGAACCATCTTCATATGAGGAGCACCTTTACCTTGCCTAGTGTACTTGCAGAGTTTTTCACCAGCAAAAACCATATTCCGTGCAAGATGATCCAATATGACACCTTCAGCAACTCTTGAGAGGGTATTTCTCCTAGCAAGTGCCAAAGTCGTCTCACCTCTATGATTTACTAGACAACAGTCAAATCCTCTGAGAAGTAGGATTTTACAAGAATATGCATGGCCCTCCCTTGCAGCAAGCATCAGAGGAGTGTAACCATCCTCATCAAGGGAATTGACTGCACAATCTGCTGAAACCACATAGGTAGTGGTATCTTTTCAGGGGTAAAACTGCTGAAAGGTGGTAAGATTTCCTCGCAAGGAAGTGGGAATACTCTGAGCCAAAATGTCAATAGAAAATCAAGTTGCACATTATCAATATAGATGTAAGAAAGCTATCATGTGGAAATCAGGTTCCCTTTCATACCCTAAACAAGTGCCCTTTCTCATATGAATTGCCATGGAATTGAGGTACTGACCTGATTCCAGCATAACCAGCTCAGCTGGCTTGACTCCTTATCCTTCAGCATCCTTTTACCTGGTGCTAATTGTTATTATTTTGTTGGAGGTGTCTTCCTGTCCTTCTACACCTTTCCAATTGTCCGAAGGAATTTTTAATTTCTCTGGTTTCTTCAGGATTAGCTAGACGCAGTTCTAAGGTCATTTTGCATAAGTTCTTTCCAAGTTGATCTGTTCTAACTTCATTTCTGACCAAATCCCCTTGTTGGGATATAGGGCAGACCCGGGTTTTATACCTTTAACTTCGCACCAACAAAAGACCAACAGAGTTGGCCCTTTCGGCAACAACCTGCGAACAGGTTGCAGTCTCACCCGAAACTGCTATGGGGTGCCGCAGAACTAGATTTCTGCAAGCAAAAGAGGGATATTACTGTACCTTTAGCTTTCAAACAGATTATAAATGTAAATCACAGAGCTTAACATTCACTTATTTAGCTTCACAGTTAGATAAACAAACAGTGCCTTGCGCAACCCTTTACTGGGAATTCACAGCGAAACTACTATCTAGCAGTGATCTTTACTTATCAAATATATAGATTTAATGCATAAAAGAACACAATAGAAACAACACACATAACCACGACACCAGATATAACGTGGTTCACCCCCAGTGTAGGGGTTACGTCCACAGAACTGTGTTTCATTCAACTTTCTACAAAAACCACAGTTATGATCTGCGCACTCAGCTGCAGATCCCTTCAAGTCCTGAAAGCCATGCACACAGCTGCAGATTTCCTTATTCACCTAAAACCCTCTGCGCACACAGCTGCAGAGATCGTCCATGCACACAGCTGGGAATTAACCTTTTCTTACACAAAAAGCCTTAGATTTGCATCAATTCCTCTTACACAAAAATCCTAACCTTACTTCTTTACAAGAGTGCATATTTATACAGTGCACATATTACAAAACCATGGGCTTAAACCATGGGCACCCCCAACCCTAAACCCTGGACTTAAACCATGATTTTATTACAAAAAGAGGAATTTGACTCAACCCCGACACCCCTAAGACTATCTTGAGTCATAACTATGCTTACAAACTCTCATAACCCCGCAGAGTTATCCATCTTAAGGACTGTTAAGGTGCGCACCCCAATAGGCCCCTAAGACTCACCAGTGTCCCGTCCCGGGACACTCTGCTGGTCTTCTGGTGGATGAAGTTTCTTTGCGAGGACGATGAACTGAGTGTTGAGACTGTGCATGATGTCGTCAGCTACTTTCTCCTTTTCCACCAACTCCTGCAATACTGTGGATGATACTTCGCGGGCCTTTTCCTATGCAAATGCATCATAGTCCTTTAGAATTTTGAACTGGCTATCCACAGCATTACTTAATTCCAAAGCCTCACTGACAAGTGGTTGTATAGAGTTTTCCAACTCTGTTACTTTCACCCTGCATGACTCAATTTCCTGCTGGAGTTCCTTGCTGCGCTTTACTTTGAGCATTTTCTGCATAGGTGGCAGAGTCTTAATTTCCACTTTTACAGCGTCCAACTCTACCTGTCGCTGCTTGATGGTTTCTTGTAGCTATCCTATTTCTGGATGTTCCTGCAGGGTGGTCCAGGCCTTGACACTGTCTCCGAGCATCTTTGCTACGCTGCTCACAATATCTGAGATTTTTGCTGCTAATGCCTGAATGTTTGTGTGGCACTGTTCTTTGACCTCAGGGGGGGTTTCTGGAGGGATGCGCAGTTGAATCTCCACGATCCGAGTTTCATGTGCTGCTTTGAGTGTCTCAATCTCACTGCGATACTGCTGTGCGTAGTCTTTCAGCCTGACTACTCTTTGTTCTGGCTCTTCCACCAGCTGTACGTCGAAGTCGGGAATACTTCGACATGACTCATCCAAAACTCAGACTAGGGTAATTCACTTATGTTCTGCATCCCTCTTTCTCTGTTCCGCGGCCTCCAGCTGCGCTGCGAGGCTATCATTTTGCTTCCTGGTATCTTGCAACTGTTCTTGCGAATAGCGGTCTTGAGCCTGGATTTCCTTCGCAATAGCTGACTAGAAAAGATGCAATTCCATCATGGACATCTTGATGTAATCGATTCCTACTACCATGCTCATCTCTGCAAGGGATGCTGCATCAGTTATGATGAGGGCAGCACTTGACACTTGGCCCTTGTTTTCTCTAGAAGGCCATTGCCTTAGGTCGGGTTGCGCGCTTACCGGGGCACTACTTGGTGAAGCGCCAGTCAGCGATTTCTCTGCTAAGTCCTTCAGCTCCAAAACATGCTTCGCTACACCAGTGAGGGCCTGTAGGTGCATATCTGCAAATTCTGACCATTTCTGAGTGAGAGTTTCTGTGGACTTCGACAGAGCCTGAGCAAGCTCCTCACTTGTCAGGCCAGCCTCTTCAACAATATTCTTGTCTTTCGACACCTTTGTTTTCTTTCGATACTGCGGTTTGTTTACTTCCTTTGCTTCCGGCTTCTTGCGCTTGTGCTGCCTATTAAGGTCTGAAGTAGTTTTAACCGACTCGTCTGCTTCTTCTTCATCGTCTTCATTTCCACCATCTCCTCCCTGGTCGCTTTCAGTCTGCTGTGACTCAGTTTGTTCGTCGCTATCTTCGGGAGGGTCTTGCTGCTGCATGTGACTGGGGCCTGTGCCCATATCGGTGACAGGAGCAACAAGAATCTTAGGTTTTGTTCCTGCGTCTTTTAACCATTCTGCCGGCCACTGCTGTACTACCGTGAGGATGTCATCTTTAGTCACTACATATGGCAACTTAAACCATTGATGCTTCTTATCTGCGCAAGCCTGGATAAAAATATGGTGCATATCGGCCCTGAAATTAACGGCTCCATCATACTGAGAGAACAACTCATTACTGAGTCGTGGGGTTTTTATAATCTCATATGAGATACTCATCATATAAAAGTAAAATACATAGTTTTTCATCTGTTGGTGGGTTTTATCCTGTGAAACCCACAACGATGCGTACCTGGCTACGCCAGGCATGTGTGCCGGTACAACAGCAAACTATGTTTCAGTAGGTTCTTGCCATCCTACCAGTGCGATGAGGACAATAAACCATGAGTAGTGGAAGGGCCGACCCTTCTCCTGTGCGTCGCAAGCATCTTCAAGGAATTCCTTTGCAAGATACGCTGCCCAGTTGTAGCTGTAGCCTTCGGCGTAGTTGATAGCAATTTTGATGACCGGGGCAGGCACTTCAGTTGGTTTGCATTTCCGTATAATTTTGCATGCTAAGATCTCAGCTGAGAAGCGAATGTTCTGCTCTTGAATCGCGGAAGTGTGATACCCACGTTTCCCCTTCGTTAGGCCAAAGCGCTCCTTCATGCTTTGTGCGAGCTTCATATCTTCGTGCTTTGAGGGAAATTCTGTCCCCGGATCAGGCCCTGCCATTGGTAAGCCGGTGATCCTATGAATGAGCTCACCATTAATAACAATTTTCTTGTCGTCAATCCATAGGTAGTCGTCATGGAATAATGCCAGCAGCTGCTTGACCACGATGGTGACTAGTGTGCTGCAGCCAAAATGGGGAACATCAAGCATCTTTAGCAGACCAGCTCGATCCAGGCCAGCAGCCCATTGTTTTACTTCCAGCACTATCGCACTAGTCTTTGGATATTTAACAAAGTGTAAGTATTGGGCTGGTGCGAACTGTGGAAAATTCCCACAATCATTCGTGTCGTGGTCGGCATATTTAAGCCGGTCTATTTTCCTTGTCATCGTTCCGACTAGCTGCACACCCGGTGGCAGCAAAGGGGTGCATACAGTGAACTTAGTGCTCCGCCGAGGCGGTTTAACTCCTGGTCGAATAGGCTAAAGATATGGTGGCCGCTGCGGGGCAATGTCCTCATCCCCTTCAAGTGGGATATCTGTTGAGCCAGGTGGATTCATCCCAGGATCCTCCGATGTTTTCCCTAATGGCTTATGTCTGTCTTCGTTCCGCTTAGAACGAACTTCAGGCTTAAACTATTTCCTGGCAGATCGTGTCTGCATTGGTGGGGTCGGTGCTGGTAGAGTCTCTTCATGGACTGCAGGCTCAGGTGGGGGGGCGAAAATGTGCTGCAGACCTGTCTGTTCAAATTCTCTCAATAGGTCCTGGAGTTCACGCTCAGCTGACATGGGTTCAATTGTGAAACTCAAGGAAATGCGGAATGCAATTTCCCCGTACCTAGATGTCTTCATATACAATCCATCAACCAAATCTGCCATAAATGTACATTGAAGGTGCCAAATCTGGCAGAGATTTTGTTTCCATGGCACTAGGTTTCGGCGGATATCATTAGGATAGGCAATTAAGGCAATTAAAGTACTGGCGCCGCCAAATCAGCAGTGTTCCAACGGTCGGATTTTGGGCTGCAGCGCAACCAGATCTGCAGCTGCGTCGCAATAAGGACCGTTGACACCATATTGACCTTCGGTACATCCTGAAAAATTCTGTAACCAAGCTGTGAGCTTCAATCCCGCAGGTCAGTACTTAGTTATTTCTATGTCGCCAGACATATCAGCATGTCGAAGCCCGACCACTGAATACCAGTTCGCTGCTACAGATTCCCAAATATGGACAAGCCTATGTGCCGTCGAGGTACATGTTTCCATACTTCGTAACGGGGCTCCAAGTGTTCCTACAGTCCACTCTGCCCATCGAACCTACTGCGCACCTCCTGAAGCTGATCCACGAATCTTAAGCAAAGAGATTTCTGACAAGCTTCCCAACTAGGAATGTACTTCTTATGGTTATCCCTCCATCTTGCTGCGGTGGCATGGAATGTTGAATCCAGAGTCTCCCGTGTCTGTGAAGCCGACATCTGTTCTAAGAATGTCGCACTAAACTCTGTTGTGTCTGTCGAACCATCAAAAATGGGTAAGGCTCTTGTAAGCCATTTGAGAAACTTGGTAATTCTGGCACATCTGTGTCCATGGAGCTCATGCAATCGGTTCTGCCAATTCTCTAAACCATCATCTGAGTCCATCATACAGGAGCTGTCACATTGCCAATCCATAATACCTTCGGCACTGGGGTCAATATAATCTTCTTCCTTCGCTGTGATGTTATAGATGTGCTCCAAAACATCCCGATCTTCGTTTCTGAGTGGTTTTGTGTATCTTGCTCCTTGTGAAGGATCCAGTGGTACGATGACTCGCAATTCTTTCCCTTCGAAAATCATTTGTCTCTTCTTCAGGTTAATAACTGCAGCATTTTCCATTTCCCACTCGATACCTAACAAGGCTGGATAGGGATTGATGTCGTCAATGATCTCAATAACTTCGAAGTCTTCTACAGTACAGATTCCATCAATATCTACTGGAACATTAGGAAATCGTTTTAGGGGCACAATCTTCTGCTGATTGGCTAATCTCAACTGTATCAGGGACCAGTCAAGGGTAGGTTTTCCCATTTGTTCCCAGGTCTGCTTGGTTAGGACATTGACTTCTGACCCTAAGTCCAAGATCACATCAGTCATCTCATACTCTCCTATCTGAGCGTTCAACCTCATTTCCCTACCAGTTCTTCTGACTCTATGAACAGGTTTTACCTAGCCAGAACTGTGCTGAGGTTTGCAGGAAGCAATAACTTTCTGCAATTCACTTAAAGCCTTCTGATTTCTTAAAAGTTTCAGACAACTCTGTAAAAAGGAGGACAGTGTACTTACGTTATCCGTCAAAGCTTCGTGTGGATGCGACTGCTGCTGATGTGGCTACACAGGTGCTACCGCTGGGCTAGAATCCACAAAATATTTCTTGGCTTCCATGAATGTCTCCTTTTCTCTTTCAATATCAAAGGCGGGGACTTTCATGGGGGCCTTACGAACCCAAGCCTCAGCAGGATGATTCTCGGAAGGCTGTATATGCGTCGTAGCTCCACTTATGGTAACAACATTAATGGCTGGGGCAGGTCTTTGCTCAACGAAAATCATCTAAAGATTCTGAGTATGGGCACTATTTCTTTCCTGAATCTTAGCTATCAACTGCGGGCATTGCTCGATGACAAGATCTACTTCCCGGCAATACCGACATGTCGTAGTGGAGTTCTGACAGTCGCGAGCCAGATGTCCGGCCTGGTTACAGTTATAACACACCACCTGACCGCGTCCTTTGCCAGCCATACCACCACGACCATGGCCTCCAAAACTACCTCTACCTGATGCACCACTGCGGTATCCATAGCCGTCATTACTCGGTCCCTCATTTTGTACCCGATAGGCATCGTAGGTGCGTTCTCTCATGAGGTCATAACTGCGACACTCATATTCATTATGTCCTACGGACTTACAGAATTTGTAGTAAGGGTTCTTTGGGACTTGCACATACCGCTGTAGCAGATAGCAATTCTCAGGTCGATGTTGGCCAGTTGTCCGACAGATCTCGCAATATAGAACAGTAGGGTTGAACGGGTTTGGCGCACCAGTATTCAGGTAATTCCTAACCACAGGGCACTGTTCCTTGTCATGACCTTCTGTCCAACATTGTGTGCACCAAACCTCTTCACGACTAGTTTTTCCTTTCTTCATATCGTGAAGCTCCAGAGCCATCGCTGCCAACTACGCTTGGATTTGAGCAATACTAGAGTTTTATTCAACAGGAGCGGTTTCAAGCTTCATCGCTATTTCCAGAGCCTCCTGCTGGTCAGCAACCTTCTGTTGCATGAGTGGAGTTCTGATATACGGTAGCAACGCTGCAATAAAGCATTCCTTGTGCTGCGCAGGTCCAATGGGGAAACTAACTTGGTCTAGCAGAACTTTGAATCTTTGATCAAAGTCCCACACTGAATCTCCATGCCTCTGCTGAATCTCTTTCAATTCAGTGATCCACTGCGACACGGATTTCAACTTCTTAAATTCCTTTATCATTGCGGCTTTTATATCAGCCAATGCATGATTCTGAGTGCTGGAGAACTTCATGAACCAGGTCAGAGCACAGTCTCTGAAAGAAGTAACCAGCTGCGCTCTTTTTGTATCTTGATCCGTAATGGACTTAGCAG